>JAOTRH010000022.1:5961412-5983620 GCA_034768845.1 Heliamphora exappendiculata | reverse complement strand
TATGGCAATTGAATTCAGGCTGTGTCTCTTCCTCTTCTCTGTCTCTTCCTCTTCATCTTCTGAGACCTCAGAGCTCCTAGGAGAAGAACAGAGCACCTGGCTCTGGCTCTGTCTCTTCCTCTTCTCCGTGAGCCTGCCCTTTCTCCTTCCTCTGAGTGATGCCAAACAGCCTTTCCATTATGGAGGGTTATCCCCTGAAATCAATAGCCACTTATGGCTGTTGGTTTCCAGGCTACAATTGCAATTGAATGGCCAATTCAATTGTAATTGCTCCAGCTAGTGAAATCTGAATTTCAATGGCCAATGAAATTCACAGATTCCAACACATTGATCCATTTGTTTTGTTTTTATTGCTCTTGTTGATTCCATTTTTGTTCAATGAGAATATTTTTTTTAGTTTTAATAAGCTTAAACAGTAAAATCTATTATTTTTATCAATATTAATATAAATTGTTATTTATTTTATTAAAAGATCAATATAATTAGTACAAATATCAACATGATATTATCAAACCATTAGTCAGTATACATTTTATACTAAGTTTGCACTTTCCTCAAAACACCACCAAACTAACATTCTTTAACTTGAAAAATTAGTCAATGCTACAAATGGTTGCTTAAGAATCGCACAATTATATGAGTTTTTATATTAAAAAATAAATTTTACTTAATTGTGTAACTTATAAAATGCTTATAGCACCATGTGAAATTTATATATATATATATATATATATATATATATAGCTTCTCTGTGTTGTCTTGACGAACTTGAATTTTCTATCATGCTTGTTTTCATGCAATTCTTCATATGACAGCCTAAAATTGCATTGAATGAATTTTTTTGGTGCAATATAATTTTTTAACCGTTGTTGGAGGAAGAACTGCACAATAAAAAAATTATAGAGATTTTTTAAAATATTTTAAAGTGTTCGAGTCAATTTACAAGTATCTTAATTATTTCTAATATATCAATTCTACCGTCCAAACAGTTTTGATTTATCGCGCATATGGGTGCACAAATAGCCTATTAACCCGTTCTAACTCGCCAACCCAACCAGTGCAGTTTATGTGAGCTAGTGAATTAGGTTTGGTGAGTTGAATAAAAAAATAAGAAAGGTGAATTGGTTCCGAGTTATATTTATTTAACCTACTATCAATCTAACCGGCTTATAATATATATTAGTTATCGTGTTTCTACGTATGATAAATTTCAATCTCAAATACATATTTACATTTATATAATTTTTCTATAAGAAACAAATTAGAATATTTATGATTTTAATTACCATTTTATATGTTGTGATTTTTTTAATAAGTATACAATGTAAATATTATTGTTAGAGATATTTAATTATTTTATTATTATAATTATTATATTACTACTATTATCTTTAGTTGGTTTTTTTGCTTAATGTGTTAAATATAACTTTTTAAAATAAATTTTGCAATAAGTTTTGTATTTTTCATAAATAAATTTAAAAAAAATAAATTTAAAATTTTACTTGTTAACCCACTAATTGGTCTAACTTGTGACTTTTCTAAAGTTTTATTTTATAACCCGTTAAATTGTTTAACTTGCGAGTTAAAATTGTCAATAATATCACTTAAACTATTGACTTTGATAATTGGGGAGTCAATAATAGGTTAAAAAATAATCACCCACTAAAGACCTATTTGGAATTAATAAAAAAATTTAATTTTTTTTTTTAGGAAGTTCAACTTTGAAGTTTGGTTTGTTTAGAATAATTATTTTGCACGGTTTTTCAGATAACTAAAAAAAATTAAATTTTTTTTTTAATATTTACTTTTTTAAATTATTCTAAGCACTTTTTTTTTAAAATATTAAATCTATCAAAAGTCAAATTAAAAAACGCAAACACTAAAAATAAATTAGTTAAAAAAAATTTATCCGTTCGTCCCAGTTCAACTCGCGCAGCCCTTTTAGTCGCGCACACGGCATGGGGGCGCGTAAGAAACGAATAAAGTTAATTTCAGGTGCAATCGCGGTGGCGTAAGTTCTACGAAGATGGCGCGCTCGAGGCAAAGGCGCCGCGTGCTCGCTCTTCCCACCGCCACCCCGGCCCCTACCTAAATACATATACATACGAAAAACTAAGATTGAATGAACTTGTGACAGGAATATCACGTAACACAGGCTATCAATGGAGGTGGAATATTCCGAAGCCCAATGCGTACCAAAAGATCGAAGACCCGACGCTCTCGGAGACCTTCGTCTTCTTCCGGATGAAATCATTTGTGCCATTTTGGTGTATCTCACTCCTCGCGACGTCGCTCGCCTTTCTTGCGTTAGCAGGTTTCAATTCTTCCATTTCTGTATATACGTATTTGTACGTCAAACTAACACCATAGAATCTTATTTCTTGGTTATATTCAATACTCATTCTATTTGCGTAATCACTTCCTTTTATTTCCTGGGAATTGGTTGTGGGTTTCGTCGTCGATTCTCTATGGTGGTCAAGGAGGGAGTCTGGTTTATTTGTAGTTCCAAATTGACGCAAAGGTTATTGGGAATAATTCAGGCTTAGATGACAATAGCGGAAACCTTTTTTTCAGGAAAGCATGACACAGTCGGCTAATTGCGTGAGATAATTCAAGCCCCCAGTTGGTTGGTTTGGGAATAGGACACTGGGTAAACCGTTATGGCTATGTTTGGGTAGAACGTTATGGCTATGTTTGGTTGATTGAAATGAACAGACAGAGTGGAATAGATTGGAATAGAATGATGATTCTATCAGAATACCCATTTCAGTGTTTGGCTAGTCAAAAAATAGTAGAATGTCAGATCAAAAAGTAATCACTTTTCTTTCCTTTAATGGAATGAGCATTCCAAAGCAGATACTAAGAAATTTTCATTCCATTCGTGCACAAAATCATTCCGTGTGTTAAGAAGGGTGAGGGATCGGCTCAATATGTTGTCTCGGGTGATTTCTCCATTAGACCTCTGTTCAGGGCACAAAGGATGCTTATTGCTGCAAAATGAGGACACCCTCTAGCAATATGCTTATTGCTGCCAAATGAGGACACCCTCTGGCATTCATATTGCGGATGAGAACCGTAATGATAGGGATGAGAACCCTATTGATGGAACCCAATTGAACGGTTGATTATTTGATTGTAAGAGAAAAAGAAAATTTGACCTGCTTTGAACCCGGGTTGATTGGTTTGGCTTCCAGTGCCACCATGATTGGTGTAAGTATTATGATCATATGAAATTGTTCCTGGCCATAGCATAAAGCAAAGCTTAGCCTGGTTGGCATTGCATTAGTTATGTCATGTCTGCTATTAAAACACTTTCCGAAGAAGTAGAGTCAGTGTATACAGTTCTATAGGAATATCATATTTTTCATGTGTTATTTTGCGGCCCGGGAGAGCAAGAAGTTGCTATCCAAGACGTGTAATCAAGATCGACATATTCATCTTTGAAAGAGTTGCAAAATCAAAACTAAGTAATTGCCCGTGATTTAATCACCACTCCATGTATGCAATCAAAGCAAATATTCATGCACAAAAATAGAGAAAATAATTGACACAAAAAATTTATGTGATTCGACCTACATCGACCTACGTCTACGAGCGAGAGAGAAAATATTTTACTACGTCGTATGTAAAAGAGTACAAACGACTCCCTTCTTTCTATTAATTAGCCACTTTTTTTTCTCATTAATCCTAAAACTCCAACAAGTGTCCTATTTATAGGCATACCATATAAACCCTAAGCCCATATAAATAAATAAAGCCCTAAGCACATTAGGTTCTTAAGAGCTCTTATCCCACCCCAACCCAATTACATATAAACTAAAATAATAATAATATAGGCTGCATACAATACAAGACACACACTAGCTCAACAATCTCCATTTTAGCTCGAATTCTGCAAACCACTATGAAAATAATCAGCGTCAATGTCGATTCTACTCTAGTCGTCGAATTGCCACACTCAAACAACATGTCCTACACTTCTACATCGAGGCGCCTACTCCTCCACCGGGGTGTCCTATAAAGCTCACTACTTTGTAGAATAATGTGGCTTCACCCCTCTGCATTTGTACACACAACCGGAGATATCACTGCCACTAACCAAAGTAAGAGTAAAGCAGACTCGCTACTACCGATGTATACACTTCTCCGTCACGTCAGTTGCATCGGTCCTTTTGCTAAGAGTTTTCTTGTGAACATCTAACAATTGTTGCTGTTGCATTTTGCCGACATCTTACACACAATTCGATTTGTTCACCTGCATACTTGTACGACCTCGTCACTTCCGCTTACCCCTGTACCTATTATGTATGCTTCTCCGCAACAGCTGTTTATTCTGATCACTCTTATACTTTGTTTGTGTATGTCACTTACCTATACTACTCATATGATGTTTGGCAATAGCTCCACCCGTCCCAACACTCTCAACGAGCCTGCATAGATTATCATTCATCTGTCCTTATAGCACATCCCTGCTTTCTTTGAAAATCCAAAGAACTCCACTTCCGGACAAAAATATGCATCCTCTCGAATCCAGCATCCCTAGAAAAATCGAATTCTTCATTAAATTTGGCTCATGTCTAACCCGGTCAAGATCATAACAATCACATTAAACATGCGAAACCACACTGTCCCTACACCAACAACTCTACTCACTATGTTGTTAGTTATCTTGACAATGCCTCTATCACATGCCTGATACATATCAAAATATTCCCTGTTCGCCAACATGTGGAGCGAACATCCAGAATCTAATATTTAATCTAATTTATTTGTACTTGAAATAACTGTGAGCACATCTACTTCTTCATGGTTGGAGCCTTTTATAACCGCCATCTCTAATGATTGTTCATTTGCCTTGTTTGCTTTATTCTTCTGACAATCCCTCTTCAAATGACATTCCTTGTCACAATAACACGTCACTTTGTGATCCCTTGACTTGGAATAACCATTCTTCTTCTTGGACCCCTCTTGCCTCATTGTCATTTTGCTTCTGATTTAGTTACTGCTTGATGCAACCATGATCCCCTATCCCAATGATCTGCCATTCTCCCTCTTCCTCAATATCTCATGCGATGTGAGAGCAACAACAATCTCATCTAAACTAAGCATATTTTTTCCAAACATCAGTATTGTACTCAGATGCTCGTATGATGAAGGTAAGGAGACGAACAGGAGAATTTCTTTATCTCCATCTTCAATTTTTGCGCCGATAGAATCTAATTCCGTATATATCTTATTGAACTCGTCAAAATGCTCCATAAAGTTTGCTTCCTTTGTTATCTGAAGTGCATAAAGTTATTTCTTTGATGATAGTCGGTTCGTCATTCTCTTGCTTTGCAAGAGATTATTTCCACATGTCGAACCCGTGACCTACAGGTCACATGGTGACAATTCTACCGTTGCGTCAAGGCTCTCATTCACTCCACTCCATAGAAGTTTTTTTTTTTGGTACAACGGGGACCTATTATATAATAGGCACCTATCATACCTTGCTTCGGGCCCTCAAAATGAGACTTTCTAGGACGCTAGGAAAAAGAGAGAGAATTAACACTTTCACTTCGGAAGGAGGTTGGTTTGGTGCAATAGTAGTTCACGTCAATAAACTAGGATACCATGTTTAGAACGAGCCTTAGAGTTCTGTGAATCTGTCCTATGTTTTTTGGAACAAGGATCATTCTAGTACACAGCAAAGTTGGTGTGTCACATGCTCTAAAATACGGTATGATAAGGGTAGACTTGCATAGATTATACTAAAAAAATTTGGCATACTTCTAGATCAATTTCCTTTAACAATCAGATTACCGCTAAATTATGGTCCTTTTTTTTCTTCAAAATTTTCATCTAAAAACACACTTCTAGGAGCATTATGCACCCCCTCTTTTGTATTTTGTCCTGCGAAATACAGTCTCCCTAAATTTTAGATCTTTATATTTGTTTTTCCCCGTTCTCCTGTGGGAAACCTTTGAAGAAGCGAATAGACAAAAAATAGAATCACTATTAAATTTTCTGTTTTGAAACATAAGTGTACCATATTTGGGAAAGTGAGTTTCAAATACTATATAATTTGGTGTGAACATCTTTTGGTTCCACTGGTTATGTTTGTTAGCCTCAAATAATGTACTAACAGAACTATGGCGGGTCAACAATTTTTAGTCATCATTTTGTGTAATTTTCTTGTGGATTGAAGGTCCTGATGGTCTAACAAATTTTCTTTTGGCAAGAGAAGTTGCAATTTTTTTCAATGAAAACCTTTCTTTGTTTCTCGTGGGAAGACTCCGTACAGATGGACTTACATTTAACATTCATGGTTTCTTATATTACTTTGTAAAACACCTCTTTGCTGTGGTTCCATTCAGCTTAAAGTTGTGTGCAAAGCCTTTGTTTAGACTCTAGGTCATTTCTTAATTAATTCAAAATTTCTCTGGCTTCTATTGACGCAGACCATAGACTACTAAGAATGAGGTTTAAAGGAACTGTGAATCCAAACTACCTTTTCTGTCTCCATATTTGAGTTTGTTTCTCTAAAACATGCAGTGTGATGTACATCCTATGCAATGAGGAGCCACTTTGGATGAGTCTATGCCTTAACAATTTAAACGGCCAACTTCAGTACAAAGGCTCCTGGAAGAAAACTGCATTGGATCAGTATGTTGTAGGATTCATGCTTTAATTTGGCATACATTCACTTTGCTGTTGTGATTACGAAACTATATATGTTGTCTTCGGTTTTTAGTCCATCATCATCTTCTTTCTCTTGATCTGATTTCCTTTCCCTTCTCCCCTCCCCCGAATCAAATAATTGCAGACTGGATCTGCCAAATGAATATCAAGAAAATTTCATAAAACCAATACACTTCGGTGGTAAGGGACTTTGTGACAGCATTTTTATTATTATTATTATGATTATTATTATTATTATTATTATTATTGTATGATGATTACTCATCCTTATGGCAAAGCTGAATGAAGTTATACTCTCTGCAGGATTCAACTCGTTATTTCTTCTTAGAAGACATTACCGTTGTTATACCACATTGGCCGGCTTCTCTTTTGATGATGGAAATGTGGAAAGAAAGAAGGACCTTTCATTAGAAGGCTTTCGTCAAGAGTTTGATGGGAAGAAACCAGTATGAGTTAATGTTTCTGATTTTAATAGAAAGAGAATGAATAGCGGAAATAATATCATTATGTTAATCAGGCTATTAATTGACAAACTTTTTATTTAGCTGTATGATGTGGTGCTTTTTGGCCCTCTTTCCTTTTCCATTTACCCCGCTCCTTCCTCTGAATCTTGACATACAATATTATTCTCCTTATTTGCCCGGAACAGCTACCTCATTTATGTGTGTTCCTTGTTTTATGTGTAGATTTCTTGCACATGTTTCTTTTGATTGTGTTATTGGTGTAGTTCTCATTCTGCCCAGAAAAAAAGGGAAATAAATGTAATTTTCATGTACTGGTTTCAATATTGAATATTACCCCTGTTTGTTTCTACATAAAAAAGGTTGATTTTAGCTTAAAAATAGCTAGGATTTTTTTAAAGTAAACTTTTTGAGCACATTAAGTTAAAAGGCAATTGAGCTGAAAAGTAGAACCCGTGACCCAAACTTTTTGAAGTTCAACTGCTGAAGCATATGAATTCAAAATTTAACATATGAATTCAAAATTTAAGCTAAGTAAGCTTCAAATAAGTTGAATTTAACAGGGACATTATTGTTTAATTAACTTAGTTATTTACAACACTACATTGTTTACATTGTTCATAGATTACTGATGAAGCAATTAAGCTGAAAACCTGAAAAGTAGAACCAGTGCCCAAACTTTTTGAAGTACAGCTGCAGAAGCATATGAATTCAAATTTTATGCTAAACAAACTTCAAATAAGTTGAACCAAATGGGGGCATTGTTGTTTAATTATCTTAGTTATTCACAGCACTACATTGTTTACATTATTCATAGAGACTGATGAACTTCGCACCAGGTTTTGCTTTCGGGTTTGGCTGATAGTTGGCCAGCAAGGCGTAAATGGACAATTGACCAGCTATTGCTGAACTACGGAGATACAGAATTTAGGATCTCTCAGAGGAGTACTCGGAAAATTTCTGTGAAATTTAAGGATTATGTCTCATATATGCAAATTCAGCACGATGAGGATCCCCTCTATATTTTTTGTGACAAGGTTCATTCTTAATGCTCTTGTGATCCAGTTTTTCTTCAAAATCTGATACTGCTCTAACTTAGAACTCATGCAGTTTGGGGAAGTTGCTCCAGAACTGTTGAAGGATTACAGTGTGCCTCATATATTCCAAGAAGACTTATTTGATGTACTAGATAGAGAGAAGCGACCTGCTTTTAGATGGCTCATTATTGGTCCAGAGAGGTCTGGTGCCTCATGGCATGTTGATCCAGCTCTTACTAGTGCCTGGAATACTCTTTTGTGTGGCCGTAAAAGGTAAACTTTCTTCTGACCTGCGTGAAGGCTAATCGAATATCACGGATGCTTGGTGGTGAACTGCAAATCTTAAATACTTCTTATTGAGTTTGCCTTCAGAATTGTGACATTAAAAAAAAAAAAAAACCAAGTTATCTACCTCTGTTGTTGTTTCCTTCTTTAAACTTATTCTTACTCTCCTGGCAACATATAGAAGTTATAATTTCACAAGTGTATTCACTGATGCAATACCTTGAAACATTCAATATTTTCCATACAAATCATGTCAATCCGCAAGCTCAAAAAGGGAACAAAAACATTCAGTTCTGGACATGTATTCAATATTTCCCACAAATTCTAACGTAACTTCCCAATTTTACTGGATGTGCTCAGGAGCACCAGACACATTTCAGTACCAGAGATGCTGGGTGGGTTAGGAGGTGGTAAGATTTGTGACGTATAGACCTCTCTGAACGAGGAGTGTTATGAAATCTCTAGCAAGCTTAACCTTACAACAAGAAATTTATGAAATGTTTTCCTGATCCGTACAACTTTCAGCAATAATGTCCTCTTTTAAATATGGGCCTTTTGCATTATTGGCTTCTTAAATTACTCGCTCTTGTTTGAACAGGTGGGCACTGTATCCTCCTGGAAGAGTTCCTTTAGGTGTGACAGTGCATGTTAATGAAGAAGATGGCGATGTCAATATTGAGACTCCATCTTCATTGCAGGTAAGCTAATGTAGACATGCAATGATACAACACTGCATCTACCTATTTGTAGTTTCATTTGCTTTGTTTATTATTTTTATTGCCTTTTCAAGTCAACTTGTATCAAATAATCTTATTGTGTTTTTCCAGTGGTGGCTTGATTTTTATCCACTTCTTGCTGATGAAGACAAGCCAATAGAGTGTACCCAACTACCGAGCGAGACAATATTTGTTCCAAGTGGATGGTGGCACTGTGTGTTAAATCTGGAAACCACTGTTGCAGTCACACAGAATTTTGTGAATTCTGCAAACTTTGAATTTGTTTGTTTGGATATGGCTCCTGGTTATCAACATAAAGGAGTTTGCCGTGCTGGATTGCTTGCTGTTGATGAAGGCAGTTTTGAGGATGCTAAAAAGACTACGTTGTCCACAGAAGATAGTTTGAACGATTTAGACCTGACGAGGAAAGAGAAAAGAATAAGATTTTGTGATCCTGGAGAGGAGCTAAATTGTGACAATGCTCCAAGATGGACCTCCATAAATCACAACCTGCTTGATCAGGAATTTTCTTATGATATAAATTTCTTAGAGATGTTTCTGGATAAAGAGAGGGACCACTACAATTCTCTTTGGAGTTCAAGCAACTGCATAGGACAACGAGAAATGAGAGAATGGTTATGGAATCTTTGGGCTGCGAAACCAGGAATGAGAGATCTAATCTGGAAGGTATTACTCTGTTTGTTAATTTCTTATTTATAATGACTCATTTAATTTAACCAAAAAGCAGCACTTGATAGCATGAATGCTAAGGCCCCCATCTTTTAGCCCCCGGGTGATTTGCAACAGCTTTATGTTAGCACCACTTCTCTCCCAAGAGAGGGGGGTGGGGGGAATATTGCTCTCTCTCTCTCTATCTCTCTCTCTCTCTCTCTCAGGGGGCTTATCCTTATCTTTTTTATGTAAGCATTTATTGAATGGTTGGACAACAATCATTATATCTAGGTAGTTCTTCTTTCCCAAGGTGATCTGCTCAGATGCCTTCTTGTGCTCCTACCTCAAGCCAAGAGCTCATCCACCTTGACAACTGCTCATCCACATTTCATGGCTATCATGTGTGATTGAGACTTTCGAATCCCAAAGGGTTCAATCTGTAATTTGATAAGTGAACGGTTGATGATATTTCTTTTACATCTGACCACTGATGTTCTGAAATGGCCTAGGGAGCTTGCCTCGCACTGAATGCTCGCAAATGGTCTGAATGCGTGAGAGAAATTTGTACCTTCCACGAGTTGCCTTTCCCGACAGATGATGAGAGACTTCCAGTTGGCATGGGTAGCAATCCTGTAAGCGAGTTTTCTGTTATAACGCATGGTTTCCTGCAGGTTAACAAGTTTGTTAGCATTTCTGTTTTTTACTTTAAACTTGGTAGTTCTTTTTCTTGTTCTTCATATTGAATGCATAGGTGCTAAGCAATTTGAGTTCTCCTTAGTTAGCAATTCTGGAAATAACTCAATACACTTAATTGGTTTTCCTGTAGGAATGATCACAATATTATAAGGAAAATTTAACGATTCTATTTACATTTTCAAGCAAAATGCAAGTAGACATTCTTTTTGTATAAGCGATGTTTACATGTGCTGCATTATGTAAACATCCCGCAGTTATTAAAATTGAAGCCATTGTTTTTATTTAGATGTTTAGTCGAAGGCATATCATGATAAATTATATGATTATCATTGAATCGCCAACCGTTCTCATTCTAGAAAAATGATGTTCAGCAATCTGACAACTTTTTATATTATTCGTGAACAGGTTTATCTCATTGCTGACCATGTAATTAAACTCTATGTTGAAGGGGGGCTGGAAGCATCTCTTCATGCTTTAGGATCTGAGGTAACGAGGATGTTTGGTGTAGTTAAAATTATGAACTTATAGATTATAGCTAAAAAGATGTGATCATGACTTCAGGTACAAGTTAAAAGTGTTTGTTAAAGTTGTACACAGCTTCAAGTAGTAGAATTTGTGTTTGTTGATTTAAAATCCGAAGCTATGAGCAAAAACCTACACCTGTTTGGATCTTCCTAACTTTTGTTGAGTTATAATCTAAAAGCTGAAAACTATGCTCAAACAAAAATCCTCAACATCTGGTTGCTCTTGATTTTTCTCCCTTGTAGTACTTTAATCCACATACATCTTATGTGCGTTGAATTGCATCTTTACAGCTGGAGTTTAACAGTCTACTTTGCAAGATTGAGTCCCCTCTGAAAAATCACATTCCTGGTATTTTGGGAAGCGGAATTGTTTTTATTGAAAATGGGTCATATAAGATTGTACCTTGGGATGGCAAAGGAGTTCCTAATGTGATTGCTAGCTGTAATTTCATTCCAGAAAATTGTTTGGGAGTTGATTTTTCATTTAGCATATGGAGCAAAAGACATTTTGAGTTGAGAAAAGCTGGGATTTCAATAACTGAATCAATGGGTTCTGGTGAATGCTCAAGGATATGGCCGTATATGATAACAAAAAGATGCAAAGGGAAAACATTTGCAGAGTTGTAAGTTAACTTAGCCTTACAGTTCCTTGTTTCAATCTGGATACAGGTGCTTTTCTAATATGTTAGAAGTAGTTGTATTGACTTTGTTGTGTTCTCTTTGCAGAAGAGATATCCTCTCATGGGAAGATACTCTAAACTTAGCTTTCTTTCTGGGCGAGCAACTGCGCAACCTTCATCTCTTACCTCTCCCATCTTTTAATGCTTCAACATTTGCCAATACTGAAGAGAAAGTAGAATACCCTTGTGTTAATGGTCTGATGGAGACCGTCACTAATAAAGTTAGTCTTCCCGTGGAGTGGGAATTCTTCATCAAAACTCTAACCATAAGAAGGAAGGATGTCTCTAGCCGCTTGGTTAAATGGTATGACAACATTTATCACTAAAGAAGTTTGTAGATCTTTGAAGTGTAAGGTAACTGCTTAAGAAATTTACCACATACGTGTGGGAATGACACTCCTTTCTGATTCTTTTTGGCATCATGCTAAACTTTTCTACTGTTAAGTTGTGTCGAACTTAATAAGTATTGTACACAGACTTGTAACCCTAGCTATATATATATTGTAGTTTAGGGCAATTCCGATTTCATTTGTTGTTCTTTCTTTCTACTTTCGTCTTGTTATTAATCCTGCAAAGGGTTTGCTATAAACCTGACATCCATCTTGTTTGTTATCAGTTATACTAACATTTGGTATTTGTGTTTTGTTTTGGGAGACCAACACGTGAGACTCACCAAATTGTACATCATTATTACTTCCTTGTTAGAAGACCAAAAATAGTTTATACTAGCTTAAATGCGTGCATCGTTGTTACTTCCGCATCATATGTCTAAAAATGATCTTTACTCAAATAAATTGGCAGAATTAGTTATTTCTTAAATTTTATTTGTCATTTATTGCTCGTCATTTATTTTTCCTCCTGGATGGTAAAATGTGGTTGCTTATGGCTATATTTGTATAATTTTGAGAAGTTAAAGAAATTTATGTATATAGCTAGGAAAAGATTTATTAACTGGACATTTCTAGACTATAGGACTTGTAAATGGAAACCTTATACAAACCCTTGGATCGAACTCGCCATTGAAATCCGATTAACAAGGGGAGTGTGCCTACGAGCTAATGTACATATAGTCAAGCCCATACTTAACCATGTGGGACATAATGTTCTAGAGTTGAATCTTGACGGCTCATTAGTTCTAGCTAGGTAACTTTGTGGACATTGTTTTTAACAGGTAGCAGCCCTTCCTAGGTCACCCCTCCACATCTCAAGCCCAAAGCCTCAACCCATACAAATCCTATACTCAAAAGATAAATTATGAGGTACTCCCGGAGTGCCATGTGGCATTGCTTACGTGGTACTCTCGATAAATGAAAATGTTTGACCCACACTAAGTGGGTTACCTTTTGTCGTCTACCTACCCAACAAAGGTGGACCATGGGCCACCATTGTCCCACGCGGAGTGTTTTCTGCTACATCATTGGGTAGTTGGCTAAGAGCACCACATAGGCAATTCCACGTGCTCCGGGACTACCGATTAATTACTCATACTTAAATGGCGTAAGTTTGATCCCAAACTCAAATGGTAGCTACCAAATAGTGCAAATCCTTTGACAAGACTTGCCCTTAAAAACTAATTTGCAAAGGGAAATGGTGCCCAAGAGCTTATATACACATAATCCAGCCCATATTTTACCATTATGGGACATTCCGACCATAACATGAATGACGATAAGCATTGAAAGAAGAAAAATGGAAAATGTGGAGTTTCATATAAAGCACATTTAAGACATCTTGGACTGAAGTTTTGGAATAAGTTTAAAACTCTATTTGTTACTTCAATTTAGAATGTTGGCCAGATTTTATGTTATATTATGTTTAGTCCTTGGACATACTCGGGTTACTATTCTCGGGTTATTGTTCACAAAGATAGAACAGTTCTTTTTCATCCCCTAAACCCTCGTCAATTAAGTTTAAATCATCCCTACCTAATATTTTCCCCTAATCTTTGGACTTTTATTCAACACTAGAAACCCTTGAATCCATTGCTGTCTAGAGAAATTCGGCATTGTTTCTCTGCAGAACGTGCAACCATTCACTTTAGAAATCAACTCAATTTCACCCTCTTCCTTCTTAATATTTCTTCTACTTCTTAGAACCTCAACTCTTGAAGCTTTCCATAACCCATCCTCACCAATATTCCTATAGCAGGCACTCTTAGGCCAAGTTTCCTAAAGTTGTCTTGCATCAACACCCATGTCTGGGATCTGGTTTTGTAGCCAGAAAGAGGTATTGCTTGTTGAAAATATTGCACTGCTTTATTGTGAGCTATCTATAGTCTTCTGTACATATAAACCCCTGATGGTCAAACTCAACTCTTCTCCCTGATGTTAATGTATTTCTTAGAATTCAGGGTGGTGTTGTTTGCCTGGATAAAACATGGAGGTCTTTCATGAGACTGAGGCTGTAAGATGCAATAGTTAAGATACTCAAACTTCTAACATTATGAGAGACTGGAGTGCTATTATATAGTGTTCCCTTGTTGTTTTCATTTCGTTGAGAAAGATGGCTTTGAATATGCAAAATTCATGTTTATTAAATCATCCTGTAGGATTACAATTTGTGGACTTTGTTCGGGTTGAAATAATCTAAAACAATCTGTTTTCTCTTTTTTGCTTTGACTCTTTTGCATGCAATTGCTTTGTCAAAATGCATGCTCCTCAATTGCATTCAATCGGGCATAGAAAGTTAATGCTCCCTTTGTCATCAATAGTAATGTTGTTTTGGTCTCACAATTTCATGAATGTGAACATCGAGCTCCATTTATGCATTGAGTTAACAAAGCTTTCAATCTGCACCTGTGAAATTCTTCTTTTGCACCTTGCAGGGGGGATCCAATTCCTAGATTTTTGATAGATAAAGTTCACGAATACATCCCCAATGATTTTGCAAAGTTTCTGAGCATATTTGAGGTTGTTCCCAATATCTCTTATTAGTGGTTTTCCTATTGTTTATTCTCTTTTTTGGTGGTAAAGGTAGTTATATCCATCTACATTATAACTTCATTCTTTAATTTGCTTCAGGATGGAAAATTTGGTAAGCCTTGCTCTTGGATACACTCTGATGTGATGGATGACAATATTCACATGGAACCATATGGTGTTAGTTCTTGCTCAACAGAGCATAACTCAGATGCTGACCTGATGCATAATGGTCATGTGAATGGCTATCATAGTGGTGGGAAGGGGAGATCATGGCGTCCCAGTCATATCCTTGATTTCAGTGATTTATCAATAGGTGAGTGCTTTTAACTGATTTAGTGGTCTATATCTTAAGATTCTAAACATGTTTGTTGTGGAATTGGGCCAACAAAAAAAGTTTGTTGCAGAATTGGAACTTTTCCAGGAGTTCATTCATGTAAACATAAATTCAATCAAGTAAATAGAAGTTTGATGGTATAGGCTGTCAAGGATTAAAGTTAACATGAAATTACAAAATAGCAAGGCTGCTACTTGTTTGTGCTTAGATATTCCCGCCAATTTTTTTGGTGGGCTTGGACATCTTTTGTAAGCTTGGTGTTGCTTAGGTTTCATCCTTCAAGCAACGTAATTCAACCCTAAACTGGCCTAAAGATTAGATATATGAAAATATACTTACACACACAAGCACACATGCACTACTAACTAGCAACAAGCCTATGAGTGACTGGCCTTTCCAAGATTTTATTCTTTTTATCATAAACCACTCTGATAGCAAGGCTGCTACTTGTTTGTGGTTGGATCAGGCAAACCAAAATGTTGGGTGGACGTGGACCGCATTTTAAAGCTTGGCTTAGCTTGGCTTAAAAATCAGCAATCCAACCTTAACCAAGTTGGGCTTACGTTTCAGCCTTCAGGCAACCCAATCCAACCCCAAATTGACCTAAATATTAGATGTGTAAACACATGCATAAACACATGAGCACCAACACACTCCTTAAGGTTTTAAAAAGCAATAGCATCTGCCATAATGGTAACTGTGGTGGTAATGTGGTTTAGGAGCGTAACAGTCGTAGTGTAACAGGCGGCAACTGGAGCTGTGATTTTTATTTTTGTACAACTATGTAAAATTGAACTTATATAAAATTGAACTCATATGCATGTTTCTGTTCCAAAGTCATATTTATTGAAGTTTAAGATGGTTTTTGGTGAATTGTATTTACTTTCTAGATATGATTCATTATATGTCCTAATTTTTTAGTAGTTTTAACTCAACTTTAAACTGTATTATATATTTTTATTTAGTAACTAATGAATGTTTGTGCTATAAATTTATAATGCACAACTGAAGTGTTATTTAATTCTTTATTAATAGCTATTAAGTTGTGTATATATTGAAGTACATTATCTGACATGTTTACATATGCTAAATTGCTAATAGATTAATGGAAAAAACCTAATATTTTTGTATATTTTTTCAAAAGTAATAAAAATAATATGTAATACAACATTAAATATATAAATCTAAATTCAACCACCCAAGATTTAAGGATTTTAAACTTTGTTGACATAGGACTTGAACAAATATTTGTAGAAATCAAATAAATCAGAATTCTGCATGTTCGAAAGCAAAAATGTGCAAAAAATCTTGTAAATCAATTTTTTTTTTAGCCAAATATTGTAAGTCACTCTTTACCTATGTGAATCCACCATTTTCTGCACTTTTAAGTGCAAATCTTGAACAAATAACAAAAATAATAATAATGAAGAATGCAAGCAATCAAAGTTGTTACCATAAGGAGAGAGTGGCGCAAATACTATAGATATAAAATTCGTTAAGGCAAGTGACACAATTCAAGTTTGTTAGGTATGTGATTATTGGCTCCATAGCTTTTTTACGGTGGCAAAAGTAGAAAAAAAAAAGAAGAAAAAATAATTTCAACCGTTCACACACTAGAGAGTTACGGTCACTATAACGGCGGTAAAGTAGTCCGGGCCTTATGCCCATTATTGTGACCATAACGGCCTTTACGCATGGGATTTCTCATCAGCTATTTCGACCGTAAAGGAGATCTGGAGGCACTGAAACCATTACGTAATGGCTATTACCGTTAGCTACACCTATTTTTAATACTATTACTAACTAGGTACCAGCCTATGAATGGCCGGCCTTTCTGAGATCTAATTCTCTGTGCCAATGTATGATTTGTTCTTTAAAATGCATCGTAAGAGAAATACTACATGGTGGTACCTTTAATCAGCTTTTCTTTAGAAGATTTCTAAACCCTATATCTCTATTCTCTTTGGAGTGTACTGCCCATTCCCTGCCAGTCCAGAACCTTGTGGGCACTAACCGTCTGTGCACTTTGTTTTCTACATCAACATTTCTATCTAATCTCTACATCATGTTGGAGAAGAAACAAAACCTTAACCTCTCTCGTAGGCTACACATCCAAACAGGGCAAGTCTGTTTCTTTCTCTATGTCTTACATCTTTCTGTCTCTAGTCCTCTGTTGCTTTCTTCTGATCACATAGTATTAATTCTCAGATTGTTAATCTTTTCTTTCCTGTCCATGATCTCCTCTATCTAATTGTGACTTTGACTTTATGGTTTTTGATTTTTGTCAATCCAAAGACTACGGCTTTCATTCCAAAGTTCTTTCACTTTTCTCCCCTCATTTTAAATCTGCGGCCTGCAAAAGTTTAGCTTAGGATTCCCTTTGGCTTGAATAGCTGTGGTTGAAGATCAGGTTGCTTCGGGGTTGTGCAGAGCCTGTTGAGATTAGATTGAGCCTCAACCCAAACTAAACCACCTGTGACCCAGAACTTTACTGATCCTTCAGGATGGATGATAACTGTCTTCTCAGACTAAAAGTTCATCCAGCAGACATCAGTGAATTTTATCTTGGAAATGTTTAGGCGTAATTACAAGAACAACAATTTCATGCGTCTAATCGGTAGAATCTATGTGCTCATAGTGGTTTATGGATTGGTTGCTTTTATTAAACGAGCTTGTCCATGTCCTTAGTGGGACTTGCTTGATGGTATTTTTCCACAGGCATAATTCAGTTGCAATGGTGCACGTAGACGAAGTTGAGTTATGTTTTTTTGGTTCTATACAGGACACAATACGGGCGAGAGAGGAATTGGCTTCTGTCTTTAGCCCATATCTCCATTTATCCCTATAACTAGAGTTGCACAGTTATAGGTGAACATGCTTATCTGCCATGACTCCATATGTTTCATGGTTATAGGGAATGTTTTTGCTGCTTTTCTGACATCCAACACGATTTTTGTGCTTTTATTTGTTTTTGGATTCACTTTGAGACATTTACAATCCTGTAAATTATCGCTGTCCAGGGATTAATTTTAGGCCTCCAGGTGTTCTTTCTTAGTTCTCTGCTTTTGGAGATGCTGTGTGATATAATGAGGGTTTTGCACTTGGAGTCGGTTTTGAGTATGGTTTTTTCTGTGACCAATGCCTTATTTTACGTATGTGGCATCAAGTCAAATAACACAAATGCACAGAAATATACTACCGGAGAAAGCATCTTAATCTCATTTCGGAGTGTGATTTTTTCTTCTAATATCATCTTGGTTGATATCAATCAACCAAAAAAAAAAAGGTTCGTCTTTATTTGTGATATGAAAGTTGACTTTTTCTTGTGCAGGTGACCCTATTTGTGATTTGATTCCAATACATCTGGATGTCTTTAGAGGAGATCCCAATCTCTTAAAGCAGTTTCTGGAAAGCTATAGACTTCCATTGGCAAGAAAAATATCACAGCATGGATCTATTGAGGGTGACAGCAAGTTTGGACGACTCTCGTACATAGCCATGTAAGTAAAGCTTGACCTCTTCTGAATGTAATGTCTTATTCCAGTATAGTTCTTCAAGATTTTGTTAGTTGACTTTAATGGAAGATCATTTATGAATTGGCAATGTAAGTTTACTTCGTCAGTTTATATGCATAAACTAGCTTATATGTCGTTGTAGAAAACCAATTGTTTTTCACATGCATGTCCTTGATGAGACTGTTTTCAGTTCCTCTCATTTTGGAAAGCTGATTGGCATGAGGAAGCATAATTTTGTTTTGTTTTTTGTTTTTAATGTCATTTTGGCACCACATTCCTTGTAAAATAATCTGTCTTCGCATATACTTGGGGAATTATTTGGATATTACCATTTAATGGTGCATGGACATCATATTTTGGTCATAAGAGGTATGAAGGTGGTGGTACTTGTCGACTGGTGCACGCTACATCGGTTAGGTTGGTTTCCAACCAGACTTAGGACCAATAGACTTAGGTTGATTTCCATTTTAAACCCGGAACATACCAACTTTTTTAATGCAGAACTGATCTGAGATTTTGAAAGAACCTGACCAACCCAAAACCTAAATAGAATTTGAGAAGAATCAGTCCAAATCTAAAAACCTCAGTATTATTTGGCCTATCACACAAATTCTGTACTATTCTGTGCTTGGGTTGTTGATTTGATGGTATTATTGTACTTTTGGTTGTCATAGTAATTGCTATATGAATTATGCCAACCACTCATCTATGCCCATACATAGGGGGTCCAAAACACTGCATAACTCACAACTGGAGTATGGAAATGAGCAAAGGGAGTGGTCATGATTTTTCTCATCCGCTTCAACCACGTCACATTCTAAGAAAGAATTCTAATCTTATAGACTTCACGAGAAGATTGTACCGAAGCCCTATAAGGAATGGAAAGTGGATATGGTATTTCAGAAGCGGAAAAAGTAGTGATTTTGGAAGAGGTGACATGTATTGGAGGAGGAGGAGGAATTATATGTAAAGTTCTCGGTGGCTCGCCTTTTATATTAAGGGGTGCAACTTAAGATGTGATCAAGAATGTGGACTAAGTGTTTTTCTTCGGGAAATTTCCGGTCTTCTACTATTGATTAGAGGGTGTTGGTTGGATCATTCGTTTATAGAGGAGGAGGACGCAACTTTGAAATCCTTGAATGGGATAAGGCGAGGGCAAGATGGCTTGACTATCGCCTTTTTCCAACCTATGATACATGGACTTGGATATAGGGGTCGGGTGTGTGTGTACAAGTGTCAAAATCATTTAATTTTCATGTCTAAGTATACGAGGACATGGCAAAATGTTAATGTTCCTAAATATATTTGTTTATATTCAAAGATAAAATGGTGTTCACAAGGTGTCATAAAACATTTCATGTATAACATGTTTTATACATTACTATTTAGTAAATTCAAATTAATAAATTTGCTAACTAGGTTTATGTCCAACTGCACATGATGGACACATATCTCAACTCTTATTCAATTGTCAAGTGGATGACACATGTATGTGATATATTTAGAAGATTTTATGTAATATGGTGAAGGAGGAGGTGCTATCTTGCTAGGGATGTTTACTTGTTTTTATGAAACCAGCCAATTTGAGGAGAGCTTAAAGGCTTCTTTCCTTGGCTTGATTTGGAAAATAGTGAGAGCAGAGGATGTATGGGATTTTAGATCCATCAGTTTAATTGGTGGGGCATACAAACTTATAGCAGAAGTCCTTGCTGTTTGCTGATGGATGTGTTACCTCGGGTGATTTTAGATTCCCAAAATGCGTTTATGGGGGTAAGCAGATTTTGGTGGCGAATGTAGAGATGGATTCAAGGATTTTGATTGGAGTTCAGAGCTTATTTGCAAGTTAGATATTGAGAAAGCTTATGATCACTTTATTAGAGAACTACTCATTTATTGTTTAAAGCAGATGTAGTTTGGTAAAAAAAAATGGAGGGCTTGAATTTGGTTTTGTATGTACACTATCAGACTTTATGTGCTAATTAATAACTTACCAAGTCTTTTTCTCTCTTTAGGAGTTTGCGTTAGGTGGATCCATTGATTACATTGCTATTTATTTAGGCTATAGAGGTTCTTAGCAGATTGACAAACCTTTGATTGATTTTCTTTATCGGTTTCCTATTTAATCTATAAAGCTGTTACCATCATTTTGTACGTGGGTTGTGCAACATTTCAGTTCGCATCCACGTGTTTTATTTGATGTCGTTCTTATCCATTTTGATGTGGCGCAAAAGTTATGTACCTTGATTCTTCTCATGAAGCCCAAGAGAATGGGGGGACCTTTATTCATGATGAAGCATGAATACTTCAAAATAGACCCTGTACGCATATCGGATACGTATCGAATACGGATACATATCCAATACGCGTAATAAGTATCCAATATTTTTTTTTGAATTTCAGATATGGTTCGGATACGTGAAGTATATGGGAAGGATATGGCGGGGATATGCGAGACTCTAATTTTTTATATGATAAATTACACTGACATTCCCTCTGGTTTATGACAAAAATAGAAACCTCCAATGTGATTTCTGAAATGTCACTAACCTCCCCTCATGTTTAATTTTTATATCAAATTAGTTCAACCGTTAAATTTTCGCTCTGCTGCGCCTTGTTTGACGTTTTTTTTGAATAAATTTTTATGATCTAATCTGTTCATTACGTAGAACTTGTCGAGTTTGTTAAGCATGCAAAATTCCAGATTCATCTAATACTTGTAGTTAAGTGATTGAGTAACATTTATTTAACAATGTTTTTTTAAATTATAATATTTATTTATTTATATATAAAATAATATTAGGAGATCTTATTCAATCACTTAGTTACAGATATCGGAGGAATCTGAATTTTCATATGCTAAACAAACTCGAAAAGTTCTACGTAATGAACGGATTGGATCATAAAAATTTGTTTGAAAAATGCGCCAAACAAGGTACAGCTGAACGAAAATTTAACGGTTAGACTAATTTGATGCAAAAATTAAATCTGAGGGGAGGTTAGTGATATTTCAGAAACCATAGGGGAAGTTTCTGTTTTTGTCAGAAACCAGAGGAGAGGTTAGTGTAATTTATCCTTTTTTATATTGTTTAATTTTCTTGGGGTATTTTTTGCTTTAAAATTTTAATTTGTTATATGTTTTACCATGTTAACTCTAATACGTGATAAATTTGTGATTTATTCTTCTTTGTTAGTTATTTTAATATTCCATCATAATGTTTTGATTACAATAACAAAATGAATTTATTCCTACTTTTGGTTTTGTATTTTTATAAATAATACAATACTAAAAATAAAAAAGACAGCATTTTTTACAAACGTGACCTAGCCATATCCGTATTCTGCTTTTTTTAATTTTACTGTATTGCCGTATCCATATTGGATTCGTATCCGTGCTTACTAGAATTCATGGTGAGGTGCCATAGTAGGAAAAGGAAGGAAGACGGATTGGTATTTGGTGCCCTTTGCTCTGATGTGGATTGCATGGGGTTGACAGAATAGAAGGGCAAAGTAGTCCATTTTTAGATTAAAAAGTAGATTACTGGATCCTTTGTGAATTTTGTTCTCAGACACTGTTAACGTGGACTTGAATCAAGTTTTGGATTTTGTTGAGGCCTTTGAATGTTTTAGATATAGAGGTTACAGTAATTTTTATGCACGGGTAGCGCCCCTTGGTACCTTCTAATACA
>JAOTRH010000022.1:5950309-5961312 GCA_034768845.1 Heliamphora exappendiculata | reverse complement strand
ATTCATGTTTGATAGAAAATTCACGTAATCAGCTTGAAAACATCTTACGATTTAGCCAGATTAACTTTATGTATTACTTTTTCATCATATTCGATAGAGAATTCACATATTATGAATTCTTAAAAATATGCCCCCCAATCATGTCAATGCTAAGTCATTTCATCTAAGTTTGTTGGCATGCCAATATATTAGCAATCAATCATTGAAACAAAGGATGACACTTTTGTAATTTAAAACTACTTATGTTATTTGGCATATAGAGCCTTAAAAATTTATTTGCTGGTACTTCATGTGATCAAATATTGAGTTTCATAATACATTTCAGGAATTTTGTTGGAGTGATCACTTGAATATACTCCAAATTAGTCACTATCCTCTTTTTAGCGCAAATTTGTTTTATGAAAATAAATTTTTCCATCGATATAGACAAGAAAAATTATTACACAAATTAAAACTCAAATGGTAGGGCACCATGTTACTTTCAAGACTTGATGTTGAAAATACATTTTTTACTAATATTTTTGGTTGACAATTTGTATCACATTGTCACGATGTCAATCAAGTAACATGTACACTTTTTTTGCTATACAATTTACATGGCTTATTCTTTATGGAAGCATATTTTTAGCCACTATTTTGGTTTATATTTTGCTTCACATTATTATAATTTTGATAAACCATCACTTATATTTTTGTTCTTGTCATTTTGTTTGTACCATTTTTTTCTTCCAACTTAGTAAAATGTCACATTAGGCATGCTAAAATTTATTAAACAATAAAATAAATTTTTCATCGAGATCGATAGAGAATTCTTTATTAGGAGATTGTGTTGTGGTTCGATATCTTGTTTCAGAAATTTCTTGAAAAGATTTTGAATTTAAGTACAAAAACTTGAATAGAAATAAAAGAAATATTTTATTACAAAAGAATTGAAAGGTTTATAGTATGAGAAAAGTAAAATCCAAAATCTAAATCTAATACTAAATATGAAAAAATAAAGAAATTAATAATTGATGAATTCACAATCAAGTCTATTTACGGGTGGAGGATCCTTTCCATCCATGAATTCAAATAAATTAACTGTCATCACTGAATATTCCTGGATCACTGGATCATTAATAACCGTTTGCAACTACTCTATTAGAGGGAGAGCCATGGCAGTTACTTGTTTTAGTGGCTAGTTGTGCTTTTCTTATTTTGTTTGCTTGTTTCAAATGTTTTTATTTTAGCGCGTCTATTTTTTGCTGGATAACTAAATACTAGACGTAACTTTTATTCGAAAGAATTAATATAAAATCTCATTTCAACAAAAGTTATAAAGACACATTTATTTCGTTGGACAATATATTAGTATACTTGTCGATAAAGTTTTGCGAAATATATTTTAAACAAATACTTACGTGAAATATTAAGGATTCAATACTTTGATGATCAAATACACGGTACACTAATTCGACAAATTCAACTTTAGTGATCTAAAATTATGAATTCAACATGAGTTTGTTAGTTAATTCTTATAATAGTTCAATAGTATATTGTTTTATTTAATTAGTATGTGTTCGGATTAGTTTTTTTTAGTAATTTTTAAATTTTGGTTTTTTTATAAAAAAATATGTGTTAAATTATAGCTTTTGTGAGAAAAAAATAGAAAAAATTTAACTTTTTTGTGTTAATCCAAACTAAATAACTTTTTTTTAACTTTTAAATTAAAAAACTTAATTTAAAAATCAGGTTAAACATAAGCTGAGACTCAAACTTGTTCAGGGGCTATTATCCAAATTAAAATTTTTAACATAAAAAACCTCAATCTTTTATTAAAATCTAAAATCTAAAATCTAAAATCTAACATCTAACGGCTCATATTCATTTATTTTAAATCAATCGCTGCCAGCGCGATCATAGCTGCACGAGACCCAAAAGGGCCAAACCCGAAAAAGGCTGCTAAAACCACTCCCCCTCTTACTCCGCTTCTCTCTCTCATCCTCGCATCTTTATCTTCTATCTAAAAACGTTCTCTCCCTCTCCCCAAAAAGACACTCTCGAAATCCAATCCCAAAACCAAAGATATCAATCAATCGACCTTACATTGAGAGATCCGATCAACCATGGCGGTCGCATCAACGGCGCGCGAGGAGAACGTTTACATGGCAAAGCTGGCCGAGCAGGCCGAGCGGTACGAAGAGATGGTGGAGTTCATGGAGAAGGTCACGGCGGCGGTAGAGACGGAGGAACTGTCGGTGGAGGAGCGCAACCTCCTGTCGGTGGCGTACAAGAACGTGATCGGCGCGCGGAGGGCCTCCTGGCGCATCATTTCGTCGATTGAGCAGAAGGAGGAGAGCCGCGGGAATGAGGACCACGTCGCCACGATCAGGGACTATAGATCCAAGATTGAATCGGAGCTCTCGTCGATCTGCGACGGAATTCTCAAGCTACTTGACTCCAGGCTCATCCCGTCGGCTTCCGCTGGGGACTCGAAAGTGTTTTACCTGAAGATGAAGGGGGATTACCATCGTTATCTCGCTGAGTTCAAGACAGGCGCGGAGCGCAAAGAGGCAGCCGAAAGCACCCTCACCGCCTACAAAGCGGCTCAGGTTTGTTTCTCACTGTCTATGTAGATCCACTTGTGAGCATGTCTAAAAATGAACTGTATGTGCAAAATTTCTACATGTTTCAGTTGCCTTTTGGATTTTGGATTCTAATTGTGTTTTGATTTCTCCTTTTTCTAATAATGCCAAGTATATCTGTTAGATTTGTCTATTTCTAGTTTCTTTGGAGATCCGATTATAATTAGAATGAAAATTTATCAGTCTTAGGTTTTCAATTGATTATTCCAGATGTAAATAATGTATCTCCACATTAGACTTAGTTTGTTTGGTTGGACTGAACGTGTATCTAGGCATTTGTTGGCAATTTCCTAATTAATCTTTTTAAACGAAGAGAAAAATATTTTTTCCCCCTGAAAACGGTGAGCATACATGGTAGTACTCCTCTCATCTAATTGGTTAACCAAGCTCTGGAAAGGTTCGTACATGGTTCTGAGGTATCAAATGTACAGCAAGTTCAAAGTTTTTCTCAAATTTTATAGGAGACGATCGATCACCTTTCTTAGCTTTTCCATGGTTTTCATTTATGATAAGGTTCTTCATCAATCCTCTTTTCAAACACCATCAAAGTATTTATAGTTGGTGGTAAATATTTAGTAGTAAGCGGACATTATCCTGCTAGGGGTGCTCGCTGTAGGGAAGGATTTGAGTCTTTTAACCTTTCCCAGCTTAAAGCTAAGAATCTAAGATAGTGATCAGGATGAGAAGCCTAACCAAAAATAACAGAGGAAGTTCATGCAATTGCTATAATTAAGTTTCAGGGATTCTTCTGGAAGTCTTTTCCACAACCATTTCTTGTTGAAATAACTGAATCTGTATGAATTGCATGGGGAATTATTTTACATTTTATTATTATTTTGTAACACATTTTCTTGTTGCCATATTTTTTTTATTTGGGCGTGAACAAAGTTATGATAATTGTTTATTTGTGCATCGTTTTTGAATCTGATGGGAATTCAAATAAGTAAAGGCAAAAATAAAAAAGTCCTGTCCTTCTAGCATTGAATAAGACTTGCAAAATGGATGAATTTGCTTCGTTCCAGAATGAAGCATTTAATAATGTTGATATATTTATTAGTTGCTTCTATGCTTGTTTTTGTTGTCTTTTTTTCTTTGTAAACATTTTCTTTAATGTATTTTCGTTCCCAGGACATTGCAAATGCAGAACTTGCTCCAACACATCCAATCCGGCTTGGACTTGCTCTTAACTTCTCTGTATTTTACTATGAGATTTTGAACTCTCCTGACCGTGCTTGTAGTCTTGCCAAACAGGTGAACTATTTTGAATTTGACACGGTATCTCTTTCATCATTTACAAGGTTGCATGATGATGGAGGATAAATGTTGAACTTTGAGAACAGTTTATTTTGGTTTTCATTAGCTGTTTGTTAAAAGTAAAATGATTTCCTGAACTGAATCTGCACGCACTAAGGAGGGCGTAGATTTTACATTGCCTCGTTGACCATTTTATAACCTCCAATGCATAAGTTTCACTTTCCTAGAATGAAATCCAAGTATCTTTATTTGCCTTTTCTATTAGCACTTGCCTCAGACTTGTTTTTCCCCTGCCCTGAGCAGGCTTTCGATGAAGCAATTGCTGAGTTGGATACCTTGGGGGAGGAGTCTTATAAGGATAGCACATTGATTATGCAACTCCTCCGGGACAACCTCACTCTATGGACCTCAGACATGCAGGTATTTCTCTCGGCGTTGTTTTAATTTTGACCCTTCACTTGCACTATGAGCTGCTATTTTCCTATGAACTATTTGTTTCCCTTGGACAATAAATTAATGACAGCTACTAAGTCTTTCTGGTAATGAAGTACAAAACGAATCAGTTGCAAGGACCTTATTCCAGTTTTGTATCTTTTTTTTTATAAAGAATTTTGGTATTTTTTATGCAGGATGACGGTGCTGATGAGATTAAAGAAGCTCCCAAGCATGATGCTTAATAGCATTGAGGGGCGCACCCCCTCAAAACTTGCGTTTCACTTCTCCCCTAATTGATTTGTTTTAGGCGTTCTTGCTTTTGATACCAAAACTTCAAGGTTATTGATGCTCTTGGGCCTATTTTAAAATTTTATGTTTTTATGAAATGGTTAAGTCTTATTACAGATATTGGACTTCATGTCTGCATTGGGTAATATGAAATTATATTTCTATAGTTAGTTCAACTGTTCCTTTTTTTCATATTAACATTTGGAAATAAACAGGACCTCCCTGCCCAAGTTGAATCGTGTTTTGGAACTTGAAATTCTATTTATTCCAGTTGAGGACCCGCTCTCTCTTCATCCAGTTATCGTGATCGTTGATGTTTGTTGAAGTTGAAGGTGTTGGTAAGCTGACTGAGAAAGGTTATTGCGGTGGATTTTTTGGGGTGGGAATTTTGTGCCCACGCCATTTGAATTTAATTTTACACGAAGTTAGAGAGAGTCGGGATTAACTATTTTTTTGGCACGAAGTTAAAAATAACTCAACTAACATTTAGTAAATAGATTTAGTAAGTGTTGAATTTGCAAGACTAAAAAATAACCTATTTAATCTATTTATTTTTTGTAAGCTTTTTTTCCTATCAACTATATGAATTTTGGAGTTTTTTATGTATGAATTTATGTTATTTTTTTATGGAATTATTTAAAAAAAATTTTTGCAGATTACTTGTAATTTTTTTATTATTATAATTTATGTAATTTTATGATTGAAAAATATATATAGAATTGAAAATGTGAGCTTATTATTTTTTAAATAAGTTGTTAACTAGATTATTAAATAAGTTGTAATTATTAATGTTGAGATAAATAATACGTTTAGTTAAATAGATACTGTTAATGTAAATAAATATTTGACACGAACTCGATACTGACTGTTGTGTTGCGTAGAGCAATTTGTTTGCTCTCAACCTGTAATCCGTTATTTGGTGGTGATGATTCACCGGATTTCCAACCTTGTTGGTGAGGCCAACTGACCCTGGGATTATCAAGCCTTCCCAATATATGTGGTGTTGCGATGTAAATGAAGGAATGAATCTCGGAAGTAGCGAGCTAAGATGATAGCTTTGATCTGTTAGAAAGGTCCCAGTTTGATTCTGTGAATGGGGAACGCCAAAGTCGTCTATTGTCACCCTTCCACCATTACCCCCATCCCACTGCCGCAACTGCCTACATGGCACACAGCCAAAACTACCACCACCATTGTGGTTTGCAATAAAAAAAAACGATGCTCGAAGGAAAGTTCAAGCAACAAAGCCCACACCTTTTGGCTTTTGTAATGAGGCAGAAATGGCAGAGGTGGTGCTAAACACTCAGCCTTCATCTGCACCTAAGAATTGAAAAAACTGAACCCCATTCCCGAATGTCAGCCTTACGTTCATATTAAATCGGCAATCTCATACTAAATTGGTAATCAAACCACAAAAGTGTTTAAAGGAAAAATATTCTCCTAAAACTTCTTGTTTTCTTCAAATCATTCTGCAAAGTCAAGTTTCAGTAAATTGCATCCAACAGTGACCAAGTTAAAAATAGAAACACCACACAGCAGCAGTTATACAACCAACTGGAAAAAATTATTCGCATATAAGATATATATCAAAAGCAAGGTTCTAACTGACCAATTCAGAAAAAGTTAAGGAAAAGAGTTTAAAAAAACAAAAAACAAAAGGACCCGGGTCTTCCCTTGCGAAAAGCAAATTCCATCAAGTCTATTCATCTTGATTACAGTTTTGATTTCGTAAGACACCATTTAAGGAAGAAGAGGAAGAAATAGATGAAATGAAAGCAGCCAAGTAAGATAATAAGCATATCACATACAGATCAGCGATGATAAAACATCAATGACACTCTTCAGAACAGAAAATTTCTAAATACACACTTTATTGCTTAGTATATTTATCAATACAAGTTTGTGCATCATGTCCAAGTGTTTAAATACACGTAGTGGATGTACTAAGTAAAAATATGTGTGCATTTAGTAGTAACTTTCAAGATGCAGCCATCCAACCCAAATCAGGAAATGGAACAAAAAGCTCTGCGGGGGAAGAAGAGGGATCAACGCGGCAGAAAAGAGACTAAGATTGTGAAGTTGCAAGGTATTTAGGTAACTACTTGAGGTTGGGGGTGGAGCCTAACACCCTCAAGCAACGAAGCCAGATATCAAGAACATCCAACCAAAAAAGAAAAGAGAGAGAGAGAGAGAGAGAGATTAAAGAACAAAATATATACATAAATGTAGTAGTTCAAATCATGCACCTCTCATTGATTTCTAATAGAAATGTAGCCCTTTATCAAACAATATAAAGGAAAGATTTTCTTTCGAGCTAATGGATTTACAAATGGCATTCTTGAACAAATAAAAGGTGCAAATCTTTACAAATGATCGCGCTATTAACTAAGAACTTAAACAAGGAAAAAACAGACAAAATTGCATGCTAGATCTTTAATCTTCCATACAATCATCACTTGCAGTTTACAAAGAAGTGCCAGAAGGCAAACATATGCTCTAAACGATATATAGCAGCAGCAAAAAAAGTGCAGATATCAAAGCCGGAGATATCGAAAACAATAAATATTAAATTCCTCACTGCTGCCCCCATTCCTACAATCAGGAGATAGCTTAAAACGCCATCGAAACTGTTAGCAATTGAGCTTATTAGGCCTTTATGAGTCGCATCAGTGTGCTCCATACTTGACAAGCACAAGCGACCGCCAGCCACTTTAGCATTTCGATGCCACTCCCAATAGTAGATGCTACCTCCAGAATGTTAGGCCAGGAAGGTCAGTATGCTACCTATTCATGTGTCTTCACCCAAGACTGTGCACTCAGATTAATTGGCCTCCAAGACCCTATCCTATAAATAGGTCACCACCTCTCTATATGCCGTATGCCACTCCCGATGTCTCTTCCTCTCTCTGTGTGGTCTTGAGCTAGCTTAATGCCTACCTCAATTCCGTGGCATATTGACCACCAACCATCCAGAAATTAAAGTATCACCAGCTATTAGGGTGAAAAGTTTAAATATCTTCTTGTTGCCTGGAGAGTGGTTCTTTTGTACAAATAAGGTGTGCTTTGGGTATAAAAAACTTAGTCGTTTTCAACAAGGCCAAATTGAGAAAGTGGTTGTAGAGATTTGTTTTTAGACGGATAGTTTTCTATTTTGAATCAGGTTAGGTCTGATTCCTATTATTTTGGCTGAATTATTCGTAACTGCATATTTACATACAGATGCGGTGATCAGTTAGACTTTTGATTAATTAAAATTTTTATTTTAAGTTCCTTTTTTTTTATTTTAAATTTGCAGGAGGTAAAATGAAATTTATAAATTTTGATCATGTAAAACCTTACAAGTGGATTTTATATCCAACATATCAAATATGTTAAGTAAAAAATCTCAAGAACATTATAAGCGGTCAATTAAATAAAATTGATATTAATTTAATATAATCAACGGGTATCTGTAATTTTAACGTGGGAATAAATAAACATTTAATAACATGAGTTCAAAATTATTTTTTTAAATAAGAGCCAGAATGCAATTATAATTTATGCAAGTAGGAATTTAATTCGAATTGAATTAGGTTTTTCTAATTACATAAGGAGTCCGAATTTTATTTGTCCCTTAGATTCTTATCGTAACTTATTTATATGTCCCTTAACTCTCTTGGAAGCTAGAATTTTGATATTTTCGTGATATCATAGAGGCAGCTGAGTTAGGGTTTTAAGTCATGGATTTAAAGTCTACACAGTATTCATGATTTGGCATATGGGAATACGAAAAGAGGAATAAGATGCAGTCGAGTTCGGTTTATGTACATCCAATAGTTCCAAAATTGTGTGTATCCAGTGCTTTCTGTTCAAGTGCTGAGATGATATCAAATCAGAGAGATCTCGAAGGTATAATCATTGTTCCGCTATATGGGTTGGGTTTTAATAGGGTTCTTCTTTTTAGTATAATTTGTATACACTATCATTGGTTTCAAAGATTTCATTTCCCAATAGGAATAAGGTTTGATCCTATTCACGGAGATTCCGCAAATATTCCATTTAAAAATAAAAAGGTCAAACAATTGGATTTTTTTTTTTTAAATTGAGTGTAGTTATTAATTCATGATTTAGCATATACAGAATGAAAACTTCATTCTCAATTCTATGAGAATTTTTATGAAAGTCTTTCATTTGCTTCTCTTTTATGGAAGTTTTATTTTCCATATAATATCCTAATTTTTGGCCTAATTCTTCTTCTGATGATTGACTCAACCTCTGATAAAAAAGATATACCTTGAGATTTGGAAAGGCATCATGCAAGTTTAGGGAGCTTTGCTACCATGGTTTACTTTTGAAGTGGGAAACAGAAAAAGAGAGATTTTGGTCAAACACGTGGTGTGGCTATAGACTGTGTAGGAAGTTTTTTCAAATCTATTTTCTCATTGTAGTGGACAAGGAGGCCCTTGTGGTAGATTATTGATTCGGAGACTATGATGCAGGGGCCTGATCTCCTCTTTCAAAAGACCAATGGAAGACTGGAAATCGACTCGATGATGGATTTACAAGGTGTTTTATCTAAGTTTTTATCCATTCCGGCGTAGAGGATTTTATGATGTGGCTTGTTGTTTACTTGCTTCTAACGGTTTGTTCTCGATGTCAATGGCTTCTATCTACAAGGGCTTTGTTGGTCAAGATGGTTGCAACTATCCTTAAGAGAGAAGTGTGGTGTGCCAAGACTCCTCTTAAAGTGACATTTTTTGCTCAGAATGCCACTAAGGAAGCCATCCTAAATTCGTCCTGGCCCGGCCCAGCCCAACCATGGCTCGGGCGGGCCAAGCTTGGTCTTGGCCCTGGCCCGGTGGGCTCCCACTAAAAGTTCGAGCCAGGCTCGATTGGGCTTTTTAGGGGAGGGGTCGGCCTAGGCCCAAATGGTATAGGGCTAATGTTTAGTACTTAAGCTCGGGTTCTTTGCGGACTTTTTGCAGGCTTTTCATTTTTTTATTTTATTTTATTTTATTTTTTAAGTTGTTAACTTGTTGTACAAGACTATAAATTATTAAATTTATACTTTATAGTTTATTATAAGTTTATTTATTAGTTGATTATAAATTTATAACGTTATTAGTTTTTTAATTACTTAGTTTATTAGTTTATTAGTAATTTATTAGTTTATTATTTTATTATTAATTATTAGTTTATTGTATAAGTTTATACTTTATACTTTATTAATTTATTAGTTTATAAGTTTATATTTTATTATATTAGTTTATAGTTTACTGATTAATTATATATTAATATTTGGGCAAAAAAGGCCAGCCTCGGGCCAGGCCGGCCCACAGGCTCAGGAGGTGTAGGCCCAGGCCCGAACAAGGAGTATGCGGGCTAGGGCCGGGCTCGGGCTTCTTACGGGTCGGGCCGGATCCGTACAGTGACGGGCCTTGGGCCATTTTTCCACCCCTAGTTGAGTATACTTTTGGGCTTTCCAAGTGGTATAGGGGTTGCCCAAGAAAGAGCAAGCGGATGGCTTGAAATGTAGTGCCATTTTGCAAAATGTGGTGTCTTTAGATGAAGATAGTAGATTTTTTTTAGAGTGTTGAATTCTTCATCTCGTCTTTGAAAGGAGTAGTGCTCTCAACATTCCTTTTTTGCTTCGCATAGAGTATTCATTTTGTTTGGTCTCTTTTGAAGATTTTTTTGGGAATTTGCACATCCAAATGCATAGGTTTTCTTCATAGGCTGTTCTTTTTTGTTTTTATAGAGTTTTTCTATACTTGACCTCCTTTTTCTGGAGCTCTTATATACTGGTGGCATTCTCTTCATGTCATTTTTATAAAATTCTACTTATCCAAAAAACAAAAAGAAAGAAGATTCATACAACGAAAGCACATCACTATATCAAAAATTAAGCAAAGGCACACACTATCATCATTCCAAGATTAAAATAATCCAATCTCTAAGGATGTTTTTCACATAATCTATAGCAAGCCATTTTAAAAGCCCTTATAGAACTACCTGTTAGCCCAATGGCTTTTTAATTTGATTTTGATGATTTTCATAATTCATTTTCTAAGAATAAATAGTTTTAAATTGATAATATTTTATATTTCCAAAATGAAATTGTTAACATATTTTGAACAATCAAAGTTGACACCTTAGCTAAAAAAAAAAGAATTGACTTTTATCTCAAAAGGTTTAAACACTTAAGAATTCTTTAATTAGAATTTTTTTGTGTTGATTTTAATTGAAAATTAAGTCAAACACTTAAGGTAAAGTATACTTGAAACTTATCGAGTGTGTCAACACCAATTGATCAAATGCTTTGACACCCTAACTGTGTTTCAAGTTTATCTTCAGGTACCAAAAAGTTAGTGTCAACACAAACTAATTTTGTGTCAACACAAAAAGTGCCGAAGTGCCCAGGAC
>JAOTRH010000022.1:5929860-5946674 GCA_034768845.1 Heliamphora exappendiculata | reverse complement strand
ACGAAAAAAAGAGCAAGCTGCTAAAACTGTACAGCCAAAGGATGTAAAATAAATGGAAAATTTGGATCCTCAACAACTAAAGCCATGATCCAAAACCTCACTCCCTCATTGGCAATTAGTCCATTACATATAATTTTCATATTCCAAACTAATTTCGCATCCATACTGACTACATCTAGGAAGCTTATCATCCTTGATAGCCAGCATGAACAAGGATTTTAAAACATTACAGATAAATCACCTTTTGGAATGGGAGGTTCGTTTTAGAGAGCATGAGATTTTGATTATTCTGTTAAACATTATATACATGTGTATTAACTTTAAGCTTGTAGGTGAAATATAGAACTCGATTAAGACTAAAGGCTGGCAGAAGGCAGAATTCATGATTTTAGTTAAATTTCTATATTCACGTGTGAAGATGCTATATGTGAAGTACCTGAATCGTATAGATCCGTTTGGGCCCCCAGATTTTGTACCCTACAAACTTAATTAGAATCTGATCAATTTTTGTGACATATAATTTGTCCAAATAATAGATAATTCTAGTTTCATCTCGAAGTTTCAGACAGGTTAAATTCTCTCTCACTTTATCATAAGTCATGGCATCATTCAGTGCTAAAGTCAATATGGATGGAACAAGATCTGGGTTTCCCTGAAATAGACAGAGCAAGAATAAATTACAGCATTTCAGGACAAAAGCCTAATGAACTTAATCAAATCTATAAAATGGGTCTACTTTCATTAAGCATGATGGTGGGATTTACCTTTAAAATTGTATAAAGGGTCCCCTTGACCTTTGCTGTCAAACAAAATATGTTAGTTCAATTCAATCAACACTGGCAATTTTTAATGTACAAAAGAAATTAATTGTTTGGAGAGCTTACCCTGAAACTCAGAACGTTGTCTACGCTGTATCAAATCAGCAGCATTAGCCTTTTCCACAAATGAGCCGGAGCTTGCTATCATTTCCTATGGAGAGAGAACTGGCAGAAACTCATCATCACATCACTTCAACTCATGGAATGGTATATTTACCTAGATATGCATCTATGAAAAAGCACCCATTCACCTCATTCAAATGAGTGAAAAAACATATGTGGTGGTTAAATTATTAAAAAAGTACTCAAATTATAGTTTCTTTCCCAGGAACCTCAACCACATACTTCGTTTCGGAGTTTACAATGTCCGCTGTAAGATGTCAGAAAAAGTAAGATGTCAGCAAAAGAGCAAAGATATGTTTAACTTAAATCTCAACAATGGAGTTAAAAGTGGTGGCTTGTGTATCTTTTAATAAGTAGTGAGTTTAGGCCCTTAACCTGGGTAGGCATAAATTCCGAGTTCATTTTGGCCCCACACATTTTTGTACAACATTCTAAGATCACTATTTATAATATTTGTATTGTTTGGAAGAAATTGCCCCGTACGTGAAGATGTGCATTCACCACCAATTAGCTTCAAAACTTCTCATTGCAAGCAACAACATTTCAAAAAATGCTTGTGGAGATTCACTTGGAAAAACAAGTTATCAAGTTTTATAGGACAATAGCAATTCAAATACCTTTTGAGTTTGATCGGCATTCATTTAGAGGAATCCATAATCACTTCAATAAATAAACTTTTATAATAGAAGAAAGAGAAATACAAATAGCAACTTGCATAGGTAACCAAGCAAAGAAGTTAGAAAATGCCAAAAATAAAAATAAAAAAAAAACAAAAAAAAATAAAACAAAAAAAAGGATTTGTCTTACCATGCCGATAGTAGCCCCAACGCATTTAAGAATGTCTCTTCGACGTAATTGCACCTCGTTAGCATTATCAGCTTCAATCTTACAGCGAATTGTACTCTGTTTATTACAGCAAACAAAGACTTATTTAGAAACATAATCACTCACCAATTTTCTCGATAAAATCCGAATAAGTTGGCCGCACGATGTTCAAACCAAAAATGCTCGAAAAAGAAGCGGAAGCACTTTCTTAAGATTAAATCTCTCTCTCTCTCTCTCTCTCTGGGTGTTATACGGCAATTGTTCCAAAAGCTTAAATTGCTAAAAAATGGGCCCAATTATATATCAAACTATCAATCACTTCCCACAAGTGTGACCCTATTTTATAAACTGAATTAAACAGATGCTTCAGCTGCATCAACTGATAAGTCAATAATGGTCCCAAAAACTTAAACTATTAGTTGAGTCTATTAGTACAATACATATCAAGTTACAATGGATGTGAGTTATATACAGGCATTTACATAACACAATCCTATATTGTATAGCAGAAGGTGGTGAACTTACAGCGTGAACGGGGTATCTGCAGACAGCAAGGGAGGTGGCGGTGGGCGACGGGAGAGGAGAAAGTGCGAGCAAAGAAGGGACAGTTGAGATAAAAGAGACCCGCCCCATTTTCTACTGGCTTCTTCCTCCCTCTCTTTCTTCAAGGTTTCAAAACAGAGAGAGAGAGAGAGAGAGAGAGAGAGGGGAAATTTTGTGTGTGGAGCGTGGAAATGAGTTGGCGATATGTGTTATCCTATCCTATTTCCCATCCTAAACCAAGAGTTATTAGAGGGGACCCACTACTGGCTTCGTGAAACTTCAATTGAATTGAATTCCTTTTTTACTCTTTTGTAAGAAGTAATTATGGCGTTCTGGCGTTCTTCGAGAGAATTGTATGATAATTTTATGTAATATTTTTATTTAATTTTATAATAATAAATTTTATAATAAAAATATTTGTTAAATGACTAAGCAATTGTAGATTCTTAATATAATAAATAAGACAGAATAATAACATCAAGCCTAATCACTCAAGTGAGTAGTACAACCGAGCTAACAATAAAAAAATAAAGAGAAATCATATCAAAAATGATAAACAGGACAAGACAACACTCAAGTAATAATAATTTCTTAAAATTTTACCAAGATTCGAATTAAACGAGATAACCGAACTACTCGAAACATAATAGCCAAGTAGCTCGGGCAAATAAAACAGACTAAATGTGAAGTAATTAATAAGAAAGAAACAAAATATATGACCAAATAATGAAAGCAATATCGACCATTGAATCAATTGAGCTAAGCAACTCAAATAGAAAACTCCTTGATCTAGGAGGACTAATAAAAGCTTAAATAAGTTAAAAGTCTTGAATTGCTTAAAATAACTCAGCTACCCGAATTACTCAAGTTATAAATTATTCCAGTCATTCGGATCAAGCCACTTCAATCGATTGTTGGTATCCAATCAATCAGTACTCGAACTACACACCAAAATTTGAACAATTCAAACTATCCAGTTATGACATGAGCAAGTGGGATTGATACTTGCTCAACTAAATGTTATTTATGCTTTTAAATTAAATAAGTAATGTGATAAATATATAACACATAATATATATGATCATAGTACATACTGTGAGAACATAACATAAACTATGAGATTATGAGACCATGGCACAGGCCACGATAACATAGCACAAACTATGTAGGTGTAGCTTGAATTACGAAATTATGTTAAATATAGCATATACCATATGATAAGTAGGTTCCATAGAGAATCAACATAATATTCTAGAGACAATAAAATAGTAGTACGATAAGTTTATCTACGATATGTTAAAAGAGACGTAACTTAGTGGCTAAAAAAAAAATATTATCCTAAATCGTTATTCTAAATTTTTTTTTTAATATTATCCTCATCCTTTGAAAGCCGTCATTCTAATTTTTTTTTTCATATGACTGGGAAAAGTGCCTTACCTTTTTAAAGAACTTATAATTTCTAAATTCCAATCACGTACGTCATCAAAATTAAGGGGTAGCTTAGGTACCTACCTATTTTAGAGTCAGAGGAATAAATATGGTCAAATTATATAGCTACCCATTTTGGGGTCAAGTAGTAAATATGGTCTAATTACTCATTAATTTTAGGAATTGTTTTATTGATATACTTTTAAAATTAATTTTCTATTAAACTTATAATATTTTTAAATCTCATAATATTTTCTTTATAAGAAAAATATACTTCATATATTTGAGGCTCCGACACCTATCTCTATGAATCATTACATGCATTGATAATTATTTATTTTAGTATTATCATATTTATTATTATTTTATTTATTATTTAATGTGACACATTTACGTTTATGGGTGATGATGAACTATCTTACTATAGACTCACTTAGTTGAGTTATTCAGATAACTCAAAATCACTCAACCCAAGTGAATCACGTACTCATTGGTTGATCATAGGTTGACCTAACTAATTAGGAATAAAACAATAATTTAAAATGTTCGGATAAAATTTCATGATTTGATGATATTTTTTAAGAATTTTATCTCAATTCTACTAAATTCATCAAATTGTTGTAAATAGAAGGGTTCATAATTTTATAACTCATTAATCCCACATGTTTGCACTTCCTATACTCTGATATTGACCAGCCTTCTCTTTCACCCAATTATTGTTCTCTCTTCATTTTGTATTTTTTGATTAATTCATAAATTTCGCATCTTCAATATTTATTTTATTTGCTTTTTTCATAAATAATCCTACATTAATTGGTAACTTTCCAAAGAAGGTGAATTTGTAAATGATCAATACATGGAGCGAACTACATACGACGACGCCAAAAACAACCAGAAAGCCAATTCAACATTAATGAGCACAGCGCCAACGTCGGTGATGAACGACGAAAAATCCCAATCTCAACCGTGATGACTTGTTCTTAGATGACCTGTAGTCCATTTAGAACGGACAGAGCGGTATCCTGAAGCTATTGCTGGGCTCACTAACTCTATTCTGATAGAGCAAGAACAATCGCCAAGCTATATATATAGCCTGTGTTTGGACCGAATGCTTTTCTTTTCTATGCTTTAGTTTTTCAACTTTTTGATTTCTTTTTAAAATTTTTGTTTAATTTTTTTACTTTTCTGTTACTCATAATAAGATAAACTTAAAAACTATATTTATTTGAGCTAAAGTAGAAAAAGTCCACTAAAAGTGAAAAAAAAATTCTAAAAACAAAAGAAAAATTGTATATAAAAAGTTAGACCAAATGCATACTAGCTTATCCTTTGTATTTACATGTTCTTTCTAACCTCTCAGGGTTGGAGAGTTAGTTTTTTTGTAGGCTGTGTTTTTTTTTTTCATCCTTAGTGAAAGTGTTGTTATTTAAACGTGTACCCAATTTTATTATAAAATTTCTATTTTAATATAAAATTAAATACTTACAAAAAAACTTGCTTTCTACGTGAATGATCTACTACTCAAGAACCACTTCACAATCATCAAACTTTAATTATGAAAATATACACAATCATCAAGCTTTAATTATGAAAATATCCAAGGCCGGGTCCACAGAGAGCTCACCAGTCACACCACCTTCCTGGACTCAACTGGGAGAACCCTTTTCATTTCATGAAGCAAATCAAGGCGAGGGGAGTCTGCCAGTCTGGTTGGTGCTATTTCCAAATTCCTCAGACTCAAAACAGAACCATAACTTCTGTATCACCAGTAGTTCCAAACAAAGGAATCCCAATCATGCTGCTGAAACCATCCATTATTGAGAACACTATTTTTCCTTCTCTGGTTGTAGCATTTCTATGATATAAACAGTACCCTTAACCCCAAACCTGAAAAACTCCATACTTCGACGCTGCAGTTGATACAAACGAGTTTACCACGAATGGACAATGAAATGTAATGAAAATTTAGTCAAAAGATTCATTCTTATGTTTAGTTACCAAAAAAAAAAATGATGAAATGATGCATTCAAAAGTAACCACTATTTCTCTATTTAATAATACGAGAACTTCAACGCTGATACTAAGAAATTGTCATTCTATTCTTGTACAAAATCATTTCATTGAACTAAACACCACCTTATATTGAATCGAGTGCACATGAATGGAATGGATATATCAAGAGAGGAAGTAAATGTAACATCAGTAATACAGTCATATACCGCTATGAACCTCCTCCCCCACTCATGAAAACTTGACCAACTTCCGGGAAATTATTCCAGTCAATTTGTCATCCTACTTCTCAGCATAATGCATCTTTTTCATCAGCGCATATATATGGAGCCGGCAATCCATTCTCAGGACACGAACATTCTGCAACCCTAACGCCAATAATGGCAGGACCAATTTCTTGGGCTTCAGTCAATTATAAGAAATGAAACAAGCCACCAATCCCACCAGCCTGGGGACATTCTTCCATATGAATTTGTTCTGCTAGTGCTTTCCGACCTATCTGATAATGACAGAGGTTTTCAAGGTCGATGCTTCCTTCTGACATAAACAATCCGGTAAAGGGTTCACATAAAATGCTTCTTCTGACCGAAACCTATCCGTGCCCTTTGTTCCCGAAATGGGACCTTTTCTTTTCCTCGGAGACCCTTGCCTGTACAATCAACACAAAAACAACAGAAGGCAAACTTACTAATAATTTATGTTACATGGACTCTTGGCACGAGTGTCAAATGCAAATGTGTCAATGGGACATGGAAAAATTCATATTCTTTTATATAGTTCTTTTATTTTCCACATTAAATAATGCTTATAAGGCTCCATTGAGCATTTTTATGTATGATATGAAAATTTATGTATACTTCTATTGTAAACTTGAATTACTAAATATAATTTCTAGGTGAATGTCTTGATAAAAATGTCGGACACATTTTTCATACTTTTATCCAAGTATCGAGTGTTCGACATGGGCACTTTATACATTTAGAAAAGTCCATATAACATAACATGCAGTTTGTCATATCACGAAGTTTCAGCAACTCTACAAATGGTCAAATATGCTAGTAATTACAATCTGCAGAAGTAACATCCCTAAAACCTCAGGACTTGCATGTAATATCCAGATAGAGTTCTCTGGTGGTACCCTACTTGGATTTGGGTGCAACAATAGCACCTGACTGGGCCAAGATATTGATGCAGGATCCTAAGCAGTGGGAGTCTCTAAGGAAAATTACCAACAGAATTAATCACGACCAGAGCTTCTGTAGGGAGCTTAAAAAGTCAATGTCCTATAAAATAAAACCTTACGGTAGAATTACAAATTCCTCCACCAATTTTTTTTTTTCAAGGAATGCAATCAGGACATTCCACCAGCACTTGTAATTGTCATTGATTATATGAGGAATTATGTCCTGAAGTACAATAAGCACAAAGCATTATCAATTTTGTAGTACAAAGCAATGGCTAATGGATCATCACCATAACATACCGTCTTTTGTGGATTTCAATAATGCGAGTAGAAAGTTTTTTTCCTTCTTTCAACGTTCCATGCTCAATTTTGTCCAAAAGATGGACAAGGGATTTCCTGAAGAGAGAGAGAGAGAGAGAGAGAGAGAGAGAGAGGTTTCAGAACTGTTTGGAGAATGAACAGTATTAGTCATTGAAACCTGGATGTGCTGTGAAAGGCCAATTCTCTTACCTGTCGGGAGAAATGGTCTTTCTATGTCCCAGAAAACGACGGTGACCCTCAACTGCCCTTGCCATGTTTCCAGAGTACGAGGGAATAAATATATCACTCTCAACTGACACAATGTAGTCCAGAGCAGCCATTTGAGATGCATGATTGACAAAAGGTTCTAGCTCCTCAGCTGATGACAGTTTTTCCTGCACAATTCACAATAAATATAAACTTAACTGCTACCTATCAAAACAACTGATGCTTCCGAGTATATTAGCTTAGCTCTCATCTCGTCTCCTCAAATCTGAGAACTGTTATTCCTTAAAAAAACAAAAACAAAAAAACTGGCTTTTAGCATCAAACTGCATTTCACGTGCAGAGTGACTGCAACAGATTGTCATCCTAATAATTGGATTTTGTCATTGACTCTCATTCTATGGAAGAATTTTTGTGTTGGTAGGGTACTACCGTGTCATGCACACGTGGTGCCCTCAACCAACCCAATCTTGCCAAATGTAAAAAATGTGTGATAAGTTGTGCATACATTCCAAATAAGAGGCCCTCAGCTAAGTCCGTTTCTCTCAAAATTTCTCTTTTCTAACACATTGTTCTCTCTCTCTCTCTCTTAATAAACATAAAATTGTTAGCCAGAAATCACTTTACCTGCCAATTGCTTTCTCTGTTGGGTCATACTATTCACCGCCCACTGGGTGGTGGATCATAAGATAATACAGACAAAATAAAAAAATCAATATCAATACGTTTTTTAAGATGGGACCTACCATTGTCACAAATATCAATATGCTTTACATAAAAATCTATTCATGTTTTACACATCATCTGGCATCACCGCTGTGTTTAGCATTTTCCTTCTCTATTCACAACTTTCAATGCATATATAAAAAATTGATATTTAAATTCTTTTTTTCTGTTAGATTGGGCAATGCATTCAACAAATTTGGGAAGTCGAGGTTTTGCATTCCAACATCAAATGCTCCAACAGTCAACTTGGTATAAAATAGCAACTTCATTTTTTGTAGTTAGTAAATTATGTTTATTTTAATCGAAGTGTTAGTACATCACTTATGCAAACACAGATGTGTGCATGCCTATCCCATGCATGAGTATGCTCTACTTTTTCCATGGCACATCTTAGCCAAGTAACTATTTTGGAATATGTATAAAGCTCATTTGATAAATTTTCATTTATTCTTGCAGGGATCATCTACCAATGTTATAGGAAGTCAAAGCTCTTTGAATATTTATAGCTTGAATGACGATTGAGAAAGACTATATTTTTTCTTTTAAAGATTGCAATTTGAATAGAATCTGTGGATTGTTTTGTCAACAAAAGTATTTGTGCATTAATTTTTCTATATTATTCTGTGACAGATTCTTGAGACCAAGTATTTTGGTTGTAACAACTTTTTGGGACAGATTTTAAATGCTGAAATATGTCGTAATTGATTTTACAGTCCCGTAGTGATAATCCGTCTTTAGTTTGTAATTAGTTGTGTTTTCGGTGGTTGATATTAAATTGGCGGGAGTTGTGGGAGCGGACCTATTCTAAATGAAAGGACTTAAAAAAGGCAAGGGTTGTTGCCAAAAAGAGTTGTTATTTGTAAATGCATTCTATTCCAATTTCAAAGTGAAAGAACTAAACCAAATGCATCAATGTAGGAAGAGTGGCTCATATATCTTAGAAATTATTGTTTTCATATTCATAATTGTAAACTAATAAATAATAAGAAATATAAACTAGAGAAAAAGTTTAAAAATAGTCAAAGATAATACTAAAAATAATATTTTAAACATAATATTAAAACAAATCAAAGATAAACAGAAAGAAATTATAAAGGGAAAATAGACAAAAAGAGAGTGATTTGAGAAAGCAATTGTCGTGATTTCCAACTAACAATTTTGCATTTATCAAGAGAGAATAAATATAGAGAACAATTGGAAAGAGAGAATGGAGAGAGAGAACAATGTGTCAGGAGAGAAAAAATATTGAGAGAGAAATAACGGACATTAGCTGAGGGATTCTCGTTCTTTGGAATGAATGCACAATGTTAGATAATTTAATCCATTGCTTGAGGATACCGCGTGTGCATGACACAGTGGTGCCTAATCAGCACACAACAATTTATCGATTATATAAGGCATTTGGACATTAGAGCTTGTAGGTGTACAAATAAATTAGAACCCATGGCATATGAGAACCTGGGGGCAAAGACAGAGGAATACAATCTGACCAGGCAAGAGATACCAACATTGCCCACAAGGACTCGACCTGATAGACGGGGACCAAGTCCAAAGTTTATCACCGCAGGAGTTAGAATCTTGTGACTTGGAAGCCCGAGGGATAAGGTTTCACCAAACTCCATACTGCGGTATGGGGCGGTAGGTCAGTTCAATTTGAAAGTGGGGACCGCAATGATGAGATCTTGTGCATGCGTGCGTGACTGCATAACAAATTCTAAAACAAACTTATTGTCAGATATAGATCATTATGAGCAAGGTTTGAAATTTTTTTTTTTTGGGTCAGGTAAGTTGGGGAGGGGGGTGTTGACACCCCAAGGGTCGAACCCTGGGGAGGTAAGCGGGGCCTCTGGGAAGCGCTGCCACATGCGCGGCGCCCACTTCAAGGTTTGAATATTGTGACTCCTTTCTCTATAAACAAGGCAAGGTACACTCGAGACATCGAGTTAAGAGGAGAACAGATCCAACTCCCTTCATCTTCTTCCCCTCAAAACAGCAACACTTAAGCCCTAAAAAATCTCACTGTCTCCCTCTCTCGATTGATCTGTTTACACCTTTACTCTCACCACCTCTACCTCTAGCTTGGTGACTGACATGCATGCTTAAAGCTATGTTACATTGACTTGGGTGAAGGAGTCGGGTGCGGGTATGTGACTTAGTGTCGAATTCATTAATTCTCACATAAAGTATACTGGGACAAGGCAAAATATTCATATTTCTTAATATATTTCTTTTAATTTTCAGAGTAAAAGATATTTATAAAATTTCATTGAGCACTTTATGCACAATATCAGAGTTTGTGCACAATTCTATAGTAAACTCGAATTACTAAATATGTTTTCTACGTAAATGTCTGTATAAAAATATCGGACACATATTCCATACCTTTATTTGAGTCATAATCCACTGATGGCTGCTTTAGCATAGGACTCCGGGGGTTATGGGGGGGTTATGGGGCCTTCCGAGTTTTTAGAGAAAAACCATGCGGAATTTTTGCGATATTTTGAAACTTATTGTTTCAAAGTGGCGAAAATTTTCGCGAAATTCCCACGGAGAAACCTCGAGATACGGCAAAGATGGCTTAGAACCAATAGTTCATTATCTAATGGATCTTTCTTCTAAGACATTCATTTACTATGTTAAAGTTCAGACAATGATAAAAGTTGTTCACCATGCTTATTAGTGAATTATATGAAGTCTTTATTATTTCAAAAGAAACTTTTATTTCAAAATAATGGGAGCAGTAGAGAGCAGTATCTGAAGTTGGATATGTCTCCTTGTTGATGGCTTGCTTAGCTTTTTCTTGTGGAGTGCCTATTAGGCTTAATTCAAAGTAGGGTTTATTGAGAATGTGAAGAAAAACTATTAGAAATGGTAGACTGATAGATCGGTGGTGTCTGCATGTGAGAAATAGAGAGCAGTGTAAGACCGCTTGATAGATCGATCGATCCGTCTTTAGACCGATCGATCTGTCTATGAAACCGATCGATCGGTTAATACGGGAATGTATTTATAAGTTGCTAGGGTTGCAACCGCTGGGTGTGAGTTTTAAGTTTTGGTCTTTTGTTCTTCTGTGATATTTTGTAATCTCTCTCCCAGAACTTCTTCTCTTCTTTGTAACCTCCAATCAATAATGAAAGTGTGTGATCCCATGGACATAGGCACAAATTGCCGAACCACGTAAACCTTGTGTTTGTGTGCGATTGTCTCTCTCTCTCTTCTGCGTCTTTATTCCGGATTTGTATGATCGTGGTTGATCTTGGACGGGATTAGTAATCTTGTTCTAATCCCCAACAAGATTGTACATGGTGGCTTAAATTTTGCTCCAGTCAAACCGTATTGAACAAATTGATAGATCATAATACCTCTGTTACAAGAATCCATCATTATAAAATAAACATGTAAGGCATAAAGTATAGTGCCTTATATGTCAGTAATAATGACCTAGATTTATCCATATGCGTACCAAGTAATATTGGTAATATTAAAACTGTGTTCTTAAGCAACTTTTAAGATCTAGTAGTTTCTACTCACAATGAATTAGACGTTAATTTTCAAGCAAACTAGAAATGGAAATTCGGTTCAATTCATACAACAGAAAAGTTTTTAGTACCCTAGATAATGAGGGTGTTTGTTAACAAGTGTGTTCATAAGTTTTGCATGTAGTTTCTGATGCTAAATCAACAAACACAAGTTCTATAGCTTAAAGCTACAAGTTTACTGCTAGAATAAATAGTTGTAACTTTTACTTAAATTTATAATCACATCTTCTCTGTTATAATGTATAAGTTTATAATATCAGCTACATCAAACATCCACCAAGTCCATAACCTCAACTGATATTAGATGAAAATCCTGGTAAAAATCCAACCTACTAACATACTAGCTGAAAGACACGGCACACCGCACACACTCTTGAAAGAAGAACCTCCTCAATCTTGCAATCTTCGAGAAAATATGTACAAGGAAATCCTCAGGCTACAAGGGCCAAAACTGTAAATTGAACACTACCAGTTTTTATAATAACTTAAAGCTGCCATGTGGCCCAAATTTTACTGCTAATTCATGACTACTACATTAGTATACCAGTAGACTGCACATGAAGTGCACAGGGCATTACTCACCTGGTTTTGCCGGTTTTTCACTGTACTGTAGCATTGTGCAAGTGTCCATGGAACTTAATGATAAGACTGTGAGGGTAATTGTAAAAACATGGAGCCAGTTCTCATGTTTATGGCCAGTCAATCCATCAGTACCCTTATGAGATAGTTTTCACAAAATATGTTTCTCATGAATTACACATGCACGAGGCCCTTACTTCCCTCCAAGAAATAATGCAATTGGAGTTTAGGAGATTCTCATTAACAGCACAACAATGTAGTGAAATAAAAAGAATCATCAAACAGGAGGATGATTCAACAGCCTACCTTGTTCATTAACAAGGGATAGCGCGATTGCAAATCCGCCATATGAGAATGCCCACCGTATATCTCTCCAGCAGCAATAAATATGGGGGTACCGGATGGAAATCCCAGAGCAGTGATAAATATTCCAATCTCCTTTGGAGTTAAGGGGCAATATCCTTTCATTCTTTGTTCTGTGGAATTGATATCCTTTACCTTCCAATATGCAATGTTCTCCCTACAAGTTCATAGTGAAAACATGATATGGAAAGTTAATGCCAGGCAGCATATCCATTAGTTATGTAAAACTATAGAGACATCTCCCACCTGATTGTCTTTAGTTCATCAGCTTCCTCTGGAGATAAATCATGCGTGCACCCACTAAAAGCAAGTATGTCCTTTTCATATCGTAAATGCAAAGCAATATAGGGACCGTAAGACCTCATCCGATCCACCAACAACTACAAAACCAACAGAGCAGCGACGCAGCATTAAACCAACTGAGAAATGGCCACTCTAAAAGTCAAAATTTGTATTTGAGATGTTACTTTTCCCATTGCTTCAACATGTGGTGAAAAGCGAAGGGCCTCATAACAAGCATGACACCGCAGCTTCTGAATGTCTGGAGGCAGATTATTGTTTGCCAGTCTAGAATCAGATTTAGCTGCTCGAATAACCTATGGAAAGATGTGAAACATAAATATTGCTCTACTTTTATAGGTAAATTTGCATCTGCATTATGGAATTACATTTTAAAGGAATGCTCGGGTCCATATACCTGATAATCCGCCCACATGCTAGCAATCTCATCCACATAATAGTCAATACCGGACCAGCTTCTAAAATGCTTAACTGCTCTAGTAGCATTTGCCAGTTCCTTAGGAAGCTTTTTAATTACTTTTACATCATTAGCCAAGGAACTAATAAAATGATCTTCATCAAATACATCAGAGAAATTGCTGCAGGTTCAACATGTAATATTAACAATAGCATCAAGGATTCAGAAAATAGACACATGCAAATCTCTAATTTGAGAAAAAATGGTACCTAGGGTCTTGCCAAAATGAACCTTTATCAAGTTCTGGAATTACAAGAGTAGCATTTATAACACGGGCAACAGCAACCATGTCACATATCTGCAATTTGATAATAAGAAATTTCCTCAGCTACATGTAATAGGTGTTTCAATTGTTATACAATCTTGGGTAGAACTCAACTCCAAAATCTAGTTATTGCGGTGAGGGTGCCCTAACGCTTATATACTGTGCATTATTTTTTGTACTCAAATGATGTGGAATTTCGCTTCACACCCTCCCCCATGCGCACCGTGCTCACTTGACAGCACCTGCCGCATGCAAGGCAAGGACACGCACCCTACCCATTCCTGGTATTCTAACTTTGATAACATGTTAACAAAATAGAAGATGAAAAGAGAAAACTATTATTGTAATAATGAAATGCTTAACAACTAAAGAGGAATTACATAATATAAATAAACAAAACCTAAACCTAATTAGTTTTAGTGGCTAAAAAACCCTTCGGCTAGCAACCAAATAACAACAAAACAACCCAAAAATTATAACAAAAAAAATAATCCAAAAATACACTTTCACATCAACAACATAATGATAGTGATGAAACATATAAATACACCTTGGCAGCATTACTTCTACACACTTGCGTCATACATTGTAATTATTCCAAACAACAAAAGTACAATAAGTTACACAAAAATTGTTGTAACATACAACCAACACCAGAGAGAAGAAGGGGAAGGAATTCATATTATTAGACTCCATGCTGCAACTAAAGGGGCAATTAATTTGTGAAGGCTAGACTAAAATACCAAAGTAAAAAATAAAATGCGTGTGTTTATAGCATATATTGACAAAAACAAAACTGATTCATTAACATAAACAAACCATCTTCATCAAATTTGGGGAGAATCTAGGTGGACCTAAAGCAAATATTCTAAAATACTCTAGAACCTATGCGGTCTACCTTGATTGCATAATTGGGATCACACCTCATCACAAGTCTCAATCAAGGAAACATCAACATTCGCTGCGATAAATATAAGTTAGGAGAGCACCTTCAATTTTTTGCGGCCTTTGCCTCAAGTAAGTCATGCATAAATGCTAATTTAGTACCTTGAATACTATACAAAATAAAGTAGTAATAGGATGAAATAAGAAATAACAAACTGAAATATATAATTTCTAACAAAATTTTTAACTCATCCATTTCGTAGATAAGAAGGGGATTATTCCATTTGTGTAAATAAAAGAAAGCTCCACCCTTTTAGTAGTTTTGTCACCAAATTCACACAAAAAATTCCACAAAAACAAAAAAGAAAAACTGAAGGAACTCTTGAAAACATGATTTATATAAGAGAATTTCTACAATATTATTTTTTTTTTATCGACAAATACTCACACACACTCACAACTCCCACACCTTGCACAATGTTCCTATAATCTGGCAAGTGCCGGCAAAAGTATATTGACTTTCAAATAGAGTAGCGACTCCACATGGAAGGTGGTGGGGTCATTTGACCCCATCAAAGAAGTTCTTTTATTAGTATTATAGTATTTTTTAAAATTGGTGTATAATTGACTCCATCAAAAAATATAGTTGAACTCATGATAATACAAAAATATTGTATAATTACCTACAATGCACCGCACCAGATTATCTCTCTCAATATTCTTTTCCCAAATATGAATGATACATTTGTAGTTCTTAGGAGCCCATGATGCAAAGCTCCACAAAATATAAAATTATATTTCTACCACATTAAGCTATTCCACACAATCATATATATGTAAGTTCAAGAGCTTGACAACTGCTTTACAAATGTGTATACCGAGTTGCTTAGCTGCTTCTTTGTGTGGTTAGTTTCAATCATTACTTGGTCACATATATTAAAAATTGATGTTTTTAATATTGATGATAATGAGACTATTATGCAATAATTTTAAAATATAAAAATCTCATTGGATGCAATTTTAGGAGTTCATGTATTTGTATTTTTTTGTCAAAATAATAGTATGAATATATTAAAGCGTTTTCTAATTATTAATTGAGACATTCAATTTAATTTGTGCTATGCAGATAATAATTGATTAATTGTTGACTAGTTAAGTTATTATCTTATTAAATAAGTGTAATTTAAGAATCCGAATAACTCCATCAACAAAAATTTATGGAGTCGTCCGTGTTCAAATGTATGGCTCATAGTGGTGGTAAATTTATAATGTCTTTTCAAGTTTAACATACTCCCCTAACTTATCAGCAATCTAGTATAGAAGAAATAAATAAATACCTGGTTATAGAAATAATTATCAAAATGGAGGGCCGTGACAAAAGGTAAAATAAGCCTTGTCAAGTAAAGATTTTACATATGAGAGAGGGAGGATACACACCCCAGCTCGCATTTGATTTAGCCCGCCATTAGTATGAACAAGGAGATAACCTTGAGACTCTTCAGGGTCTGATGAAACAAAGAAGAATGAATATTCAATGAATAAGTTAGGCATGCGTTTCATATGTACAAATTTGAAGCAAAGCCAACAACTTCATTACACGAGTAAGTCGAACTTGGCTCAACGCATGGCACATAGTCTCGATTCAGTGGTGGCTTCCATAGCTTGTCTAATTCCAAAATAGTAGTTGCGCCATCCAACTGTCAAGTCTAAAGGAGTGAACACATGAAAGATGCATGACTATTTTGTATCGATATCACATATGTTTACATTCTTATGGGTTACAACAATGACACTCAACCAGCACAATGTACCAAATTAAATTAAAACAGCCTTGTTCTTGATAAGCACTGAGTAGAAAGACCACAAACTGAAAATCGTATTGCTTAAAATGGGTTTGAAATAAACATAAAAATAATGAAATCAAAGGCAAACAAATAGGTACATGTACTAAGAAAAGCACAAAACCTTGCGAGCAGGGAAGGGAAATCTTGACAAATGAGGTGGAGCCACTTCTAGCTTCCAGCTTCGTTCTCCACCCAATTTTTGGTATCCAATTCCTTGTTGCTATAAAATTGAACAATCCCAGATCAGTAAACAATCTTATCCCTCATACAAGAAAGTAAAATATAATAACGTAGCATTAAGAACACATTTTCTAAATTATTTTTAAAAAGTACACGCATCTTAATGAAAAATAGCCTGACGAGAAATCTTGATGGATACAAATAACATAAGCACCTTAATA
>JAOTRH010000022.1:5875427-5929760 GCA_034768845.1 Heliamphora exappendiculata | reverse complement strand
CTTTGATTGTTCAAAATGTGTTAACACTTTCATTTTGAAAATATAAAATATTATTCATTTAAAACCATTTATTCTTAGAAAATGAATTATGAAAATCATCAAAATCAAATTAAAAAACCCTTGGGCTAACATTTGTGAAGACAGCCTTGGAAATAAACAAAACATGCAATGTCGGTATATTGGATCCGCACAAGAAAAGGCACCAAAAAACACTCCAATTACGGGTGTGGTCTAAACATCCTCCCTCACATCGAAGATTCTGCACCACCTCTCTTTAAATAGTTAGAAAATTTCCCATACATTGCTTCTCCTGAGAAAAAAACTAGGAAGAGTACTGCGCCATACAACCTTGGATGACCCAACCAGTGCAGTTCTATAAATGGAATGGTGTGTATTCTTCATTCTCACCCCTTGGGGGAATATTCTGTAAACTGCTATAATTCACCTTTGGTTTATTCTCACAGGAAGTCTCCTCTTCCTCAGAAGTATCCACCAGCTCAAATGCTCCTGCTTCAGCTGACACTGACCCTCCTGAACAACAACACTCCGTGTATGCTCATAACCTGGAACAACACCACTCCAACAAAGGAGGAACATTAACAAAAATCTCCCCGAAAAGAAGCAATACGAGGATAAAGATTTTATACGCTCTATCATATCATCCACATACGGTGCTACTCGTTCAAATATTCAACTACACAATTTAAAAAGGAGAACACCCCTTAATCTATACACTGCAAACTCAATCCCCTCAAAGGATGTTCTACTCCGCTCTAACCAAATCAACGACATTAAACACAACAAAACCAAAAGTCATGCCCTCCTCCTAGTCCTCAACACTCCACACCCCTTCTAACCTGGAAAAACATCAGAGACATCCTTCCACCCAAAACCCAGGCAACACCAAAAAACATCAAAACAAACCCCCACAACTCTATAGCAAAATATCACTTCTACAAAACGGATTTATTGAAGGCCTCTAACCTCCCAATGCCAAGGTCTCTTTTTGTTTTTTTTTTTTGAGAAGTCCCAATGCCAAGGTCTCACACCTTCACAAGAGAACATATTTTAGTATGATCTAACAAATGGGATTTGAAGCCATCGCCCACCTAACCCACCCCATAAAAAAATATCTTTGTGATCTCTCTAACTTCCTAGCCAAAGTCCCTGGGATGGTATGGACCACCAAAAGGTAAGTCAAGAGGAAAGAGAATCCCCAGCCTCAGCTCCCTTGAAGCCTGAAAAAAAAAAGAAGTCGAGGTCCCATTCATGATTTCGACAGACGACATACAGCAACGAATGCACAACCTCTACCTCTCCCAAAGCCCATCCTCTATAAGAAGTAAAGGAAGTACTCTCAATTTACATGGTCATACGCCTTCCCAATATCCAGTTTATAAAAAATCCCAGGGATCTCACTTCAAAGACAGGAATCAACAAGCTCGTTTGCCACCATCACAGCATCCAAAATATGCCTGCCTCCTACAAAAGAGTTTTTGCGATGAACTCGTTGTACACCTTCTCAATATCCAACTTACAAAGAATCTCAAAAATCTCTCTTCTAAGACAGGAAACAACACACCTGATTCCCACCAACACAACATCCAGAATCTTCCTCATCTCCCACAAGAGTTTAGGGTCTCAAAAATTCTGAATGCAACACTCTCCTAAGTCTAGAAGCTAAAACTTTAGCAAGAAATTTATAAATTGAACCGATCAAGCTAATTGGTCTAAACTCCCCAATATCCACTGCCCCATTCTTCTTAGGGACAAGGGTAACAAAAGTCTTAAAGCTTCTCTCCAAAGTCCTATAGCTGAATAAGGAGTGGAACATACCCATAACATCCTTCTTAACCGCATTCCCACAATGTTAGAAAAAAGCTATTGTTAAACTATATGGACCAATGACTTTATCCCTCTTCATCTCACCCAAAGCTCAAACAACCTCTTTCTCATAAAAAGGCTGCTCCAATCATCCCGTCACCTCTACACTTAAGAATCCAGCCAAAACACATCAAGCCACGGTCTCCATCCACCCTCCTCTCTAAACAACCAACAATAGAAACTCATCAATACCCACCCTGATATCCTACTCATTCAATAAAAGAACCCCATCAAGCACCATCCCACTCATGTTGGGTCATTTGTGAGAGTTGGCCATCCTATAGAATAAACACGTGTTTTTTGTCCCTAGGTTTTAACTGAAGATGCCAGAATTTTTTGCCTCCAATCAATTTCTTCTAGCTTTGCTAGCATGCCAAACTCACCACTCATAATATCACTTTGACTCCGCACCTCATCAAGAATTATCATATCCTCTTTCCTATGATCCAAAGAAATGATATTAAAAAGAACCTTAGCTACTGTATATCAAGTCTTAAACTACTATGTGTTCCATCTCTTCAACTTCTCCTTCAGCATCTTCAATTTTGAGGCTAAGACAAAAATTGGATTCTTTAACCCCTTTGAAGCCGCTCCAACAAGAAGCGACTCTGAGCCATTGACGAAAATGCTTGTCCAACTATGGTGAACAAAAATTGAGCAAATTCAAGACGTGGAACTAGCATTTTGGTTATTGTACCAGGTAAAATTGTTACCATATAGAGAGAGATCCACCAACTCCATCGCATCTATAAAGTAAGTAAATGCCCTCATGCTCTCGATATAGCAATGCAATCCCCCAATGTCTCATGCAGACACCTAGCAGCGTTGAAGTCAATGCCCACACAACAAGGGGCATCCCATCTAAAAGCAATCATGCCCAACTTCTCTTAAAGCTCCTCCCATGGCATATAGCTACCTAGACCATTCACACCAAAAAAAACCCAATGGAAATCATACTCTACACAATGGAAGAGGCAAGACAGAGAAATAACCCTTCTCCCGTTCTTACGAAATCACACCCCTACTATCTGACATCACCAGAATATCCCTGTTGATCCCACTGCTAGCAACAACCCCACCCATCTACCACTCCATAAACTACGAACCATTGTATTTGACTCATCCTCCATCTTAGTTTCTAACATGTACACCATATCAACTCTCCACGCACTCAGCAAAGACTTAATCTCTATCTTTGTGCTTATGAATTCAAGCCCCCTCACAATCCAAACAACAACTTTGAAGCTCATTAACAAAGAAACAAAGATTCCCTTTCCTTTTTCCCTCCACCCAAAGCACCCCTAGCCTCACCTCTGCTTTCATAGGTAACAAATAAAGGTTCCCAAACTCCCTATCCAATCTCATCCGAATCGAAGACTCATTCGTAAGGCTCCTACGGACCACCCCTTACCATTTCTTCCCTAGAGATCCCCAAAAAAAGACATAGCCTCCCCACCATACCGTCAACAGAGAGGACCAAGAATTTACTAACTTTCTTAAATTTGTTCAACACCAACTTCAACGCCAACTTTGGTTGAACCTCCTCTCCTAAAATGGGGAATGCCCTCCATACTGCCATTAAGGCTCATCATACCCAATGGAGTCCAGCTTCATTATTTTAACTCAATCTATGCTGCTGCATCTGCCTTTAAACGGATTTTCAAATATTCTCTTACAAATTCTCCAGCATGTACTCATGTATTAATTCTGAACATTTTCAGCTTTGGAAGTAAATATTTTAAGAGTCTTAAGTAATTTCAATGAATGTTTCAGGCCTACCAGTCTTTCCACAAGAATGCATCCAGTTGATGTACCATACACTTATGAGAATTCAAACTTCTACTGGAGTTCCGATTTCAAATGTACATCAGACTAATGACTTACTCTTGCATGTCATCTCAACATGTTAGCCTTGTTAGATCAAAAACAGCCACTAGGCAGTAGGCACTTCACTGTTTTAACTTGTGTTAATTTGAGTACCTTAAGGCTAATGACAGCCACTCTATTAGTAGATGCTTTTCTTCGACGCTCCAGGGTCCATGTCATTGACTTGAGCTGTGGTAGAATTCCCTGCATCAACACAATTGGATATGGAGTTGGAGACAAAGCTACAAAACAGTTCAAATTTGAAAAGGTAAAAAAGAAATCTTAAGGTTGACTTTAAATTAGCTTTCTCCCGGTTTGATTTGTTTGCGAATCTAACAGCTGTGACTAGCGTAACTTCACAGTTCCAAATCAAAAAATAAAAAAATAACAAAGAAGAAAGAAAAAACAATGAAATTTAATCTTTCTTATAGAGAAACAAGTCTGGGCTGCTATTGTTAAGAATCAAAATAATGAAAAAGCATCACATCTATTATGAAATAGAAGTTACAAAGGAACAAAGATTATATATTTAAATTTATCACAGAAATGAACAATGTAGTTGGTAATGTTTTGGTTTCCATGTTTCTCTTTTTGTTTTCAAAAAAGAAATATAAAAACAGGAAACAAAATAATGTTTGACAACTGTTTTTGTTCCAAGAAATGGCAAGAATCAACAAAAACATGAATATGTTTTTACTTGTTTTCAGTACAAGTTTCCATTACCCCCCAAACCACCTCCAAAAACCCCCTCAACCTTTGGCGGATCCAAGAATTTAACATAGCAGGGCATCCTATGTTTCACAGCCATAAAAACTTTTTTTTCACAATCAACCACAAAAGTTTATAATGCATACTTTTACAAAAAGTGTTTAAAACTTAACTTTAGAATTGATAAATTTTCAAGAGTATATTTTCAATTGACCACGACAGGTTTTCACTTTTGAAAGCTTTGCATCATAAGATCATTATCATTTCCATCAAAAACGTATCTCTATGTATAACACCAAACTACTATTCATGCATTGATCACTCATTCGGTTTCACAACTGATTCTTCCCAATAGTTATAGCTGAGAATACCCTCTTTACGGTAGCAATTGCAACCAGTAAGATTAATGCCAAAGTTAGGCACAAGTAAATCAATGGTTATATTTTCTCTTCCATTTTCCATCATTCTTTTAGCAAGATTAGTAATTTCATTCAACCTTCACTAAACATCATTAGATCACTTGTCAAAAATGAAAGGAGTGGTTGAAACCTAGATTGCAACTCCACCTAGAGACGTCGTTGACTGAAGAGGAAGAAAAGGAAGAATAAAAATGAAAGATCCACCTTGTTTTTTACATTAAGTTTGGGGGGTTCTAGGCTAATTTTGTGGGAGCACAAACATAATTTGTAATATCCCGGAAAAAAATAATAATAATAACATAATAAAATTAAAAATAAACTAAAATAATAAATGATGCTAATATATATGTATATATGCATAATTGTATCAGTTGACTGAAAAAATTGTAAGGAAAGAAACGGATTGATATTGTCTTGGCGTTGAAAGAGGAAATTAATCAATCAATGGGCGTTGAAAGTGGATTTTTGATGGAAAATTTTTGACATGTAACCAAAAATAAGTTAGGCTGGAGCGTATGGTGTGTGTATATATACCAGAGGGTTTTGGGGTTTTTCTGTACAAAGGAAGAGACAAAGAAAAAGCATAGAGAAATAGAGAAGTGAGTACCAGCAAGCTTGGCCCGGACGCCTCCAGCCTCCACCGTCGCCGACCCCCACTGACGTTACCCCTGACGCCGCCGGCAACCACCAACGCCATCCACCGCCGCTGCTGTCCACCTTTTCTCTCTCTGTGGTTCGCGTCTCTCTCTCTCTCTCCTCAATCTCTCTCTCTCCCTCTCCACCTGTCGAAAGCCCTCCCGCCACCACTGGAGGCCACCAGCGACCTCCGTTGGTGCCGTCGGCACCTCCGGCGGACCGCGAAACCCCTGATTTTGGAGTTCGATTGCGGTTTGGGTTTCTGCTTCTGTTTGGTGCGTGTTTTGGGATCCGTTGGGTTGGTTTTTGTTGGTTTAGGCCTTGTTTGGTTGGATTATTTTTGGGCTTATTGTTTATTTTCTGTATATTATGTTTTAATTATATTAAATTCTATTTGGTTGCTATTTTTATAAACTAACTTATTATTAAGATGTTATTTTGTAATAATAATAATAATAGAGTTTAATTAGTTGTTATAAAAAAAATAACTTATACTAAAAGTTTTAAAAATTAAAAGATTTTTATGAAAACTATATTTTTAATTAAAAATTATAACAATTTCAAAAGAATAATAATGGTTAAAAATTCATTGCAAATGAATATTTTACAAACTAATTTAATTAGTTGTTTTTAACGTAACAAAATAATATTAGTTTTTTTTTCAGAAAAAAGGGGGTAATAAAGATATTATTTTATCACTACAATAAATAAAATAGTACTCTAAATGTGATCTAAAAAAAAAAGTATAATGATTAAATTTTATAAAATTTTGTTAACAAATTTTTTTAGATGAAATTGTTTATGTTCAATAATTTTAAGAAAAACAAACGGAATTTTGTCAAATTAAAATTTAAGATAAATTAAACAAAAAGTTTTACAAAAATATAACTTTATGAATTTTTAGAGTTTAATAAAATGATCTAAGTTAAAAAGAAATAAATATACATATATATTTTATGGACTTGAGTTAAAATTTAAACAAGTTAAATTGTAAGATTTTTCTTTAAATTAAAATTAAATCTAAGAAAAACATCTTCAAAACAAATAAATTTAAGAAAATAAGTTTTGTAGCAATAATCTAAATTAAAATCTTATAATTATAAATATATTTTATTAAATAATTCTTAAGAAATAATAATATAGCATTAATGCCAAAATTTAAAAGTAAAAATTGAATGACTAAAATATTGCTCTGTACTTCTATTTAGGTTTGGAGTTTTAAAGAATCACAATTAATTTTCTGCTAGATCAGGCGAGTCACTGATATCTGAATTAGTTTTTATTTCATATGAATGTTGAAAATAATAAATAAATGAATGAAATGATATGAATGAACAGAAATGAATGAATGATAGAATGATGGGTTAAACGACGTCTTGGCAGCTGGAGGATGTTAAGTGTACCAGCGAGACGAGGCAATAAGGGTGGAGTCACGACCAAGTGACTTAAGGAATGATCATGTCCACTGTATTAAACGTGGGGTCGCTCCCTACTAAATCTGGCAAACCGTTTAATATATATTATTCTAACACTGTGGCATAATTAATAATTCAGATATCATTGAATTCACACTAGCATTGCTAATGAATGTTGAACAATTTCATGTGATCCTTGAAAGCGTGAAGAATTCAGTTTTTGGAGGAACAAGAAGTTCAAGTCTCTTTTTCATTTCCTGTAATTTTCGTTTGTTTTCTTTTGTTTTTAGAATAAATTCTTAGTTGGAACATTGTTTTCATAGTTAATGCTCTAGGAATTTATATTGAAAATTTTTAGTTAGAAATGTTTTAATAAATCTATTTTTGCACTTGGTTATATTTAAATAAATCTTATTTCTTTTCAATGGTTATAACTCAGAATAAAGAAAGATAAAGAGACCTTTGGTGGGTTTTGACTCACTGGCCGGTCACGGACGCCATGTTTTGAAATGGGTCGTGACAACAAGCTTATTACGAATTGATTTTTGTCATTCCTTTCATTGTTCTCCTTTATTCTTTTTTTTTTTTGGTAGTTTTAGAAAAGAAGGGCCATTTTCTCACATTTTCATTGCTGACAGTTTCTTGCAAAACAAATTCTTCTCACTTCTCAATGTGAGATCCACTCTCTTCTTGGACAAAGAGGCCATTGGTGGGTTTTGACTTACTGGCCAGTCACGGACGCCATGTTTTGAAATGGGTTGTGACAACAAGCTTATTACAAATTGATTTTTGTCATTCCTTTCATTGTTCTCCTTTATTCTTTTTTTTGTGGTAGTTTCAGAAAAGAAGGGCCATTTTCTCACATTTTCATTGCTGACAGTTTCTTGCAAAACAAATTCTTCTCACTTCTCAATGTGAGATCCACTCTCTTCTAGGACAAAGAGGCCTTTGGTGGGTTTTGACCCACTGGCCGGTCACGGACGCCATGTTTTGAAATGGGTTGTGACAGCAAGCTTATTACGAATTGATTTTTGTCATTCCTTTCATTGTTCTCCTTTATTTTTTTTATTTTTGGTAGTTTCAGAAAAGAAGGGCCATTTTATCACATTTTCATTGCTGACAGTTTCTTGCAAAACAAATTCTTCTCACTTCTCAATGTGAGATCTACTCTCTTCTTGGACATAGATTCATCAACCAATGCATTCAATGGCTAGCCAAGTGCATGCCTTGACAAATTACGTGTAGTCTCGTACAGATTTTGGTGGGAAGAAATTATCACAAACTTCTTACCTTACCATTTTCACTTTACTTTTTATCGTGGTTACAAAAAACTACAAACAGAAACCCAAGCATATCATGGCAAAGTAATGTGGTACTAAGAACAAAACCAAATATACTATAATGTGATATAGTAATAAGAGGTCTTCCATTTATGAAAAGTCATAATGATCCACTCATGGGATTGTAAACCCCGTTTCCATTTACAATGCCCAAATCCAAATGAGAATAGAAGTTATTCGGTATGTTATAATCTATATTACATGGACTTGCCATTTTCGGTAGAGTATCCATGTCAACATAACACAACACAAATCGGACAAGGCAAAAATCTCAATCATGAGAAAATAATGAAGAGTGAAGATAATATACTAAAATCAGATATATAGGACTTATAGTTATCTTGTGCAACAAACTATTAAGGATAGAAACAAATGGTTGATGTGAGAAATTAGTATGTATAAGTCAATAAATACTTTAAAAAGATGAAATATTGCCTTATGAATTGCTACTCGACTCATTTTTTTGCCGTATTCATGCACTCATATCTAATTTTTCGGATACTTCTTAGTCAAGTCCATGTATCCTTAGTTTTAAGGTTTCATGTGTCCAATCCTAAATATATACCGGCACCCGACACTCGTACCCGAGTTCGTGTAACATAAATTATAATGTCAACGAATATTTGTTCGACCAGTAAGTGATCTTCCATGCACAAACTGCTAGCAATATTCCACCCATAAGGTTTTGCACCCCCACTAATATCCATCTACAAAGTTTTGAGTCTAAATGACGATAAAAGGTATTCACTACATTTTGATATCAATTAAATATCTAAAGTTAATGATAAGTAAAGATCTAATGGTATCACATCAGAAGCACATCCAATGTTTCAAAATAATGGTAATAGCAGGAAGCAGCATTTGCAGTTGTACAGATCTCTTTGTATATGGCTCCCACTTGCATAGGTGTTTCTCTAGTTGGTTACATACTACAACTAAATTCAAAGTAGGGGTGTCCATGGTGTCCTATAATTCAGACCCGACAGATCGGATTGAGCAAATTGACAGATCACACCTCCTAATCACTTGTAATTAGATGAAAATACGATACAAGGAAAGTCCAATATGAAGTATTCCAAAATCTAGCTACATCTACATTGTAGTGACTACCCTAGATTTATCCGAGGATTACCTCATAAAATTGTTCATAGCAGCATAAATGCTCCGAAGCAACTTATTATAGTTGACTCTAATCCCCTCCCCCCGTCACCGGAAGATGAAAGTAAACAACTTCTTGATCCTGAAATCTTTCAGAAATAGCGAATAGTCTGAGGCTTCCCATTACATTACTACAACATAAAGCTTGCCTATTGTCCCCCTTTCATTATAACTTTAACTAATGAGACTTTCTCTAATTAGTAAACGAGTAGATGGCATGTTAGCACATGCAATGCACATGGTATTATGTACTTAGCCTTGGTGGTTGTCACTATATTGTAGCATTGCCTAGGGACTTATCACTATATTATTACTTAGTCTTGCATGGATGTACCACCACAGTTATAATTCTCATGTTGCATGCTCAATCAGACCCTATCCATCACTAACAGTGCAATATAGATTTCACAATGAGTTTATCGTAAATTCTGGCATGAACAAAGCCCTTTTATTCCTCCAAATTGGAAGAATGATGTTGGATTTTAAGCCATTCTTATTAACAGCACAACCATTTCTTTTCTAGTATAGAAACAAAAAGAATCATCAACATATGGATGAATTCATGGCATACCTTGTTCATTATTAAGGGATAGCGTGACTGCAGCTTAGCCATATGAGAGTCACCCCTGTATATCTCTCCAGCAGCGATATAAATAGGGGTGTTTGAAGGGAATCCCAGAGCAGTGAGGAATATTCCAACCTCCCTTGGAGTCAAAGGGCAATATCCCTTGGCTCTCTGTTCTGTAGAATCAATATCCTTCACTTTCCAATACACCGTGTTCTCCCTACAATTTCACAAATGGAGAAGAACACAGAAAGGCAATGCCAGACAGCATGTTCAGTCAAATAAGCCAACAAAGAAGAAACAAAATATTAATTACTATCATCAAACTACAGATACATTTCCCACCTGATTATCTTTAGTTCATCAGCTTCCTCAGGGGATAAATCATGTGTGCATCCACTGAAAGCAAGCATATCCTTTTCATATCGTAGATGCAAAGCAATATATGGACCATAAGACCTCATCCGATCCACCAACAACTACAAAATCAACAGAAAAAAACCCCCTTCATTATCCCAACACAGACAGCCAAAATGAAACTCGAGATTGGGTTTAACATTTTACTTTTCCCATAGCTTCAATACGTGGCAAAAAACGGAGGGCTTGATAACAAGCACGGCATCGCAGCTTCTGAATATCTGGAGGCAGATTATTGTTTGCCAATCGAGAGTCAGACTTAGCTGCTCGAATAACCTATAGAAAAACGTGAAAATTCAAATATTGCTGTTGAAATATGGAATCACAATTTAAATGAATACTCTAGTCAATATACCTCATAATCTGCCCACATGCTAGCTATCTCATGCTGGTAATAATCTATACCGGACCAGCTTCTGAAGTGCTTAACTGCTCTAGTAGCAGTTGCCAGTTCCTTAGGAAGCCTTTTAATGACTTTTATATCGTTAGCCAAGGAACTAATAAAATGATCCTCATCGAAAACATCAGAAAATTTGCTGCACTATGAACAGGTAATATTAATAATAGCACCAAAAGCATGCAGATTTTAGGTACAAATCTGAAATATGGTACCTAGTGTCTTGCCAAAACGAGCGTTTATCAAGTTCTGGAATTACAAGAGTAGCATTTATAATACGGGCGACGACAACCATATCACATATCTGCAAGTTGAGAAAAAGATAGTTCTTCAGCATCATGTAATAGTTATGTCAACAATATTATGATAGTGGTGAAATGCACAGGGATGCCTGATAGATTCATTTATGAATCTCTTGTCATAAGTTGTAAATATGCCAAACAACAAAGTGCTTAGTTATTTCCAAATTGTCATGGATCATGAGATATAATCAAGAATAGGCAGAACAGGGAATGTATTTGTAATGTTAAAGACTCGTTATAACACAACTATCGACGTAATTAATTTCTGAATGCCAGATTGCAATGCCAAAATAGCGAGTAAAATGTGTGCAACGTGTACATTCCTGATAAATAGGAAACTTCACAAACCATTAAACTAGCCAACTTAATCAGATGTCATGATTAGCAAAAATAGGCTTGATGGATTTGGTGCAGAACTAAATCAAATAGTCCAAAACCTAGTGGTTCTAATTTTAAGATTTCAACATTAACCACTAGGAACACAGTATCTCATAGTAATACAACCAAAACTAATAAAAAGTTATACAGGTTTGATTTGCATTGAGATTGCCACACCTAAAGCTCCAGAATTGCTTATTTAACATGTTGCATATTCATGGAAGGTCCATGAATGCGTAAAATTCATCGATAGAATAAGACATTTTGACGTCCATGTAAATAAAAGGACGCTCACGTGCAATGAGGATATAACACTCCGAGGTGAGGCTCCATTTCTCACTCAACTATGGGTAAAGGAAGAGATATGGATCACTTCCCATAGAAATTCACAACCGACAATCATGGAACCATTAAGATATTGTTTTATATGATTACGATAGAAGAGCACCCTCAATTACTTCAAACCTTTGTCAAAAGTAAGTCACATGGATATATATAATTTACTCAGGAAAGAATATTTTTCATTCCTGCATTTCATGGCCGAGAAGGAAATTACTCCACAATCATAAAAGCTTTTTCACCATGCTCCTATAATATGGTGAGTATTGGCAAAAGTATAATGACTTTTCAAACTTAAAACTCCATGAACAAGTTGTGGCTGGAATGGCTATACTGCTGTTTTAGCTTTTTACCATTTTCCCCTCAACTTATCATGAATCCAACACAGAAGAAAGAAAAAAGAAATCTCTTAACTTTCAGAAACGTTTACTGGGATGAGAGGGGATTTACTAAAGGTAAGACAACCCTGGCTCAATAAAGATTTGCATACGTACACACGTACATGCGCATGCATAGAAAGAAAGAGAGGATACTGACCCCTGCTCGCATCTGATTTAGCCCACCGTTTGCATGAACAAGAAGGTAACCTCGAGACTCTCCTGGGGCTGATGAAACCACAATGAAATGAATGAATAAATAAACAAAACATATTATTAAAAAACGAGTATCATATGTGGAAAGTCGAAGCATAACCACAGCTTCCTTACGCATGTAGGTTGAACTTGGCTCAATACAGGGCACGTAGTCTCGCTTTTGTGGCTGCTTCCATAGCTTGTCTAAATCCAAAATCCCACTTGCACCATCCAACTGTCAAGTCTAAAGGAGTGAAAACATGAAAGATGCATGACTATTTTGTATCAATATGCATATATGAGGTGCAGTGTATATGCACTCAACCCACACAACCCATAATTAAAATAGTATTCTTCTTGATGAGCACCCAGGAATTTTGATAGATACGGATCCATAAAAACACCGAAATCCTAACATAAAAATGTATTGTGGAAGAAAATTATCTTTTTGATATGATGATGAACATACTTCATAATCATTTTGTAATTCTTTTGTATGGAATTAATTAGCAGGACCAGAAAATAAAGAATTGAATTGCTTAAATGGGTTAATAATGAACACGAACGTTGAGCGTAATAAAATCACAGACATACAAATAGGCAAACATACTAAGAAAAACACAAAACCTTGCGAGCAGGGGGCGATGGAGCTCCTAACAAATGGGGTGGTGCCACTTCTAGCATCCAGCTTTGCTCTCCTCCCAATCCAATTTCGTGATGCTGCAAAATTAAAAATCATCCCAGATCAGCCAACAATCTCATTTTACAATGCCCCCAGCCCAAGAAAATAAAATACGATAATAACAAATTCAAGAACAAAATCTCCAATTCATTTTTAAGAGTAGTTATGACCGAAAGGAGAGCTGAACTTTTGGAGCATGTTTAATTGACAGGATTAGAATGGGATTAAATTATATATTCTATGGGATTATATTTTTCCTATTTGAATTCAACAAGTAGTGAGAAGATTATACATTTATTGGACAACTAATTCCCTAAAATATGTGATATATAATATTTAAGAGAATATAATACTAATAATCTATTCATTACAAGTCCCATGGGAGTACTTATCCAGTGTAATTATATATTTTTTTGTTATTAATCCGATCAATCAAACAAAGCCTTGATGTATTCAAATGCCATATGCATTTGAATTGTGTATACATATTTACGAACGTATTTAGGGAGGGGGGAATCGGAAACCTCGATTAGCCTTTGTTTCTTGGGGAAAACCAAACATTCTTTGAAAACACTGGAAAACTCTGAAAATCGTAATGATGATATCACCAAAATCGATTAGAAAAGTTTCAAGTCAATAAAGCACGGCGAACCAAAGTTTGAAGATCACATAAGTTTGCAGAAAAAACAGGGGATGATTAAACCAGAATTCGTGAAAATGAAATAAAGGAGAGACCAAGAAGTTGAAATCCTAGATAATAAATAGTATCTCAATCAGTGGAAAAAAGAGTAAAGAAGAATGGAGTCGGAATCGAAGGCGGTAGAGAGAGAAAAGGTCACCATGGGGAGCTTGTAAGAGTCGGGCAATTTTGGCACTTGGGAGGAAGGAAATAGTCGTATGTGGGCGTAGAGCACAGCCAATAGGCTTATTGAAGCTATGGCGCACGTTAGAAACCTCCTCAGTATACCCAGCGTCCTCCGCCTCCGCCTCTGCATCATCTCATCCCTCTCTCTCTCTCTCTCTCTCTCTCTCTCTCTGAACCCACAGAACAAAACTCTCCTAACACAAGGAATAATGTAAAGAATCATACAAGCACACCATTTCTGCAACACTCTCTCTCTCTCTCTCTCTCTCTCTCTCTCTCTCTATATATATATATATATATGTATATGTATATATTGAGAGTGCAGGACACAGTTGGCTACTTTCTAGTGTATGCACTTTTGGTTTGGTGAATTTGAGGAGCCATTTTTATTTCGCTCAGCAAACGGTAATAAATGGGGATGAGAGAGAAGGAAAGAATTGGGTAAGATATGAGATGAGAGTGAAAAGAGAGACCGAAAATACCATACGCTTTACTATGTGGATGTTTGTTTTAAGGAAAATAATTAAAGAATATTAACGGATAGAATTAAGAAGTATTAACTTTTCCTATTTTAACTATGTTTGGACTGGACGAAGAAATGGCAATAAGAGACGTTGGGATCGAGTTTGAGGTATTGGCCTGGGTAAAAGTTATTTATTGATTTAATTTTTATTATAAATTTTTGTTTTTAGTAAAAAAAAATATTATTTAGTTAAATTGTTATATTTTTTAAAGTTCTTTAATTGAGATGGTAATAATTGATGAGCAATAAAAACTAAAATGATGAAAAACAAAAAAATAAAAGATAAAATGAGGTATAAATATAATATTTTTATATTTTGATCTTATATATTTAAAAAAACAAAACTTTATATATATATATGTATGTATTTAATTTATATAATCGGATGGAGCTGAAAAAATTAGGATAAGAAAAACAAATACCTCCCTTGCTCACCTTGTTATTGGGGACAAAAATATTCAAAAAAATTTGAGACTAAAAAAAATTAGAGTAGAGAAAGCAAATACCAGTCTTGCTAGGAATAAAAAAAATCTATAAAATTCGGAATAAGAGCATGCAAGGGCATGAGGAGACTCGAGAAATTGTCATTTCTACTTGAACACCATGATATTAATTCCATTCTTACTTTATTTACATATTTAATCATCTCGTGAGCTTAAAAACTAACCCCACTTTCTATATGATTTTAATAAAATAACTTTTGCACTCTCATTTTGTATAAATACACTTTTTTTTGTCTTTATTAAGTTATAAAAAAATCCTAATCTTTTTAATTTTTGTATGTGTCCATTTAGAAAATAAAAAATTATAAAATGGAAGGGCATTTTGTAATTTTATTTAATGAAGAAAAGAGAAGTGTATTTATACAAAAATAGAGTGTTAAAATCACTTTCCTAATTTTATTCAATATTTGTTTATAAATTGGAATGACAAAGACTTATGCATAATGGTAGTCCTACTCTTTGAAAATTTGTTGTCAAATCTTTGCAGGAAACAAAACTGATTTTTGCAACAAAAAAAAAAAAAAAACACTGCTAGGAACAAAATTAATTTTAAGTTTAAAAAAATTACGAAGATGAAGTGCTGCCTCCTTTTTTAGAGTAATAAGTAAAATTAAAAATTAAAAATTAAAAATGAAAAACAGTTAGTATGATAAAAAAAGAAAAAAAAAACTTGCATGAATTACCACTTGTCATAAAAATTAAAATTCTATAGCATTTTTATGAGGTCTAAACGTACAATAAAAAAAATATAAACTGCCTATTAGCCTAAACAAAGCTTAAGATGTAGTGTGGTTTTAAAAAAAAAAGAATTTGCTTTGTATAACTTGCAAGTTTTTTATACTTTTTGTTTTGAAATGACATTTTTCTCCATTATTAATAAATATTATAATTAATTTAATATTTAAAGTAATACTTTTTATCTTTTCCTATAACATTTTTGGAGTTCAAAAGAAAAAAAATATTTAAATAAAAATTTTCAACTTTTTTGTCAGCTATTTTTGCAAGATAAAAATCTTTAATTTAATTGTCAAACGAAAATCAAGAAATGAAGATGGAAAAAATATCCTTGATTATGTATTCACGGGGATAATAATCATTTTAAGCAATTATTAGCATATTCTTCTCTAATCTTCGGCCACTGTATCCCACACCTCTCTCTTTCAGATACAATAATTTCTCATTTGTGTGGGATTCCATGTCTATTTCGAATTATTTGTCCGAATGATAATTTTACGTCTAAATATGCAATAAAAAAACTATATGGAATTGGTAATTCAATCTTATGTCTGGAATCTTTTAAAACAAACATATGGAGTGATTGACAAAACTTTTGCTGCTAATTTTTAACTTTTTGTTATTAATTTTAATAATAAGTTATAATTTTCTTTAAATACTCACAATTTTCATGCACTACAAAATATAACTACTCTTTTTTTTTATATTTTAATTGCAAGCTAACACATGTACCAACCAGTCACAACTTAAACTACAAATTACAATCTATAAGTTATAAGTTTTATCAATACTAAATACCATCATGGTAGCCTTATAAGACACTCACATGGTGGGATTCATATCACTTAGGCTTCGTTTAAAATAATTGCTTATTTAATTATTTTTATTTTATTATATTTTTTATTGATTATGCAAACTATTATATTTTTAAGTAAGGTTTTTTTAATTAAAATATAAAATTGAGAAAAAAATAAAAATAAGTCAAAATAAATCAATAAGTCAAGTTATATGTTGTTTATTTTTGTTTTAATGAACTTTTTTTTCATCTTTTCATAAAAAAAAATTTAGTCAAAAAATGATAAAAATTTTAAAAGAACCAAAACAAAAATAAGCAAAAATTTCAAAATTTAGTCCAAGCAGAGCCTTATTAGCATGGTTTAATAAAATTTGTGAGCGTTTAATGTATTTATTAGTGTAAATTTTAGTGTATTTTTTGTCACAGCTTATACTATTATATTTAAAGAAAACGGAACGAAAATCACTCTAAATTACCCACAATGGGTTCAAAATGGCAACATCTACTAAAAAGTTAGAACGATGTGATTAGGTTACAAAAACTTTGCGCATATCCATAGAGTTTAATCCTTCTTGATTCTTTGTAATCCATAATAATTAACATTTTCCCTTTAAATCGACTTATCCAAACAATGCCCACAATTACGCAAAGGAAGCGGAAGAATTGGTCTCAAAAGACCCTAGAATTTTTTTAGTATGGTTTCTTTTTATTTCCAGAAAACATAAAATGGTGGTTTTTGTTTGGAAGCGCTCATCTGTTTATATGATTATTTTGTGAACTCTTCTTGGAAGTTTTAAAATATTTTTTTTAGTATTTTTCTGAAAAATTTCTTTGTTTTTAAAGGCTTTTTCAAAAATAGTTGGTCAAAAAGTTATTTATAGTTTCTTAAAGAAAGCGAAAATAATACTAAACAAATTTCATTGTTATATTTTAAGAATTATTCATAAAAAAAGATTGAATTATTTATTTTTTAGAGCGAGTTTGTTTTAAATTATTGTTTGGTTTAATTCTCCAAATGATAAATCTTTAAGACTTGAAGAATGCGAAAAGAATACTAAATATATCTCATAATTATATTTTCAGAATTATCATAAAAAGGATGAATTATTTATTTTTTGGAGTAAATCATTGTTTGATTTAATTCTCCAAATGACAAATTTTCAACACAAATGATGGGACTTTGGCCAATTAAATACGTGAGATTAGAAATAATACTTATTGTTTGAATAATTTAAAAAAAAAAATTTGAAAGTTTGAAAAAAAAAAACACAAACCAAAAACATATTTAAGATATTCTCTCAAAATCTGTTCTGAAAAGAGAATTAAATTATTAAAAAAAAAACACACAAATAACATACCCTCATGTACTTAGAATACTGGCTTGTGAAAGTCTTTGAATCACTAAGTTATGAAAGGAGAGGTGTTTGAACCTGTAATTTGGGCCTTTATTTACTTTTGACTTTATTTTAGGATTAATCCCAACCAGACTGAACCGATCAGTTAAGGTTTATTTTGGGTTCAAAATTGGTATATTTGATGATTTAAATCGCTCATTTTGCTATCCTTAGTATATGGACTATTCATACGAAAACCTAAGTTGATCGAATATTCCTACGTATGTGAACAAATTAAATTTATGTAAAAAAAAAAAAAAAGAAATGGTGATTTTTAATACAAATGTGATTTGTTCGAAAAATTAGATATATGGTCAATTTAAATTTGTAAATAAATAATTTATATACATGAAATAATAAAATAAACGTCTCAAATTATTGAAATAGATTTATTTTAGATTCAATTAAATGGTCCGACTATATCGATCCAACCTGATAATAGACGGGAGAGAAATCAATTCCTTATTTTAATGAAAATAAAATTATGAAAATGCTATCCAATTTTTCATGAGAATAAGTTAGAATGCTAAAATTCATTATAAATTTGACATAAAAATCAATTAAAGAGATATATCAAATGTAACAAATGTAACAAAACATCTCTTTCAAAGAAGAGAAAGACTTCTGCACAAAAAAGAGAAAACTAAGACAAAGAGAGAAACAAATCTCTTTCAGATCATAAGACTACAAACTTTTTTGCAAAAAAATATTTTTAAAATGTATTAAAAAATCTGTCAAATAAAAAAACAAAAACTAGTCACCATGAACAGCACACTGCCATTTTTTTTTTCTACGACAAATTTAATTGATAAATTCTTTTTGGTGTTATTTGTATATAACCTGTCAACAAAAACAAAAGAAACAAACAATTAAAAAAGCTACGGACAGGCAGGACTATGATGAATTTTATTGAAAGCTCTAACCTCCTACTATTATTAGGATGTAGACATAGGCCCGCAATTTTAACTTTTTGAATTTTTTGATTAAAAATTTTAAAAAGTTAAAATTATTTATTTAATAAAAAATTAAAAAATTTAAAAATTAAAAAATTAAAAAGTCGAATCAAAATACAAACTTTCAGAATATTCTATTCAAACTCTCGCTACTTTTAAAATACAATAATATCCTTTATTCATAATTGATTTACTACTACTATAAAATACATATAATTGTTAATATCAAATATATAGAAGGATAAAATTATTTAATTTGAATAAAAAGTAAAAAAATTAATTTTTTACCCAAACAATTAACTTAAAAAAAATTAGCTTAAAAACTAAGTTAATAAATAACGTACTTTAAACTTAGTTTAACTTTTTTGCTTAAAAAAAAAAACTTTTAAGTTAATTGTTAATCGGGACCTTATATGGAAGAGTATCTTCAACCATGTTAATAAGAATTATAATAGGAGTATTTTTAATAGAGGTCGTATTAGTTGAATGTATAAAAGAAATAATTTCAACCAATATTTTTTTTAAAAGCGAGTCTTGCTCTCTTTTTCTATTTTCTAATATACCCCTAACATCATATTTATGAAAAATCTTAGCCCTGCCGCCCTAGCCCCGTTGCTAACCTCCTCCTTTTTTTTTTCGATACACCTCCTCCTTATTCTCCGACGTCAACCTCCTACCTCTTCTTTGACGAACTCCTCCATCTTTTCTGCTGTCGATCTCCTCCTTCTTTTCCAGCGATTTTCTCATTTTTTTTTTACTACCAATCTCTTCCATCTTCTCTAGCAAGGTCGTCGAAGGAGTAGGATTTTAGAGGAAGGAAAAGAAGAAAGTGGTTATTTCTCTCTTAACTGAAAATTTTTTCAGTTTAAATTTCTTGAAAAATTTCTTATAAAATCTAACTAAGAAATTTCTTAATTTAAGTTTTTCGGGAAATTTCTCGATAAATTTAAACTAAAAAATTTTTCGGTTAAAACAAAGATTTTCCAATTAAAGAGAAAGAGAACTGAAGATGAAGACGATGATGAGGCTAAATCTGGTTGGCAATTGCCGATGGTTAGTAGCCAAATCTATGTGCGAGTTGTCGGCAATGGCCAGATCTGTACACGAATAGTCGGCGGTGGCTAAATTTGGAGTTGGTGATTGGTTTTGATAGTGATGTGGCTAACGGTGGCCGGAGGTGATGAAAGAGTGACCGACGGTAGTTGACGAAGTTTGGGATGGAGATTTGGGGGTCGCTGACGAAGGCAATGGTGCGAAAGGGGTGTGGATTGATTGATGAGGGTCGATGGAGTAGTGGCAGAGATTGAAGTTATTGGATGTGGTCGTGCCAGCGTGATGATGAGAGCTCAAGTTTTGACCATGGCGGTTGCGGCGAGATCTATAACAGAAAAGAGAATATTAGTGGGAGGGTAATTTGTCCTATTTTAAAATGATATTTAAAAAATAAGACTGGAGCTTTAAAAATTTAGTAGTAGGACTAAATATTCCACACATCACGTAAATAGGATTAATAATTAATTAACTATTTTTGTTTGTGTAAAGAGAGTTGATTTTTTTAATTGAGGGTTTTATAGTAATTTTACTAAAATATATTAAAGTATTTAGGATGTATATATGCTTTTTCTTTAAAAAAGATATATAAAAAATTAGTAATTTTTTAGAGATGCCAAACACTACAATTTAAAAGTTAATTTTTTATTAAAAAACTCAATTTAAAAAAAAAAGTCAAACAAGGGCTAAAGCAACACATATTTAGATATCAAAATTAAGATTGTAATGGAGTGGATTTCAGATAGAAAAGAAATCAATGGGGAAATTAAAGTAATTAACCATGAAACCAAATTCCTTTGAAATTATAAATACGTATACATATTCACTTCCCCCCCCCCCCTCTATCCTTGCCCCCAAAAAAGTATGCATAGGGTGGTTGAATCCTAAAATTTTGAAATGTCAAATTCATGTACACAATCACCTTCTCTTTTCCCTCAATATATATATATATACACACTAGCGGGGAGCACACATAATGCGTGTGTAATTTAATTTATATAAAAAAATTAAAAAATTAAAAAATTAAAAAATTATTGTGATAAATACAATAAAATTTACCATACTATCTATTTATTAAAAAAATAAAAGAGAGAAAATAGTAGTTACATAACTATTTTTTTGAAATTTAAAATTTAAAATTTAAAATTTAGAAAAATAATAAGAGCAATTTCGAAATAAAAAAATTAAATTGGCTTCAAAAGTGTTTCCATTATAATAGTGTATATATATATATAAGTCCTTATGTTTAAAGGTGAGGCGGAGTTAATTATACGTTACGTTTTTGGGGACCATGGCTACCTCTCTTAATTTTTTATAAAGAACATTTTATGAGTTCTGTATCTTTTGTGAGTATTGTTACAATGTGTGATAAGATGTTACCTAAATTTTAAAATATGTCTTTATCATTAATCTTTTATTTTATGTATACCAGAATAATCTCTTAATAATTTTTCACAATCTTTCACGTAGCATCAATTCTATTAGTTTTATTTAATTTATATAAGAGGTACATATCATTTTTTATTTTGTTTTTCTAATTATAAAAATCAAATTAGGTAAGTTTTTGATTTAATTAAAAGAACTGATAAATAAACAATTTAAAATAGCAGCTCAATAATAACTACTTAATTAGGATAATAATATGTTAAAAAATAATACAATATTTGCTGAATATAATATGTTGCCCCCCGTCAAATAAATTTTCTAGCTTGGCCCCTGGACTCACGTGTGATTGTATAACTCTAAAAAACCTTAAAGCGCCTGAACAGCCCATAACATCTTGGTTAAAAACATGAAATCTTTACAGACATGAAGGCCTGATTGGCAACCTTATTTTTTTTTTGAATTTTTGACTACAAATATTAAAAAGCGAATGTATGTTCATTTAGTAAAAAAATTACAAAGTCAAAAAGTCAAAATCAAAACATAAATTCTAAGAATATTCTATTCAAATTTTCACAACTTTTAAAATAAAATAATATCTCCTTATTTATAACTTATTTACTACAATTACCAATTATATATAATTGGTAATATTAAACATATAAAAGAATAAAATTGTCTACTTTGAACAAAAAATAAAAAAATTAGTTTCTCACCAAAAGAATCAATTTAAAAAATTTATCTTAAAAACTAATAAGTTACCAAATAATTTTCTTTAAACCTAATTTAACTTTTTTAAATAAAAACGTATAAAAAAAAAAGACTAACTTTAAAGCCCGTGACAAACTATTCTCTTCTCGCTGATTTAACAAAAGTAGGAAGATGGGGAGTGTGAAGTGTGGATCTCAAGATGTATGGAGTCAAAGATAAGTTTGCATTGATTATATATGCATGGCATGCATGTGCTAGAGACTTCTATCGAGGGCAATGCATGTATACTTTTTCAGCGTCACGGTATCGCCTTTTAAAAAAAAATTATTTTTAACGAGGGAAAATGAAAATATAAAAATAATTAAAAGATGATAAGAATTATTAAGGACGAAATTAAGTAAAGAAAAAATTGACTTGATGTCTTTTTTTTATTTTTTTATTTTTTAGAAGTTATAGAAATTTTAGTTAAATCTTTTATTTTTTAATCATTTCAATGAGATGATTAAAAAGAAAAAGATTTTAATTAAAAGTTAAAAAAACTTCAAATAAAAATAAATAATAGATTAATAAGGAAAATTTCATTATCTATAAAGAGATCTTACGTGGTGTTAACATATAAATTGTACTTTGTTATAGAAATTGTGAGCGTTTGGTAAAGATTGTAACTTCTAATCGAAATAGAAAAAAAATAATTTAATTTATAATAGAAATTGTGAATATTTAGAATAGATTGTAACTATTAACTAAAATTAATAGTAAAAAATTAAAAATTATGAAAAAAAAAAGTTTGTCAAACACCATTTTTGTGCAACTCTTAATTAGGAAAGAGTTTACTTTGGTAGTAGGTAAGCAATCCTTTTCTCACTCTTTTTATGGAGAGGTTGATTTTTGCAACTTAAATCCATATCACGGTGTGATTGAGTTCACTAAACAAACGTCGAGTCTCATTTCTTGTCCAATTATGCATGGAATGAAGTTTTAGAGAAAAGAAAATGCAGTTATCAAATGTATGGTCATTTTCTAAAATGAATATACGGTGCACATTTATTGATTTGGTACCTCACATCATCATGTTAATTTGGCCCCGTTTGATAATGTTCATGTTTTTTGTTTTTTATTTTTGTTTTTAAATTTTTTGTAAACTGTAAATAAAAACATGTTTGGTAATTATTTTTGTTTTTAAAAAATTGTATATAATTTTTAAAATTTACAAAATTTTTATAAACAAAAAAAATGTATTTTTACTTGTTTTGTAAACACGTTTTGATTGTATATATTTTTTTCACTACCTCCGACTATTACATCCAATCACCGCCTTCGACTACCACATTCGGCCACCCTCTCCGGCCACCACCTCCGACCATCATCTCGACTTTTACCCACAATAATTGACCACATTTGACCACCATCGCTACCTCTTACTATCTTTTCGGCTAACACCTCCAATCACCATCTCCAGCTACTACCTCCGATCACCATTACTACATCTTGCTATCTTTCTCGGCTAACACTCTTGGTCACCACCATTCGGCCACCACCGCCTACCACCCGCTCTGATCACCTCCTCCGACCACCATTTTCGACCATCATTTTTACCTCTTGCTATTATCACCGGATAACACCTCCGACCACGATCTCCGACCATTAGATCTGCAATCTCCAGCTAACACTTTCCAAACATTTATGTATCAAATATGTTTTTATTTTTATTTTTTTTATAAAAATAAACAAAAACATGTTTTTTTATTTTTTGTAAACAAAAAGCAAAAAGCTATAAACGTTACCAAACAAGGAAGTGTTTAATTTCTATTTATTAAATAACTTCCCGAGATAGACAGATAATAAAAATTTGCATTATTTTAGACCACCAGGATTTAAACTGAACAATTTATTAATTTAAGGTTTGATTTATTATAAGCATCAAACAAACGTTAAGGTTAGTTTTGCAAGTTCTCCAAAGAAAACTTAAAATCAGAGAGCGTGCGTGCTTGACTTTCGGGGAGCCAGACCCAAAGGTTGCTCTTGAGTGGTTGAAAGTGACCACATAGATCTTTGATACTCTGGATATTGAGAAAGATGCGTTGGAGGTAAAGTTGGAGGTGTTTCAACTGCGAGAAGATGCTAGAGAGTGGTGGAAGTTTGCCAAGACTACTGTAGATGAGACATGGGCTGCTTTTACGAGAGTCTTCTTGGAGAAGTATTTCTCGAAATCTTTGAGAGATACTTACCGAGAGGAGTTCCTCTTCCTTGTTTAGGGGAATTTTTCCGTGGTCTAGTATGAGGCCAAGTTTGCGAATCTATCGCGATTTGCATCAGAGATGGTGTCTACTGAGGAGTTACGCACTTGGAGATTTGAGAGGGGACTTCGACCTGCTATCAAGGATATGGTTACGAATTTGGATATAGAGGTGTACATCAAGTTGGTGAAAGCTACTATTCGGGTTGAGAACTCATTGGCAGACAGTCGCAGAGTTAGAGAGAGTGGAAATCAGCAGGGCAGTGGGAATGCACAGTTTCAGAGGTGCGGGACAAAGCGCCAAAGGTCGTCTGGACCTAGTTCTCGTTTTTCCAGATCATCACAGCCGTAGTCGTCTACGCTTACACCTCTAGTGGCTTCGGCAGGAAGGCCAGAGCAGATAGGGCTGATTTGTTATCGCTGTGGACAATCGGGACATCGTTTAGCTGAGTGCCTGCAAAACGGCTCGGTCCAGAGTTTAGTATCGGTCCAGTCACATGCGAGAGATCCACCTATATGTTTTGGGTATGGCTAGTCCGGGCATATTCACAGATATTGCCCCTAGGAAGGGAATGCTCAAGGTTTGACAGGAGCACCAGTTGCTTCAGCTGTGCAGAGGCGACAGGCTCCCCAACAGCCTAGGGCTCATACATCCAGGTTTGCAGAGGGAGGTACTTTGGCGCAGCCGGTGAGACAGCCATCGACTCAGGGTTATGGAGGACAGACCAGACTGCCGTAGGCCAGGGCTTATGTGCTTGCTGATCGTAGTGCTTCCAAAGCACCAGTTGCGTCTAATGCAGCAGTCACTCCGGCCATGATCAGAGGTACTCTTCTAGTCTTTAGATCATGGGCCAGTGTTCTTATAGACACGGGAGAATCACATTCATTTATATCCTCTGCATTTGTGTCTGCATTGGGTTTGGAAATGAACTGGTTGGGTAGTACCTTGTGTGTTGAGACCTCAGTTAGTGGGAATGTGATGCTGAGCCTTGTTTGTAGATCTTGCATACTCGAGGTCGCCGGTCGTTGTTTAGAATTTGATTTTATTATTCTAGACATGATCACGTTTGATGTCATCCTAGGGATGGACTGGCTGACTATCCTACCATGCCTTTATAGATTGTGAGCGATGGAGAGTGTCGATCTGTACCCCGAAGGGTGATTGCTTCTACATTGTGGGTGATCGGGATGAGAGCTTGGTGTCTGTACCAAGTGCCGCGCGGGTTCGAAGGAACTTGAGTTCTCTCTTTTCTGCTCTCAGATTGGATATGCCAGATGAGGTTCGGGGGGAGTTACCCCCTATGGTGTGTGACTATCCCGATGTCTTTCCTGACGATCTGTTCGAGTTACCATCGAGTCATGATGTGGAGTTCTCCATTGATCTTATTCCAGGAGCGGCTCCTATCTCTATGCCATCATATCGCTTTGCACCTATTGAGTTGCGAGAACTCAAGGTGCAATTGCAGGGGTTGCTAGACAAAGGGTTTGTACGGCTGAGTACGTCGCCGTGGGGAGCACCAACTTTGTTCGTGAAGAAGAAGGATGGGTCGTTGAGACTATGTATAGACTACAGAACGCTGAACCAGGTGACGGTGAAGAATAAGTATCCTATGCCTAGGATTGATGATCTGTTTGATTAGCTGAGGGGATCGCGCTGCTTTTCAAAGATTGACTTGAAGTCAGGATATCACCAGCTGAGAATTAGGGATGAGGACATAGCGAAGACCGCCTTTCGGACTCGCTATGGTTACTACGAGTTTCTGGTTATACCGTTCGGTCTGACGAATGCTCCAGCTATATTTATGGGTCTGATGAACCATATTTTCCATTCCTACCTGGACAGTTTTGTGGTCGTGTTTGTGGACGATATTCTGATTTATTCGCCCACGAGAGAGATGTATGAGGAGCATCTACACATCATCTTATAGCTTCTGAGAGAACATTGCCTATATGCGAAGTTCGAGAAGTGCGAGTTCTGGATGTCAGTGGTGAGGTTCTTTGGACACGTGGTGTCAAAGGATGGGGTATCAGTAGACTCGACGAAGACTGATGCGGTGACGAATTGGCAGCGACTTAAGAATATTTTTGAGATATGTAGTTTTCTCGGTTTGGCAGGTTATTATCGACGGTTTGTGAAGGACTTCTCTAGGTTGGGAGCACCGATGACGCGCCTTACGCGCAAGGGAGTCAGTTTTGTATGGAGCGAATCCTGTGAGTCAGCTTTCCAGGAACTGAAGAGAAGATTGACCTGTGCGCCAATATTGGTTATTCCAGAGCGAGGTATGGGCTATATAGTATACTACGACGCATCACTTGACGGTTTGGGCTATGTATTGATGCAAGGAGGCAAGGTTGTAACCTACGGCTCGCGACAGCTGAAGATACACGAGAGGAATTACCCGACTCATGATCTGAAGTTAGCAGTCGTAGTCTTCACTTTGAAGACATGGCGGCATTATCTATATGGTGAGCATTTTGAGGTTTTCTTTGATTACAAGAGCTTAAAATACTTATTTTCCCAGAAAGACCTAAATCTTTGCCAGCGACGGTGGATGGAGCTGTTGGGAGACTACGACTTTGATTTGCAGTACCATCCGGGTAAGGCAAATGTCGTTGCTGACGCACTCAGCAAGAGATCTCATGGCTCGTTAGCTTTTGTGGCTCTACGAGAATGGGACATGCTTGGAGTTGCTGGGGAGTTTGATCTGTGTCTCAGGGAGACATGGGAAGGTGCGACTTTATATTCTGTAGCTTCACAGCCTGCATTGGTTGCATGCGTGCTAGAGGCTCAAAGGATTGATGAGGAGGCTCAGATGATATGGGACCGCATTGCTAGCGGGAAGGATATGGCCGGATGGGTGGTGAGTTCAGACCAGAGTTTGAGGTTGATAGGCCGTTTGTTTGTGCCAGAGCGTGCCTTACAGCGGTGCTACATGAGTTTCATCACTCACGTCTTGCAGTGCATCCAGGAGGCACGAAGATGTATCACGATCTACGCCGACAGTTCTGGTGGACGGGAATGAAGAGGGATGTGATCCGATTCGTTTCTCGTTGCTTTACTTGTCATCAAGTAAAGGTGGAGCACCAGAGACCTACAGGATTGTTACAGCCTTTGCCTGTATCCGAGTGGAAGTGGGAGAATGTCATTATGGATTTTGTATCCGGACTTCCATGCTCGCCGAAGGGGCACGATGCTATTTGGGTTATAGTGGATAGGTTGACGAAGTCTGTGCACTTCCTCCCTATTCGAGTGAGAGACCCAGTGGATCGATTGAGTAGATTATATATTCAAGAGATAGTTCGATTACATGGAGTACCTGTGACTATTATTTTTGATCGAGACCCGCGTTTTACAACGCGCTTTTGGCAGAGTCTTCAGGTAGCTTTGGGGACGAGCTTGACTTTTAGTATAGCCTTTCATCCTCAGACCGACGGTCAGTCTGAGAGGACCATTCAGATTTTGGAGGACATATTGAGAGCGTGCATGCTTGACTTTCGGGGTTCTTAAGAGGATCACCTATGACAGAGTTTGCATACAACAACAGCTATCAGTCCAGTATTGGGATGGCACCGTATGAGGCTTTGTATGGTAGACCGTGTAGATCGCCGGTATGTTGGATAGAGGTGGGAGAGACCGCTGTTTTGGGTCTCGACTTAGTACGGGAAACGACATAGCAGATTGCTGTGGTTCATCAGCGTCTGATGACAGCTCAGAGCTTCCAGAAGAGTTATGCGGATCAGAGGAGGAGACCATTAGAGTTTGTAGTAGGAGATCATGTGTTTTTGAAGGTCTTGCCATGCAGAGGGTTGATGAGGTTTGGTTGTTGCGGGAAGCTGTCACCTCATTTTATTGGTCCGTTCGAGATCCTGGAAAGGATTGGGGTGGTAGCATACCGTCTAGCCTTGCCACCTCAGTTAGCATATGCACATACCGTCTTTCACGTTTCGATGCTTCGGAGATACGAGCCCGATCCTTCATATGTATTAGATTGGGCTGAGTTGTGGGTTGCTGAGGATGTCTCGTATGAGGAATGCCTAGTGAGGATTCTGGATACAAAGGAGCAAGTGTTGCGGGGGAGAACGATTGCGTATGTCAAGGTTCAATGGCTTCATCACGGGGTTGAGGAAGTGACTTGGGAGCTTGAGTCTGGGATGCGTGTTAGATATCAAGATCTTTTTACCTCTTGACCTTGTATAGAATTTTAGGGGCAAAATTCCATAATGGGGGGAGAGTTGTGAGGCCCCGAACCTTGTTATTTTGACTTATTTATACATGAATACGTGTTTCTCCTTCATGTTCTATATTGTCGATGCATGGTTTATGTTTTGAAGTTGTAGAACAACATGTAGATATGTTTTACGCTTTCTCGGGCTTTGTTTAGGCTTGTTGGGTTGGCCTTAGAACACAAAATCGAGACCCAAAATAGTATGTTGGTCCAAGCAGGTTCGGTCGACTGAACTGGTGAGTTCAGCCGACTGAAGTGGAAACCAGTAGGTTTAGAACCTTGGGTTTGATCGACTGGAGGGCTTGGCCCAGTCCACTGAACCACTTTTCCTGAGTTCGATCGACTGAACTCAAGGGTTCGGTCGACGGAACTATGGCGATTTGTGTTTCTTGAGGCACTTCAGTCGACTAAAGTACTCTCTTCAGTCGACTGAATAGTATTTTTGGCGTGCCTATATGTATTCCAGCCCTTGGAACGTTTGGAAAAGCTTAGTTCTTTCCATTCTCTCTGCCTTCTCTCTACATTTTTGACCCGCCCAAGCCTAGTTTTCGACGATCAGCTTGTGAATCCCTGCTATTCACGCTGCTATCTTTGCGCTCATCCGGTCAGATTCTCGTTCCAACGAGGTCCAATTTTTGAGGCGTTGGGTTTTGACCCAACGAGGTAGGATTCTAGAGCTACTGCTGTTATGAGGGTGTTATATGTAATTGTATGCTTTTTCACCAATAGAAAATGCATGAAATGTCATATATATGTTTAAACCTTGATTTTTCAGGTAAAAAGCATGTTTTTCGCTTTTCTTGGTTTAATACATCATATGACATGTGATTTTATGGTTTTCAAAAGATGTTCTTGAAAACGGTGGTAATTGTTGGAAAACGGAGGATTTTGATGGAAATCTCAACATTTTATGTTTTGGAGGTTTGGAGCTTGCTTTCGGGGTTGAGTCTCAGGTTTTGAAACGTTTTGTGGAAAACGGGGAAAACATTTTGAAAATATTTTGTGTGATCTCCTTGTCGAATGATGGATCTAAATACATGTATAATGTATTGTTTGAGGAAATATTTTCGTATTTGAGCTACGGTACTAGTTTTAGAAGAATATCTAGATGTACCGAGATAATGTGTATGCGGCACGAGTTGCCCTCGGCGTAAGTCCGAAAATGTGCGCAGCGTAGGTACTCAGGTCCTTCGGGGTAGTTCCCGTAAACTGAGGCGGATGGGTGCTCAGCTCCCTCGGGGTCATAACCCATAAATTGAGTGGTTACGTTCATGGTGCTTCGTATAGAACTTGCATTTATCTAACCGGTCCCATGATGTATGGGGATTAGATAAAGGGGCAGAAATCTATAGTTGCTACCTCTATCCCCTTGTGATTTAGTCGGTACATAGGATCTTACTCTTCTTATTCCGTGATGGTACATTTCGCGAGGGAACAATGTTTTAATTACTATTTTTTCTTAACTATGATGGTTTACTTGCATTAACTACAAATTCATGGGTTTAAGGATGGAAACAGGATTTTATGATAATAAAACCAATTGGGAGGCTTGTGATGGCCCGATGGAAAAACTTGTGGGTTTTTTGATGGAAAATCATTTTGGGTTGTGGTTGAGTTCGCTCCTACCATGTGATTGCATATTACCTGTTTTACAGCTTTATTGTCTATTTCATTGGGTTTCGGCTCACGGGTGAAACTTTTCTGTAAAATGATTTTCAGGTGATGATGTGGATGAGGTGTAGCTTTGGTGATGCTCGTGGTGGCGGAAGACTTTTATAGTTTTCTTTTTTGTTGGTATGCCTGTTCCTGAAGGCAGTTTTGTGCGCCATAAGGCGATATACTTATGCATGTTATACAAGATGTTTACTACTTATGAGAGATGCATATTAGATTTTCTTGTGAATGTATGAAAATTTATATTCTGTAAAATTGGTGTTTGGTGAATTTTCACGTGACCCTGGGTTACGAGGCGTGACAATGCTGATGTTAGGAAAATGTTAAAACACAGGCAATCAAGCACACGCATATCCTCACAAGGTGATGTACCCTCTTTCCCATGGCTTTTAGGTATTTGAACACAGAGCTCTAATACCAAGTTGTCACGCCCCAAACACCAGGGTCACGTGAAAGCCCACCAAAACTGTTTAAGAAAATAATATTTACAGTTGGAAAACCCTCAACTCAAAAATATATATGACATTTGGATGAAAATCCCAATAGTTCAATTCTCATAAACAGTAAACATGCAATCTCATACATGGATACGTATTTCGTCTCAAGGTATACAAAACTCGCCTTCTGAAATAGGAATCACATGTAAAAGTACATGTCAAAATAGAGAAACTACTGCTAGTCTTCCACCACCACAGGAATCTAGGTCAACTCCTCATGCTCACCTGAAAAAGGTTTTACAGCAAAATCCCACACCGTGAGTCGAAGCCCAATAGAAAATAGATAGTAAAGCTGTAAAGCAGGCTATGCAATCATAACCATACAAGCTCAACCACAGGAGCCAAAAAGATTTTTCATCCTGAAAACCACAAGTTTTCCATCCCGCAAACTATGCATATCATCATAACAGATATCATGCCAGAGTTAAGGGAAGGTGGTAATAAAATAGTATGCTCCACTTGGGCTACACTACCGAGGAGAAAGATATAAAATGAAATCTTATGTACCGACTCTACCACACACATAGACAAAGCTAACAACTATAGACTCTTGCCCATTACTCTAAAACCACCATGGTCTGCTAAGTAATGACAATTACTATACGGAGCTACAATAATAAAGCCACTCATGGGGCAACAGACTTCTTTACGAATTTCCACAATCGATGGACGAAGTATAACCAAACCATGTTTATGGAAATTAACCCAGGGACCGTAGCGAACCCACTATGCGCACGTTTTTGGACTTCCACCAAGAAGCAATAGAAGCCCAGCTCAACACCACACACTATCATGGTACATCTATGAAAAATATTTAAAACTCCACCGTAGCTTAACTACGAAAACCCGTAAAACAATTATACAGCACATGTATAAAATGATCCAATCCATCAACCATGGAGATTAACAACCATTTCCAACAAAATGTTTAAGAGTTGAGACTCAATCCCGAGGGTTAGCTGCAAATCTCCAAAAAATACGTTTTTTACCACTTTCATAAACACCTCGTTTTCAAACCTCATTTTGAAAGCCACAGATACCAACATACTCGAAACACGTTTCAAATCGAGAAAGGCTTAAAAACCCCCTTTTACCCAAAAACTAAGATTTAAACATGAAAATAGTATTTGATGTATTTTATACCCGGTGAAAACACATATAATTACACAAAATACCCTTATACAGCAGTATGGTCTAGAATTCTACCTCGGAGAGTTAAGAACTTGATGTCTCAAAACTGAACGGTATTAGATCGAGAATCCAACCGGATGAACATGAGGCTTACGGCGCCTACAGCAAGGATCCGCAAACAAACCAACACAAAATCAAGTCCCGGGCTCTCAAAGCTAGAGAGAAGGCAGAGAAAAGTGGTAACTTAGCTTGGAAGAAAAGTTTTAACAAATATCTCCAGCCCCTGGGATATTTATAGAAATGGAAAAATGGTACTGTCTAGTCGACTGAACCCCAATGTCCAGTCGACCGAACTCAAAATTTTCGATCCAGTCGACTGGGCCAAGCCCTCTAGTCGATCGAATTGCTGGGCAGTGTGTTTTTCGACGTAAATATGGTTTTTAGGTCAAAACACTAGCCAAACAAGCCTCTACTAAACCCATGCATCGAGACTATTCATATACTAAAAGAAACATGTCAAATATATAAACAACTCAAAAATGCAACGGTTCAGGGTCTCACATTAAGCTTCATTTTCTTGCGCTTGTGCTTCAGATAGTTATTAAAATCCATCTAAGACGCTGGCAGCTTTTCAATAATAGTAGCCACTTGGAAGGACTCACTCAGTGTCATGCCCTCGGCATGAATCTCATGCAAAATCAGTTGAAGCTCTTAGATCTGGCTGATGACGGTCTTCGAATCCACCATAAGAAACTCGAGGAACCAGTCGACGAAAAATTTCTTCATCCCGGTATCTTTCGTTTTGTATTTCTTGTCCAGTGAATCTCACAAATCCTTTGGCGTCTTCGACGGAGTACACGTTATACAACGTGTTGTCCAGACCATTCAGGATATAGCTGCGGCACAAAAAATTAGCATGCCACCATGCATTAACTGCAGCCACAACCTGCCTGTCACTCCCATTCTCAGACAACGAAAGAGCATCCTGTTAGAGGAACTGCGCCAGATTCAGCGTCGTTAGGTAGAATAGCATCTTTTGCTGCCACCTCTTAAAACCTGTCCCATTAAATTTTTCTAGTTTCTCCCCGTGGTTCACAGGAACTGTACCCGAAATCTAGGCCGGAACAGATGCCGAAATTGGGGCCAAAACAAAGACCACCATAAGGGCAGAAGCAGCAGGGGTAGGGTTCATTCTGGTGTCAGTTTCGGTTGCCATATCTGCAAAATCCGAATTGACATCGACACAGAATCCAATAACAGTTTATTAAACAGTAATTTAAAAACTGCAACAACTGTATTAAATAAACCAAGTTTATAAAACTTTAAACAGTAAATTAAATGCCGACAGTACACAATTCCAGAAACTAAGTATAGAAATAAACTATCTGTCTTAAGATTGTTGGAATTTAACTTTTGGAAATACAACAATCTGTCGGTTTGAAACCGAGATGCTAACCAACTACAATAAACTAAATTACAGCAACATATACAGAATTATTGTAAAAATCTATTTTTTTGCATATAATAACAGTATAGAAATTTCCTTTAAATCAAATAGAAAATAGCATTTAAAGTAAACGCACATGAATACATTGTTTTATAGAACAGAATATAAACTAGAATAGAAATAAACACTGTTATGAAAATAGTTTTATGTATGCAAATAGACAAAATACAAAATAGAATATAAGAAAAGCAGTAATAATTAAATACTATTTTTCGGTAAAAAATTTGTGATAAAACAGAATAAAAGAAAACTGAGTATAGATATATAAAAGCAGTACCTAGCAGAACATAAACAGCATACCAAAATCGAATTGGAAAGAAAACAAAATATTTAAAGCTTACAGACAAAATTTGTGCAATCGGGTCCAACATTTGACGTTGTCTCTTTAAGACAGATAGCTCCCATGCCTCGGTGCTTGCGGTGAAATGGGTGTCTGCCTCAACGATAAAGCGATTGCTGTGTGCAGGAGAAGCACGGCAAACTGCACACACAGCGAACTCGGCTATGCTGAACTTTCTCAACTATTGGAGATGAAGATTGTATGTGAAAACAGAGCAACAGAACTTCAAAAGGAGAGATAGAATTGGATTCCCAAATGGAATGAATAGCAGTCTTTATATAGACGTTAATGGCGACTGTTCAGATTTACTGAACCGATGCAACACCAGTTTGGCTTGGCGGTTAGACCGCCCAACAGGCGCGAACCGGTTTGGTATTCTCTAATGGTCTTGAACGCTTTAACGGTTTGGTCCGGCAAATAACGGTAACATTTGTTTAAAATTTAAATATTTTAAAATTTAAATTTTAAATTAAAAAATTTAATTAAATAAATTTTCTGCAAAAAGATAAGAGTCGACTCGACCCACAGCCTATAGCCCACGACCCACGACCCACGGACCTTAGACCCGGACCTGAGCCCGAGCCCGACCTTGCTCGGCTCGGCAGTGGCGGCGCGCGCGTGTGGGGTTTGGGTCGAACCCACCGTTGGGTAGGTCCCCCTGTCCACAAAACTGGGTACTCCCAAGAGGCACACCCCTTAGGCTCAACTTGGCTTATATAAGCTACTCACCCAAGTTTCTCCCAACCAATGTGGGATTGGAAGCTCATTTATACCCACTTGGGCACTCACCATTTTCTCTCCAAAGCAATGTGAGATAGAACGTAGTTACCATTATTTTGCCCACTTCAATGGCACATTTTTAGAGTCAATTTCTCATTCACCAATTAATGATTTTGAATGCCATAAAATCTATGATTACTTTACTCATGGAGATAAACAAATTAGAATTTGAAATCATCAAAAAAGAATAATCCAACACAAAGATAATTAGCTTCAAAGTTAGCTAAAAAATTATGTTATAATTTTATTCAAAACCCATTTTTCCAACACAAAGCATGCTTGAAATTTTCAAGTGTGTCGACATAAATAAATTTAGGGTTGACACTTTAACTACTTTGCTTAAGATATTTCAAAAACTTAAATGAGTCGACATCAAATGAATTTGGGTCGACACCTCCAGTATTGGACTGGAATCCACATTGAGCCAACACCAATGCAGAATGGGTCGACAACAAAAATCTTAAGCTCTTAACGTTACGAACATGTTTTTGTACAAAAATAAAGAAATAATACATGTTTTTATTAATAAGACTTCAACTTCAATAGGTAATTGATAATTCAATGATTTATTTTTGTATACAGACATTTTCTATAAAGAAATTTTCACAATGATGAATTGGCATATTACCCCTCTATCTTGTTCTTGAGAAGCATAGAAAACCTTATTTTCTTGTACCCTTTTGCATAGCAAACAATATTCTTTCTCCTCCTCTCCTCCTCCTCTACTCCTCTTAAAAAATGGTGAAATGGATAATAAAAAATTAACTATTAATTTAAATCTATTGAAGACAAAAGAAAAGGCCAACTTAAAAAACCAAAAGTATCCAAAGAAGTTATTTTTAAAAAAACTAGTTAAAAAAATGTTGACAAAATTATAGTGCTAGTAGTTTTTAGTTTCCCACTACTAATTTTAGTTATAAACAATAAATTTTACCAAATTCTGACAACTTTTGTTACAATTTATAACTATTTTTTATTCTATTTTAGTTACAAGTTACTACAATTTTTACCAAACACTCACAACTTTTGTTATAAATTACAATTTGAAAGTTACTAGTTTCAGTAATACTAAACACCACCAAAATAGACTTCCATTTCAAAAAAAAAAAAAAAGTTGCAAAATAAACCCTTTTGTCTTTAGAAAAGACTAAACCCCTGATTGACAGCTTGTTTTTTTTTTTTTTTAGCTTTTTGGCTAAAAATGCCAAAAAATCATAATTACTCGTTTTGTAAAAAAGTAAAAAGGTTAAAAAGTTAAAATGTCAAATCAAAGCACAAATTTTTAGAATATTCTATTTAAACTCTTACTACTTTCAAAATACAATAATACTCTTATTCATAACTTATTTACTACTACTACTACTACTACTGCTACTACTACCACTATTACTAATTATATATAATTATTAATATTATTATATGAAATGGTAAAATTGTCCACTTTGAACAAAAAGTAAAAAAATTAAACTTTTTACCCAAAAATTAACTTAAAAAAGCTAGCTTAAAAGTTAAATTACCAAACAATCTACTTTAAACTCAATTTAGCTTTTTAGCTAAAAACGCAAAAAAGCAAAAAAGATACCTTTTAAGCCAGTTGTCAATCAGTCCCTAAGTCTCTAAGTTTATAGACCATATAGATGTACACGGTTCGAATTGATTCGGATCTATTAAAAATTAAGAAATAGATTGTTAGAAATGGATTTAGATTTTTAAGAATCATATTTGTGCGTGTTGTAAATTGAATGGCACAATCAGAATCAATTGGATTGGTCCGAATACGTTGATCCCGAACAGAGTATGAGCCGAACTCCTAGTTGTTGAACTCACTAGAGGCTGCTTACGCTGTTGCCGAATTCCTATAAGACAAGGAACACCGTTAGTGCTTTCTGACCTGGTTTGACTGGAAAGCACTCTAACGTTCAAGTTAGATTTCTCTCTGAGAGGTTTCTAATCAAGAACTATATTGGAATTGCGTACCTGTGCGTATAGAGTGCTTGCCTTTATATAGGGGTCAAAAACCAAGAAGGCTGAGTCCTCTTAGGACTCTGCCTCTTATCCTTTCTTGAGATTTTGCCTTATCCTGAGGCAATAAGAATTGGTTTAGGATGCTAGATTCTCCACTCCCGAACAATTTGTATCAGGAATGGAATCTCTTTGAGTTATTTGTTTTTCTGAGGCCGACTTAGGCTTGAGTATTGTAGGCTGTCCTTTTTTGGGGTGGCCTGATGTGAGACCCTGACCCGTTTCCTTTTTCGACGTTTTTCGACACGCGTTTGGTGTTTTCGGTTTTGCATGTTTAAATGAATTTTTATGCATGTTTGAGGGTAGAGATGCATGCAGGACAGGTTCTTCCCAGGGCCGTATGATGTTACGGTGTGAATTTTGAATTTTTTTAAAAAAAAAAAGATATTTTGGAGGCCTATAAATATCTGGAATTAGATATTTTCAAAAGACATTTTTTAAAACTTTTCCAGTAAGTTTTTTGTTTTCTCTCTGCCTTCTCTCTAACTTCTCGGGAGGCCGAGGCTTGATTTTTGACGATCATACTGTCGATCCTTGTTATTGGCATGGTGGGCTGCGCAACCATCCGGAGAGAATTTTAATCTACAAAATTTTAGATTTGCATGTGGATCGAGACATTGAGTTTTCAATTCACCGAGGTAGGATCCTATACTCTCATGTCTTATAAGGGTGCTACGTGTAATTGTGTGTGATTTTAACGGTTAGATTTCAGTAGATCTGAATTTGTTTTAAAGTTGGGTTTTTGGGTTAAAAACTGGGTTTTTGTCAATTTCGGTGGATGAAATCGTGTTTTGAGGGTTTCTTTCGAGGTTTTGGTGTTAGGCTCAGGTGTGGGTATGCCCGAGGGTGTTAGATCAGAGTTTGGAGGCGTCGAATCAAGGTTTTAGGGGTTGAAACAGTGTTCAGAAACTGTTCCCGCCTCGGTTCAGTCGACCGAACCTAGGGGTTCAGTCGACTAGATCGTTGTTCTTGAGGTTCGGTCAACTGGACCATGAGTTCAATCGACTGGACAGTGTGTTTTGGGTGTTCTGGGCTTTTTCAGTGTGTTTTTCAGTCGACTGAGGGTTGCGTCCAGTTGACTGAAGTTTTGGACAGTGTGTTTGTGGTTTGGTGGTTGGGTTTTGGTTTTCAATTGGTGTCCTATGGTATTCAATTGATTAATTATGGGATTAGTCGATTCAAATACCTGTAGATTATTTTTGGTGTTCGGTTGATCGTGTGGTGGTTTCGAGGGTCGTGTTTTGATCCTGAGTGTTTGTTTAGATGCCGTCCTCGGGTTAACATGCATGGTCAGGTTTGGGTGTTGTGGCACGGTTGGGTGCGTGACGGTTATGTGTGGGATGTGTGAGACCGTGGTTTGGCTTACATGTGAGGTTTGGAGAGAACCAGGTTCGTGGGTTTGGTGTTGGCCTTTGGTTAGGTCTAGTTTTGTAGGTTTGTTGTTTACGTAGGCGCGTGTGGATGTCGTGGGTCCAGGTGAGTGGATGTCGGGTTATGTGACGGGTGGCGTCATAAGACGTGGTTGTATATGGCTATGTGCGTTTATAACTAGTTAAGTGCATTTATAATTTTACTTTATTTATGTACGGATTATGTAAGTGAATTACATGGTTGTGATATCGTTATGTGTAATGTAGTTTATGCTTTAAAACTCAGAGTTTTATAGACATGTGACGTGGTTTGTGAAACGTAGTGTTGGTACGTGGTTTTATGCCTTAAATTCTGGTTTAGGTTTGCATATGTGTGGCATGGAATAGACGAGTTTATGGTTCCGTAGATGTTAGCCGTGGTTCTAACAATGCATGGGTGCGTGCGTGGGTGTGCGATGCGCTCTGTTGGCTGAAACAAGGTCCGAACGAGGCACTTGTGGGTATGCGCTCTGTCGGCTGAAATGAGGTCCTGACGAGGCATTTGCGTGGGTGTGTGTGTGCGCGCTCTGTAAGCTAAAACGAGGTCCTGACGAGGCACTTGCATGTGTGATATCTGAATGGTTAAAATGAGATCCTGAAGAGACAAGTGTTGCATGGATTGCATGAATTGCATTATGAGACGAATATGACCAATTTTGAATTGTTTTTAATACTCGCGGGTGTTGCGACATAAAAATCATTTTCAAACTGTTTTCGAGACTCTTGTGAGTCCAACATGGTTGTTATCATCACTTTTCCTTGCTTGTGAAATTATTTTAATGGCTTGAAAGAGAGTCAAAAATCTACACCTCGTTTTCCTAGCATGTTTAGCTTATATTGCACGTATTGTTTAGTATCTGCTGAGCTTTGGCTCACGACGTGGGATTTTGATTTTTCCTCAGGGACCAATCTCGCAGATTGATCTGGAGGCGCCGGAGGGGCGGAAGATTAGTAGTCTTCCTTTTTATTAGTTTTTGAACATGCATGTTGTAACATGCTTTTCAGTGTTAGAACTGTGTAATGTAAGCCGTTTTGTGATTATATACAATATATGTATGTTATATTGAGAGTGTATTCTCGAGCTGGGTGTTGTGATTATTTGTTTATGGATGTTTCACGTGGCCCGAAGTTTGGGGCGTGACAACTTGGTATCAGAGCTCTGGGTTCAAATACCTAAGAGTCGTGGGAAGAGGGTGTGTTATCGTGTGAGGTTGATTACGTGTGCTTGACTCCATGTGTTTAAATGTTTTAATAACATGAACACGTTTAGCATGTTAAGCATGAGATGATGTGTGTATGTGAGCATGGGGGTTGAACTGTGCGATTGATTAGTCCTGCCTTTGGGCATTTAGATTAACAAACTTGGGAGCCAAGTTAGAAACGCGTTTAGCTGACTTGATTTCTAGTATGAAATCTGAGTAGGTTATGCAGATTGACGCGCCATTCTTGTCGATTCTCATCGGTATGTGGGGTTGGTTTAGTATGACCTACGTGGCTATGTGTTAGCATGTTTATATGCTTATTGTCTATGTTCACGCTGTGTGCTGCATCTTATATGTTGTCTTCTTTCATATAGACGCGATGTCTGCGAGGAGAGGGCGAGATTATGGTCGAGGCTGTGGTCGTGGTGTTGGCCAAGGGGATGTTCCTATCCCTAATGCTGGGGTTGCAAATGCTTCCCATAGACTGTGTGAGGCTATGGAGTTGCTGCGTGCGATGGTGGGTGCCATCGGTCAGCTAGTTGAGGTTGTTAGGGGAGAGAGTAGAATCCAGCAGGATGGTGGAGGTGCACATTTTCAGGGGCGTAGGGACAAACGTTGGAGGTTATCTGGTCCAAGTTCATGTTCTGGGGGATCGCATCAGCAGCAGTTTCCTATATCAGTACCAGTAGTGGCTTCATCTAGGAGGTCAGAGCAGAGGGAGTTGACTTGCAGGCAACTTGGGCACCGTGCGGCAGATTGATTACAGCCGAGGCCATCTCGGAGTTTGTCACTAGTTCAGTTGCAAAGGAAGATTAGATGCTGTCGGTGCAGGCAGCCTGGACACCGTGTGGTGGATTGTTCGCAGCCGAGGCAGATATAGTCACAGAGGAGGGAGCTGCTGATTTGTTGTGGGTGTCGCCAATCGGGACACATTCGCAGGACTTGTTCACAGAGAGAGAGAGTGCACCGAGCATGGTAGGCACATCAGAGGGTTCGTTGGTGCAGGATCAGCAGCAACCTCCTACAGTACAGACTTCCAGGGTTACAGGCGGGGGTACTTCAGTTCAGATCCCAGGTGGGCAGCCCAGATTGACACAAGGCCGAGTGTATGTCCTTAACACTCCAAGTTCTTCCAGGGCGTCTGTTGTGCCAGATGATGCTGATATGCCTTCAGTGAACAGAGGTACTTTCTGAGTATGTAGGCTTTGGGTCAGTTCTTCATTGCATTTGTTTGAGAGTTAGTGGCGGCTTCTGTGGGTGGTATGCTGTGTTGAGATGGTGGTTGGTGAGGATGTGAGGTCGGGGTGAGTTGTAGATCCCGTGTCTTTGAGATAATTGGCCATTGTCTAGGATGCTTGACCTGATTTGACTATATCCTAAGAATGATTTGGTTGACCATCTCATGTACCTGTGTCGATTGCGATCAACGATTTGTTTCTTCTGACCTTATGTTGAATTTCGGGGACGAAATTCCTTTAAGGAGGGTAGAGTTGTGAGACCTTGACCGGATTCTTTTTTTGGCATTTTTCGACGGGCATTTAGTATTTTTGGTTTTGCATGTTTAAATGCGTTTTTATGCATATTTGAGGGTAGAGATGCATGCGGGGCAGGTTCCCGGGGCCGCATGGTGCTACGTTGCGAATTTTGAAAATAAAAAAAAAAAAATATTTTGGAGGTCTATAAATATATAGAGTTAGATATTTTCAAAAGATATTTTCGAAAATTTCTCCAGTAAGTTTTTCATTTTCTCTTTGCCTTCTCTTTAACTTCTCGGGGGCCCAGGGCTTGGTTTTCGACGATCAGACTGCCGATCCTTGTTATTGGCATAGTGGGTTGCGCAACCATTCAGATAAAATTTCATTCTGGTAAATTTTAGATTTGCACGTGGATTGAGACGTTGAGTTTTTAACTCACCGAGGTAGGAACCTAGACTCTCACGTCTTATAATGGTGCTGTGTGTAATCGTGTGTGATTTTAACGGTTAGAATTCAGTAGATCTGAATTTGTTTCAAAGTTGGGTTTTTGGGTTAAAAATTGGGTTTTTGTCGATTTCGGTGGATGAAATCATGTTTTGAGGGTTTCTTTCGAGATTTTGGTGTTAGGCTTGGGCGTAGGTATGTCCGAGGGTGTTAGATCAGAGTTTAGAGGCGTCGAATCGAGGTTTTGGGGGCTGAAACAGTGTTCGAAAACTATTCCCACCTCGGTTCAATCGACCGAACCTGGGGGTTCAGTCGATTGGATCGTTGTTCTTGAGGTTCGGTCGACTGGACTATGAGTTTAGTCGACTGGACAGTGTGTTTTGGGTGTTATGGGCTTTTTTAATGTGTTTTTCAGTCGACTGGGGGTTGGGTCTAGTTGACTGAAGTTTTGGGTAGTGTGTTTGTGGTTTAGTGGTTGGGTTTTGGTTTTCAATTGGTGTCCTATGGTATTTAATCGATTAATTATAGGATTAGTCGATTCAAATACCTGTTGATTCCTTTTGGGGGTCAGTTGGTTATGCGGTGGTTTCGGGGGTTGTGTGTTGATCCCGAGTGTTTGTTTAGATGCCGTCCTTGGGTTGACGTGCATGGTTAGGTTTGGGTGTTGTGGCACGGTTGGGTGCGTGACGGTTATGTATGGGATGTGTGAGACCGTGGTTTGGTTTGCATGTGAGGTTTGGAGAGAACCAGGTTCGTGGGTTTGGTATTGGCCTTTGGTTTGGTTGAGTTCTGTAGGTTTGTTGTTTACGTTGACGCGTGTGGGTGTCATGGGTCTAGGTGAGTTGATGTCAGGTTATGTGACGGGTGGCGTCATAAGATGTGGTTGTATATGGCTATGTGCGTTTATAACTGGTTAAGTGCATTTATAATTATGCTTTATTTATATACGGATTATAGTGAATTGCATGGTTGTGATATCGTTATGTGTAATGTAGCTTATGCTTTAAAACTCAGAGTTTTATAGGCATGTGACGTGGTTTGTGAAACTTAGTGTTAGTACGTGATTTTATGAATTAAATCTTGATTTTGGTTTGCATATGTGTGGCATGGAATAGACGAGTTTATGGTTTCGTAGATGTTAGTCGTGGTTCTAATAATGCATGGGTGCGTGCGTGGGTGTGCGGTGCGCTCTGTCGGCTGAAACGAGGTCCGGACGAGGCACTTGTGGGTATGCGCTTTGTCGGCTGAAATGAGGTCCTGACGAGGCATTTGCGTGTGTGTGTGTGTGTGTGTGCACTCTGTCGGCTAAAAAGAGATCCTGATGAGGCACTTGCATATGTGATATATGAAGGGTTGAAATGAGATCCTGAAGAGACAAGTGTTGCATGGATTGCATGAATTGCATTATGGGACGGATATGGCCAATTTGAATTGTTTTTAACACTCGCGGGTGTCACAACATAAAAACAATTTTCAAACTATTTTCGAGACTTTTGTGAGTCCAACATGGTTATTATTCTCGCTTTTCCTTACTTGTGAAATTGTTTTAATGGCTTGAAAGACAGTCAAAAATCTGCACCTCATTTTCTTAGCATGTTTAGCTTATACTGCATGTGTTGTTTAGTATCTGCTGAGATTTGACTCACGACGTGAAATTTTGATTTTTCCTCAAGTACCGGTCACACAGGTTGATCTGGAGGTGCCGGAGAGGCGGAAGATTAGTATTCTTCCTTTTTGTTAGTTTTTGAACATGTATGTTGTAATATATTTTTCAGTGTTAGAACCGTGTAATGTAAGACGTTTGGCGATTATATACAATGCGTGTACGTTATATTGAGACTGTATTCTCGGGCTGGGTGTTGTGGTTGTTTGTTTATGGGTGTTTCATGTGGCCCAGAGCTTGGGGCGTGACACCCGAACTCATGATAGGCCAAACAATAACTGGGCTAACTTCTTGATCGCAATCTTCAATCCTATTTTCCTTGGGCTGGGCTTCTAGCCCACACGTTTGTCCGTTTTCAATTGCCCCCAGCCCTGGTTTTCGCTTGGCCGAACTGCCTAGTGAAGGCTCATAGCTTTTTTACTTTTCTGTTTATTCGGTGGACATCTTCTTATGGACTGCATTGTTCGGGATATGTGTCCGGATCTGGATTTGGTGTTGACATTTTAGGGACTGCTCCTTTGGTCGGAGGTTTCTACTCGGTTCTTCAGGGAGTAGTTCAGAGGTTTAAATCCCTTAGTATCCCATCACGAATGAAAACTTTCCTCGACCCCCATTTTTGTTGACGTTGCGTGCTCTGATTGGGTTTTCGAAGAGGCACACGTCGTTCCTTGGAACGACGCACGTATTAACTTCGTACGGCGCATTAATGCTCCTATCTTTTTAGAGTGGATGGGTATAAAAACCCATTTGGATGCATTTTTTTCCTTTTTTCGCCACTTCTGAATCCTCAAAGCTTCCTTATGCGATAACTCTCTGTGATTTCCGGCGAGGAAGAACTCAGTCTTCGGCGAAGCACTTTTTCCAGAAAGCGGCGACTTAGGACCAACCTTCAAAGACTTGTCAGCACTCTTTCTCCTTTTCGCTGCTCTTTTCTATTGCTTTGAGGCTAGATTGCCTTTTTTCTCCCTCTCTTTTTTGTCTTTCTCAAAAAAATGGGCAAACTGAGAAAATTAGTGTGGACGCTGGCGGCTATGGAGGCTTTCTGGTGCCAGTACCAAATTGCGGATGATGTTGGCCTTACTCTAGCTAATGCTGAAGAGTGTTTACGTTGACGCGTGTGGGTGTCATGGGTCTTTGCCAAGTTCTTCGGAACTATTGAGTAAGCCCCATGCAAGTCTCCTCTAACGTGTTTACAGTAGTCATGGGGGTTGTGGAGCTAAACCGTATTCTGGGTACCAATCTCGATATCTAGGATATTGTTTAGTGCTACAACATGATCAAACACTCTTCGGGATCATATTACCTCAAGGCTAAGAGGGTAGGCAAAAAGCTTGTGATCGAACTTTTGGACTCTGGTAAAGATGTAGACGATGACTTCGTCTACGTGATCGATAACTTCGAGTTTAGTCTCGGAGAGGTGCATGCGTAGACACCTCAATTTGATTATGCATAATCTTAGGTGAATCTGATGATGGAAACAGTTGGAATTGTGCTTCAGTTCGATCATCGGGAAATGATTCAAGCTCGGTTTTTGAACCCAATCATAAAAAACCTTCAAAAACCTTCAAACCAATGAAATTATGTCAAACCATCGATAACTTGTTGTGTAAGTCATTGCCAGAAGCAACGACCACCATGTTCATTATGGCGACCGCCAATAGAATATCTTGAAAACCCTAGCAAAAAATGGCGACCGCCACCTCCAACATAGCGACCGCTAACATGCATTGTGGCGATCGCCAATAGAACCTCATGGAACCTTTTTTTCAACATGGCAACCGCCAACTCCGAACCTGGCGACCGCTAACTCCAAATGGCCTAACGTGTCCTAAAACGTGGCAGCATCTCATTGTTAAAGAATTCTATAAATACCGTACCTCTGGTACGTTCTCAAGGACAGAAATTTAGTGAGAGGTTTAGTGAGAGAAGCTCTGCCAAGTTGCCGAGCAATTTCGAGCCCCAACGCTGAAGCCCTGCCGAAATTCGCAAATCGAGCCTCTGAAGTCCTAAAACCCTAGCTTGGATCACTATTCGAGGATTGGATCATCGAAGTATCATTTCTCCAACTTGAGGATTCTTTTAGCGATCCAGGTATTTTGTACATGTTCTTACATTGTTTACGTATTTGTTTCAATTATTAGATTTCATTTTAGCATATAAGTAATGTGCTTAGTTTAAATTGCTTAATTCATGTCATAAATCTAATTTTATGTTATTTGTTCATTTTATCTATTTACTCATCTTACACATTCACTTAGCATATTTTCTGTTTAAAACATTAATTAAGTGCTAACATAATTTGACAATACGATTAAATAGTGTCGTTATTATTTTGATAAAATTACTTACAAAAAAATAATTATAATTGTCAATATTGTACCTATTTAATGATAATTTTTCTTTTTAATGTCTCTTTTGCTATTATTTTATTTGTTTCTTTCTTTTCTAGATTAGTTAATAGTTAATTTAATGTTGTTATTTCTTTAATACTAATGTTCTATTTAGTTTAAGATTTCTTTTATTTTAGCATCAATGCAATTTCCTTTCTTATTAGTTTAATATTTTTTTTCTAGCATTTACATTTCTTTTTTTTTCTTTTCTTTATAATGTAGCTTATTTTCTTTTTGCTCTCAATGTAGCTTTAATTTTCTTTTTGAGATTCTATTTTATTTTCTTTTTAGATTCATGTTTCTTTTTTAGTTTTTATTTTCCATTTTTTTTACCTTTCTTTCAATAGTAGTGTAATTTTCTTTTAGTATTTTATTTTATTTTATTTTTATTCTCCTCATAATATAGCACTTTAATTTATTTAACTTTATTATTATCTTTAATTTTCTTATAAAATTCTATTAAGCCTTTATTTTCTCATAATATTAGTACTTATAAAGTTTCATTTTCATTCTCTTTTTATAACTTTATTTTCTTTTTGTACTTATTTTATCCTTCTCATTCTCTTATTTCATTAAATTCAAAAATCATAAAAAGGATCTTAAGCTATCTTCTAATAATTAACTTAATTAGTAGTTCTTCTCTTTTAATAGTAGTGTTTATTTTTAATTTTATTAAACTCCACTCTCTTTTTCTTTTTTTTTTATAGTCTTAATTTCTTCTCATAGTATTTTTCTTTTATTTTGTTAAAATCACAAAACTACAAAAAGACTTTTAATTCAATTTTCACCTTTAAATTGCATTATAATTTTTTTTAATTAAAATTCCATTATTCTTTTTATTTCTTCTACTTTTTTTTCTTTTCTTTTTTCCTTTATTTTCATAAGATGTAAATAGTTAAGCTTTCTTTTAATAAACATTTTTCAATCTTTTCATTTAGTATCATTTTTTTTACAAACTTTTTGTTTCTTTTTATCTATTTCTTTAAATCTTTAAATCATCTTTTACCATAACCTTTCTTTTGTTAAACTTCTTCATTAATAAACCTTCTTTTAATATAGGATTTCTGTACATATTTTATTTTGCATTTAATATATATTTTTTATCATGTTAGTGTTAACCTAGTTTGTTTTGATAATGCATGTATTAGTTTCTTTACTTGAAAGCATAATTAGAATAGTTTAGTTTATCTTTTCTAACAAATCATGTTTAGGTAATGTTAATAACCTTTTGTATATTTTTGCTATTTCATTTGAATCGTACTAGTTTAAGTTATTTTTGTAAAAATTGCATGTGAAAGTATTCCATGTATCTTTTAGTTAGAAATTGCATGCCGTAGGACTTAGGATTTTTATTTTGATACTTGTTTTATTCGGCGTTCTATATACATATGTTATGTACTTTCCATACTTGATTTTAGATGTTCTCCCTTTACCTCTATTTTCTTTATTTGCATGCATTTGAGAAATTCTATTAAAGAACCAATGACGATTAGTAGAGGTCAACCGTATGGTTGGGCGAACTGGCTGCCTAACACTTTCCTCAATTCGTACGTTAGCCCTCGATCTCTCTTTTTCTCTGGTTAAACGTTTTAAAGATCAGTAGCCATTTTTGTTTTTCTTAGTTTTTCCCAAAAACTAAGTGGCGATTCCATTTTCAATAAAAAAGAGATTTTCAAAATTCAATTTTCAAGATGTTTAAAATATTTTTCAAAACATCTTTGAATTTTCATATTTTTGGATCATGTCCAAAATCCTAAAATTCCAACGCCACAGTATGACATCTTCACCGTTCCCCGAAAGGACGGTCTTGGCCCTGGTAGCTCCGCTCACTATCTATTTGTTTTTATATCTTACATGGAACCAGTTTCATTTTTCTATTCTAATGCTCCTAAGCTTTTTTTTTTTAAAATTCGGTGCAGGTGAAATTGTCAACAGCGCCGAGCTCGGGGCCTTATTTTAGGAGTTCACCTAGACGACCTCGCAAATGTTTAGGCTTATAAGGGATTACCCGAGCAACAAGGTCTGGGCAGGGCATGCCACATATTAGACCGAGTACAGTGGGTGTTCGGATTACTGCTCCTGCCTCAGCTTCGGTGGACGTCCCTGAATCAGTAGTCCTTCCCTTCACAAGGGCAGAGAGGGAGGTTACCGTTGCCTAGCCCCCACTTCTTCCTGACCAACCTAAGCCTTCTTCGCCAGGTTATATTATCTCAATTTCTTCTTCTTCTGCTAATTCTTCTAAGCTTGCTTGTATTGCTGAGATGGCCAAGGGAAAGACTGTCGTTGCCGACCTCACGCAGTTCCTCACAGTGAAAGGCTCCAAGAAGAAAGTCACTATTACCACTGCTTCCCGAGCAGAAGAACTTTGATGGGAGAAGGTCTCAGACCTTGCCGCCAAACTCTCAATGCCCACATCTGGGCAAGCTCCAATGGAACCTCAGCCTCCCTTGAAGAGACTGAAGAGGACTGGGGAACCAAAGCCCAGCACCGCTAAAGGGAAGGCCTCCGCCAAGGACAAGGGGAAGAAGGTGGCTGACCCACCAACAGATGCTGCCTCCTCGTCCCTTGAGCTAAAAAAGGGGAGCCGCCTAATCACCATCAGGGATAAAGCTGGATCCCCGGAGACATCCCTTGGGCTGTGCAAAGCCCTCCTCCCTTCGGACATGTAGGAGATAAGAAAGTTTGACTTTGAAAAGCTCTGCGGATCTGCTGTTTGGCACACCATTTAGGTAATTCTTTTCCTTTGATCACTTTATATTTATTGTATTTATATTTCTTCTGTAACTATTTTCTTTCCTTTCTTTTTAGAGCCTTCAACAGACTGTGGTTGCCCTGGAGAGGGTGGAGGAGAGGGAGGCCAAGATGATAACTATGTGTCAGCATAATCATATCTATCTCAAGACCATTGGGAAGATGGAGGCCGAGCTCCGTGATCGGGGCTTGGTCGCGGACACTGCTCGGGCAAGAGTGTCCAAACTGGAGGTAGATAAGACCTCTTTGAAGCGCCAATTGAAGGGGAAGGAAGAGGAGCTTGTTGCTGCGAAGGCCAGAGCTGAGGGGGCCCAAGCTGAGAAGGTGAAGGCCGAAGAAGAGGTCAACAAGACATATATTGAAGGGGTGGTCGAAGCCACAGAAAACTACAAGGCCCAGATCCCCACCTTATAGGATATTATCTTCATAGCAGCCTGTGAGGAAGCTATAAAGGAAGCCGGGGTGGACTCCTCCTCTCCACTCTTAACCGAAGTTCTCCTCCCAAGTAAGCGGGTAAAAGAGGAAGAGGAAGATGAAGTGGTGGAGGTGGAGGGCATTCCAGCTGCTACCAGTGCTCAAGATCCCTCAGCACCAACCGAACAAGCTCCTCATGCAGTGATTGAGGAAGTGGGGACCCCGGTGCAGGCCGTTGAAGAATTTCTTGGGGAGCCCTAGGCCTTTATGCTTCTTTCCCTTCATATATCTTTGTACTGCACCCTGGGGCTTTTGGTTGTACCTTCGAGGGTTCCAGCCCCTCTTTTATTTAATGAAAGAACTGTCTTTGTTTTAACTGCATGCTTGTTCTAGTTTTTGAAATCTCATTTACACTTTGCCATTTATTGACTTCGAACTCAACCCTTTTAGGTTTATTCATCCCAAGTATGGGATTTACTTCCATACTAAGAGCTTAACTAGATCGGATGAACTTTGAACTCAGCCTTTTTTAAGCATACTCATCCAAAGTATGGGATTAACTTCCATACTAGAGGCTTTATTAGTTCGAATAAATTTCAAACTTAGCCTTTTCAGGCTTATTCATCCCAAGTATAGGATTAACTTCCATACTAGGTGCTTTACCAGTTCGGATGAACTTTAAACTTTTTGACTGGTGGATGTATACTGTACTCGAAGTGGTGCCCCCCAAGTTTTTATGAGGAAAATTATTCGGTAAAAACTTTGCAAGAGGAATAGAAAACTTTCTTGCCGATTAACGGTGCTTTATTGGAAAAATGAAAGATTACAGAAAAGCTTGAGAGATTAAAAATAAAATTTGTGAAGATTGTTAGCATTCTATGGCCTAAGAATGGCCCTGCCACTAATATCTTCTAGATGATATGCTCCAGTGCCAGCCCTAGAGGTAACTCTGTACGGGCCTTCCCAGTTTGGGCCGAGCTTTCCATGAACTGGGTCCTTCATATGACAGAACTTTTCTCAAGACTAGATCTCATTCGCCAAACTCGCGATGTTTAACCCTTTTGTTATATCCTATGGCAAGAGTTTATTGGTAGGCTGCCATTGTTCTTCGTTCTTCGGCCAGGTCTAAGTCCATGGCCAAGGCTCTTGTATTTACGTTGGGGGTGCTGGCCTCTATTCCAATTGTTGGTAATCCAATCTCTAAGGGTATAATTGCTTCTACCCCATAGGTTAGGGAAAAAGGGGTTTCACCTATTGACCTTCTTAGGGTTGTTCGATACGCCCATAGGATTGAAGGGAGTTTTTCGAACCATCTTCCTTTAGCAGCATCCAATCTCTTCTTAAGTCCATTGATGTTGGTCTTATTCGTGGCTTCTGCCTGCCCATTATTTTGTGGGTATGCTGGAGTAGAAAGTAATTCTTGATGCTAAGACTTGAGCAGAAGTTCTTAAAGACCGAATTGTCGAACTGGGTCCCGTTGTCAGAAATGATTGCTCGGAGAATGTCAAACCGAGTAACAATATTCTTTCATGTGAATCTTCTGACGTCGACGTCTCTGATATTGGCCAAGGATTCAGCCTCCACCCGCTTAGTAAAGTAGTCCATAGCCACGAGTAGGTATTTTCTATTACTTGTGGCCTTTGGAAAGGGACTCACTATATCATACCCTCACTGAGCGAAGGGCTAAGGGCTAGTCAAGGGTGAGAGGTCCTCGACTGGGCTATATATATTCGGGCTGAACCTTTGACATTTCTCGTACGTCTAGACATACTACTCTGCATCTTTTTGCATATAGGGCCATTAATAGCCTTGAGAAATTGCTTGGTGGGCTAGGGATCTCCCACCAGCGTGGCTACCACAAATTCCTTTATGAATTTCGAACAGTAGGTCCTAAACTTTGTTCGGGTGAACAAAAAATAGGTAGGGCCCTGTGAAGGATTTCTTATAAAGATCCCCGAACTAGAGATCCAAAACCTGGTTGCATTTTTCCTTATCATTCGAGCTTCCTTTTGATCGAAAGGAAGCTCGTCCTTGATCAGGTAGTCTCTTATGGGATCCATCCAACTTGGTCCCATCTTCGAACAGTAGACCTGCTCCTTTTCGGGGGTAACTATGCTTGGTTGTTGAAGGATTTCTACAGAGATCACCCTTTTTTTCCTTGAGACTCACAACCGATGTGAGGCATGCTAGGTAATCTACATGGCTATTCTCTGTGGATGAGAGCTAGATGATCTCGCAGCATGGGATGTCCTTGGCTAGTTGCTGTGCCAGCCGAACATATGCCTACATTCTGTCATCTTTGGTTACGTAATCTCCCTTGAACTGATTCACAACTAGTTGTGAGTCACAAAAGATCTTGACTTTCTAGGCTTTTAATTTCTTTACACCTCGAAGTTCAGCTAGCAGTGCCACGTATTTGGCTTCGTTGTTTGTGGCTTGAAAGGTAAGACAAACTGCCCTCTTTGTGAGGATTCCATCAGAACTATGGAGCACAACCCTTGCCCCAGCACCTTTGTTGCATGATAAACCATCTATATACAGTCTCTATGTAGTCTCTGAACTTGTGTCTTTTGGGGCTACTTGCTCAGTGACTTGTCCCCCAATATTAGGCGACCATTTTTCTTGGGTGAATTTGATAATGAAATCGGCCAAGACCTAGCGCTTTATGGCTGTCCTTGGGTAAAATGTGATGTCATGCTCCCCAAGTTCTACAGCCCACCTTGCAACTCTTCCTGAGAAATTTGCTTTTTGAAGTAATGCCTAGAGAGGGTATTTGGTGATTACCTTGATTAGATGAGCTCTAAAGTAGTGGATCAGCTTACGAGACGCGATGATAAGGGCTAATGCCAGCTTCTCTATGGGTAGATATCTTATTTTTGGATCAAGAAGCACCTGTCAATAGTGGTGGAGAGGAAAGATAGTGTTTCATCTCAATAAGGGTTTTCTCACTTTCTTTATCCCATCAAAATGGTTTGCCCTCTTCATTGCTTTGAAGAATGGATAACACCGATCAGATGCTCGGCTAATGAATCGATTGAGTGCTGCAGCCATTCCTGTCAACTTTTGGACTTCCTTGAGATTCTACGGGCTTTTTAAACTTTGGATAGTCGAGATTTGTTTGGGGTTTGCTTATATTCCCTTGTGAGTCACTAAGAAACTTAGGAACTTCCTAGAGCTTACTCCAAAGGCACACTTAGAAGCGTTAAGCCTAAGTCTATAAGTTTTTAGGATTTCAATGGTTTTCTTTAGGTCGTCCAGGTGTTTGTTTGGGAGCTTTGTCTTTATTACCCTGTCGTCGATGTAAACCTCCATAGTTTTGCTGAATAGATCCCTAAACATCTTAGTGGCAAGCCTTTGGTAAGTAGCATCAACATTCTTGTGTCCAAACGGCATCACCTGATAGCAGTATATTCCCTGAGGAGTAATAAAAGTTGTCATTTCCATGTCGGGGGGTACATGGCTATCTGGTGGTATCCCCTGTATGCATCCAAAAAACTCATTCTCTCATGCCATGCTGTTGAGTTGATGAGCTGATCTATTCGAGGTAAAAGGAAGCAGTTCTTTAGGTAGGCTTTGTTTAGGTCGGTGAAGTCAACACATACTCGCCTTTTCCCGTCCTTCTTCTTGACCACTACTGTGTTTGCTAACCAAGTAGGATAATGGGTTTCTTTGATAACCTTTGCTTCTTTTAGTCGCTGAACCTCTTCTACCACTGCTTCTGCATGATGTAGGGCAGATTTTCTAGGCTTTTGCATTACTGGCTTTCTTTGAGGATCCATGTTTAATCGATGACTGATTACTTTGGGATCTATTCTTGGCATCTTGTAGGGCGTCAATGTAAAAATTTCTTTTTTTTCTCTTAGAAATTTCATCAATTCGGTTTCTTCTTGTTTGGTCATGCTTGTGTCGAACAGGAAGTACCGATCTGGATCCTCTTGGGATACATTGACTTTCTTTAAATTTTTGACTACCTTTTCTTCAACTGTTCGGCTGTAGTCATAGATTGTTGGGCCATCATCTACCTCAATGGCTTTTACCTCGAGGTACTGCTGTTTGCTCTTTATTGTGGCTAGGAAGCATTGCTTTGCCGTTTGTTGATCTCATTTGATTTCAACTACTTCCTTACCCATCAGGAATTTTATGGACTGATCGTAGGTTGAAGGGACTACTCCCAAGCTATATATCCATATCCTACCTACAATAGCATTATAAGTAGAAGGTTGATTGATAACTAGGAATTTAGTGTTTACCGTTGTAGGCCCTGCCTTCACTGGTACAGTTATCCTTTTTATTGGCCACACTGGGTCAGTGCCCATACCGATCAGTGCAGTCATGCACTTCTTGAGTGCTGATTTCTTTAACGCCAGTTTTTGGAATAGACTGTAGTACATGATGTCAATCGAACTCCCTTAGTCCACCAATACTCGCATTACGTCGTAATTTGCAATGTGTAAAGTTAGTATCAAGGCATCATTGTGGGGTTGCTGTATTCCCTTGAGGTCATCATTTGAGAAGTTAATCCCTTGCATCTTGCTTTGGCTGGAGTTCTCCTCTGTTTTTCGACGTTTGTCCTCATCCACCTTCATTGTATGGGCCAGGGTCCTAGCTTGGTGCCGAACAATTGCTTGGGTAGTTGGTTCGGTAGTGCCATGGATCATCTTTACCACCCCGAGAGGGACATTGTGAGTGTAGGTATAATCCTAAGAGGGGGGTGAATTGGGCATTTAAAATTTTATGCAAATATTGATCCAATTTAAACATGCAATCCCAAACGTCCACAAGTATTCTCTAACAAACAAATTAAAGTAGATATAGAATTTAAAGTGCAGAATTAAAGAGATAGAGTTAGAGAGATACGACACCAAGATTTACAAGGTTCAGCGCACCGGCCTACGTCCTTGCCTCAAGCAACACCGGTTTGAGGATTCTACTAGTCCCTCCTTCAATAGGCGGAGATGCCTCTCTCCTTCAAATAGGCGGAGAAGCCTCTCTTGAAAATATTCTCTTCTCAAGTTATAATCCCTCCTTATAGGTGGAGATACCTCTCTCGAGAAATCCCCTTCTTAAGCAGAAGATTTAAATCCGAATCTTGTTATACAAGAAATTGTAGAAATAAGAGATGTACAAGAAAATCACTCTCTTAAAGAGTAGAAGAGTACACAATGAATGCACACACTAATTCACTCCCAAATAATATAGATATGAAAGCTCAATGAAGAATTTTAATGAATTATACTCTCTTTCAATGAAATTATGAGAAGTATGATAATTTGGATCAAGAATTTAAGTACCAAGAGAGTATAGAAGTGGGAGAGATGAGGGATCTTCGAATATGAGGTTTAGAGGGCTATTTTTAACCAAAAATCCAAGAACTAGCCATTGGGGGTATTTGAATATTTAATCTCAAAGTCAAACTAGCCGTTATAACCCAGATTTTGACTTTTAGGCATGTTCAGTCGACTGAGCCTCTTTGAACCATGAAATTTAAAAACCAGAAACATTTTTAGTCGAATGAGGCATCAAGTTTAGTCGACTGAACCAGATTTTTAGGCGTTTAGTCGACTGAAGAAGAAATTCAGTCGACTGACTTGGACTGCAGAATTTTTCCGACTTCAAACGATGATATATTCTTCATTCGGACTCAGAATGAGGTCATTTTTGTGTTCAAATTGAAGCACCGAAAGTCTACTTTCCAATGGTTCAAGTCTCATGTCAAAATTCATTTTGTACTAAAAGTTATAGCCAAAATACCGAAGGTATGTCATTTTTCTTCAAACACTTTTTGCATATTTTTGGCCAAACTTTTTTTGAAACTTGTTTATCATCTTTTTAGGGTTCTTTAACTCAATATAATTTTTGATAAAATATTTTTCATGAGTTATTAATAATCCTATGGTCAATCTAAGGTCTCCTATGAGTTTTCACAAATATGATCATTGGTTGTGAACTTACACAGGTTCTTAGATTCAATACACTTGAAATTCTTCGAGTTCTTCAAGTCTTTCTCTTTTCTTCTTGGTTTTCTATGCTTCATGGATCTTAGCCGCTTGAATATGATCTTCATACTTCATGGCTTCCATTTTTCGTTCTCAATTGTGCGTAACGTTGAACTCCTGTAAACTCACTTAATTGCACAATTAGAACCTTTTGTTTGTTATCATCAAAACGGATGTTGAAACCT
>JAOTRH010000022.1:5861796-5872180 GCA_034768845.1 Heliamphora exappendiculata | reverse complement strand
ATAGTTCATTTTTCTCATGAATCACTTTTCCATATTATTTTCCGGACAATAGAACCAAGCAATTAAACAATGGAACAGCAAAACCTCTTTCTTTCTTTCTTTTTTTTTTTCCTTTACATTCCCATGAAAAACTAGATCATAGAAGTTCAAGTATAGCTGTGTTTCTCAATAGTGCACTAATTCATTCTTTCTTTCTTTTCCTATCTATTTTAAAAGAAAACCTAACTAACTTCATTTTTGTTTAGAAAACAAGAAGACGACGAAGAAGAAGACGAAATCTCCATTAACGAAATCTTCACATTAAGAAGAAGAAGACGAAATCCCCATATAACAGAAAGAAAAAGAGAAAATCTCCATTAACGAACCCTTGTAGTACCGATCACCCTTTCCCTCATGGTCCTCGAATGCACCAACGCCATTAAATCCCCATCGGTGTTCTTCTTACTTCTGGGCCGAAGAAGCAACTTTGACCAAAACCCACCTTTCTTCTTCCCATTCCCATCTCTTCCCTCTCCTTCTTGCGCTTGAGGGAAAAAAACCATGGACCTGCTCTTCGCGAGCACGTTCTTGCCACCCTTCCTCAAGAAAGACATGGACGCTTTCGCCTCTGAGCCCAAACGAAACCGCCGGTGGACGGGTGATAACTCGGAAGAAGAGCAACGGGAAGATAAAGAAGATAAAGAGGAAGAAGAAGGAGAAAAGACCGCCATAACAGTGCGCGATGAGCTTGTTGATGATAACTGAGAGAGCCTCTCACTAAGACAAACCGAGCAAACGCCCGGCGGCTGCTGGTGTTTGGGGTGCTTCTTGCACCGTGCGGCGTCGGCCTTCGATCTTCCCACCTGGTTATGCTTCGGTCTCCTGTTTTCCATTTTTCGACTCGGTCTAATCTATGATTCTGCGTCTGTATGTGTGTGTTGTGTAAACATATATTATATAGGTGCGTATGGTGCGGTTCCGGGAGGGTTCATGGGAGCTTCGTTGTGAGTTTCAGTGAATGACGTTTCTTGACGGGTTTGTGGGTTTGGAAAGTCGGTTGAAGACTGGTTAAATTGGACGGTGTGGATGCAATTGGGGACTAATTTAGGCATCGAGTCGGTGATTGAGATGTTGTGTGGAAAACACGTAAAACCATTCAGGAATGTTACTTATGAGAATTAAAATATTACCCAAAATTTTTTAAAATGAGTAATCAAGATTTATTTGGGAGTGTGGTCGACAAATAATTATGTGGTAATCTTGAAATGTTATGTGCTATTCTTGGTGTGGCATTCTCGTTCAATTATAGTGATTCACTTAATTTTTGTTCGGTAATTCGATTTTAAGTTAATATTTTGAATTTAAGTTATTTAAAATTAAAAAATTAAAAAATTCATTTTGTTAAAAAAGTAGTAATTTTTAAGCTATCAAAAAGCAAGTAAGCTCAATATGAAATTTTATGATTATTCTACAATTTAAATGAGCTCGAGTATAATTATTTGGTTAAAATTTGTATAATTTTATATGTAGAAGTGTAAAATTAAAATTTATTATGAAAAAAAATAAAAAAACTAAAAGAAAATAAATTAAAATATGATTAAAAATGACAATTTTTGACTTTTTAAACTTTAAATCAAAAGTTAAAAATTTAACTTTAAGCTGATAGCTAAATGAAAGCTTAATGTTAATTGATATTTTTCATTTACTAAAACTCTCAAATAAATAATACAACATGATATTTTCATAATACTCAATAATTTCTTATAGTCGACAACGTAATAAATTTGAATATACACTCTACAAGATTAGTTTCAAAATGAAATTTTAAATATATATTTTTTGGTTATATAGAGTTATTTAAAATTATTAACTGCAGTATCATATAGCATTAATTATATGATATTCTCTATAAATATAAATATAAATATAAGATATACATTAAATAAATTATCATTGTTTTGTTTTACCAATATGGTATTATGTTTAATAATTACGGAAAAGTTACTCGGCAAAGACGTGGGTTTTCCTTGGGGGCGGCGTGGAAAACTGCAAATCAGGGAATGAAGACGTAAAAGAAGGGCACGTTTTGCGTTTGTTTACGCCTTTGCGTATTAATAAATCTGATTAGATTCGGATTACACGTGGGGTTGATATTCCACACTGATCGCAAGAATTGATTTTTTTTTTAATTGGGATGATTTGACTTTCGTTTCTATATTTTAATTTCAAAATATGACTTTGACCGAAATATAAAAACTCTGGTTATTACACGTGTTTCAAGTTATTTAATTATTAAATTTTAATAATTTAAGAATAAAACAAAAAATATATTAATAATTTAATAATTAATTAATTAGCTAGTTTTTTTAATTGTTTGTGTCTTTAAGAAAACTTTTTATAACTTACAAATAAAAAAAGTGCAAAAAATAAAACAAAAAAAAAGTACATTAATAATGTTTTGAGAAGTAGGCAAAAATTTAAATTTGTGCAAAAATGTCTCAACTGTTCACTTATGAACAGATAATATTTAAGCCATTCAAAAATAATTCTCTAACATATAATTTGAAAACATGAATTTATTTTATTATTTAGATTAAAAAAATCCTAAAAAACGTTAAACTAAACAGAAGCACGGTATTGCACTATTACACCTTTTCTCACTGTGCTAATTGTTTACCTTATCTCCATTTAGAATGGATAAAACTATTTTCTGTAATTAATCTATATCAATTTTTTGTGTTCTTCACTTATATCTCATTTTTTTCAATCTACCCAAAATAATTCTAAAAATCAGATTTGCCAAAAAAAAATTGAGAGTTCAACAATAAGTTATTCAATAAATAAGAAACATCGCTTCACCATACTAATGTGATACGGTAAACTAATACATGCATATTATGTATTTATAATTTTTAGATATAACTTATATTAAAAAAATAATTATAACACATTAACATAATTTTACAATAAAAAAAAACACGCTGCATATATATTAAATAGTTATAACACATTAACATGATACGCCATCACCCAGATTTTGTTATCACCTAACTCTCTCTTAACGCGTTTTATCAAAAACATTTTTATCCATACGATCAAATAAATTATCGTCAGTCCAGAAATAATTGATGCGATTAGACTGCAAGAGAAAAATTAGGTTGGAATCTGCATTCAATAAATGCCAGCCCTGCCATCGTAACTAGCTATGGACCCGTTTAGCAACTCTAATTTTTTGATTTTTTTTTTTAAAAAAAAGATAAATAAATAACATCAACAACAATGATTTGTTGGGCAAAAAATTAAAAAATTAAAAAATTACAAAATTAAATCAAAATACAAATTTATAAAATATTCTATTTAAACTCTAACCATTTTAACATACAATAATACTTCTCATTCATAACTTATTTACTAATATTACCAACTACATATAATTATAAATATCAAATATATAAAAACCAAAACTATTCAATTTGAACAAAAAATAAAAATTAACTTTTTACGAAACAATCCACTTCAAAAAAAAAAAAAAAAACTTAAAAACTAAATTACCAAACAATCAACTTTGAACCAAATTTATTTTTTTAATTAAAAACACAAAAATAAATAATAAAAAAATAATAACTTTTAAACTAGGACCTAAATCAATTTTGCGCCACCAACATATACAAAGCCAGTTCTTGCAAGACACGGGATTGTTTGGTCATTAGGCACTTCCACATATCAATGAAGAATAAATGAGTTCATTAAGACAATACCCAACCTCCCATCCTTTCGAGACAACAGCATAAAGATTTTGGCGGTGACAGCAAAGAAAACCATTTCAGGGAGAAGCTACTTTCCAAAACTTCTCCCAACCATACCACATTCAAAACTCTGTTTTGTCGAATTGAAGTGGACCCAAAACGATGATTTAAACCATTCATTTTGTCGTATTGCAAAAATTATATAAGCAAAAAAACTAACTTTATTGAATGTTCATAAATACATGAATAAACCGCATTTTGTTTTAAAAAATCACCAAAATCATGTGAATGTTTAGTTAACATGCTCTGTCCCAGTCTATTCGCACTTATGTCTCATGTCGCAAGGGGTTTCTTGTCGTTCAAATCCTTCTTTTATGTAGATTAATTCTCAACTTGTAATTTTCATTATAGACTACTATTTACGATTTTTTCTATCATTTTCCTTGTTTTTCCTCTCTTCTTTTGTTGAATGTTTCTCCAGAGTTTGTTCCATTGGGTGCTCCAACATGAAGGTCTCGAATAATCTCTTGACAATGTACATGAAGACAAAGCTTGGGCCATTGCTATTCATTAGATGTACATGGAAAACTTTTAATTGGAACTGAACCGTGATTGTCCTCTACTTCAGCTTAATTTATTTAATTGCTTTGAAGGTAAGATTTTCATTTCGTGCTTGGATTCTTTTTTGTTTATTACTGTTTTAAAGTCTTTTTATACCTATTTCCTAGGAATTTCTTGTAAATGTTGGCTAATTCGGATTACAGAGGAGTGAGCAACTATGGGTAAGAAAGCTTTACGAGTCCCTCTCAGCTGGCCAAAGCAACCCACAAGCTAAATGGCCTTCAGCTATATTATGCACAGAAGAACTTCACATATATTGAGTAGAATTACTTGGTTTGCATGCATTCATGTTCAACATTGGCCAAAGGTAATTTCTCTCTCCCCCAACCATTGCTCTTAATTTTAGTTCTTTTCTCACTCAAGGTTTTTCAAAATGCTTAGGAGGTTCTAGAGTTCCTCTAATTATTGACTTTTTATGAATAATCTCTCCGAGGCATATGAAATGACCGTTCGGATCATCATTGTAGGCCCATCCCAGGCCCACAAGATAAAGTCGAGAGTTCATCCCGACACCAAAGTTGTCTTGTATTGTACATTTTACAAACCAATTAGCATGAAAAATTACCACTGAGGTGGGTATAATTAAGCAGCATATTGACCTACAAAATATATGCTGCCATATAACAGACTACTTTGTCAGACTTTCTTTCAAGTAAAACCTGTAAAATGTCTTCTAATTAACTTTGCTCTTTTGTATTCTTTTTACCGTCTAATCTTGGGATGGTGACGATCGAGCACAGCAGGAAGAGATATCAATTCCGGCAAACTCCATGGCCGAGCAGACCCACTTGGGAACATCACCTTTGGGGAACTACAAAATAATATTAATGTCAGAGTAATGAAGATATTCGATAACTCCGGAGCACCATGTGGACAATGATATAACAAAAAACACTCCAAATGAAACGACGTTGGTATACTTTTGTTAGATAAGTAGAAAACAAAGAGTGACTCACTTAGTGTGGACCAAATATTTCTCTTTATCGGGAATACTACATAAACAATATCACATGGTACTCTAGAAGTACCTAATAATTTTCCCTAAAGAAGTCGTTGCAAGTGACAAAAGATGTTCAAAAGCCTCTGTGCATGATTAACCATATAAGCGAAACTGCAGATTCTTCGGTGTGCACTAAATCGAGTACCAAGTAACCAAGTTGTAGATAGAATGATTTTATATAGCTGCAATCTCAGAAACTTAAACGTACATAGAAGTTTCTAGCAAAAATATACCACAAAGACATTGCATGAGGATGAAAATTAACCAAGTCTACAGAAATTAGGATACATTGAGGAAATGACAAATGCATATCAGGAAAAGCAAATCAATGACAAATTTTTGCAATCAATATTATTTTTTACAATAAGTAAATACTACAAATCGTTACAATAATTAACAAAGCAAGGCACTGTTAACAACATTTTTCTGCATGCTCTTAGACTTTGTTCATTTAACAGGAAGGAAAGGTAAATAAAAAAAATAACCGTTTTATTTTCCCGCATGTGTGTTTAGTTTCAGAAAAATATGAGTTCTCAAGATAACATTTTTCTTCTAGGAAACATTTTCCTATAAAACAAATCCTGTAAAAATTATAAGATTGTGCATCACAAGAAAGTTAAAATTGAATTTTCCATTAACTTTCTTCAAAACCAAATCATTCTTTATATTTTCATTTTCCTTTCTTTTCCTTTCCGTCATTTTCTTGTAAATCACTTTCCTGAAAGATTTTCCAGATAACGGATCAGAGTGGAGGGGGGAGGGAGAAAGAAAGGAAGAACGATCAAAGCAATAACTTGAAAACAAAATGTGGAACTATATGTCACCTCTCTCTAATATCATCATCAGGTGATGATTCAAACATTAAGCATGCAACTGTAGAAAAAGTACCGGATTGCATCTAATGCTCCACAATACAAGGAAGAGACTGCAGTTATTAGTAACACAGAAAACTTAAACCTTAGTTCTAAAAGGTGATCACAGGTGATATCTTGTTAATGTGTAAGATGAAAGCTAAAATAACACAGGCAGGTAAATATAAGGGCCACGTTCGGCATACCATTTTCTGCAGGAAGCCACATACAAATCTGCAGGGAGGGGGAAAATGGAGTGTTAAAAATGTCAGATCAAATAAATATAACTCGAGAAATTGACTGCAGGGGATACTTATCAACATAGAGTTCTCCACAGCAAACAAAAACAAGAAGTTGAAATAGAACTGAAGGAAAATAGTTGTTGAAATCAAAACAAAGCAAAAGGCAGACATACTCAGGAAACCGTCCTTCAATAAGCGATAAGCGTAGATCTCTGCTAAGCTGTAATTTTTTGAGTAAGATAAACAATCAAATATGAGCATACCATAATTTGCATTGAAATAATATATAAACAATCAACTAAATTAAATTCGTACAAAGTCTAGTACCTTCATCATGTAATACAAATTGTGATATGACAGAAGCTGAGAACCCATGGCATCTTTTGTAACTAGGCAATGAATATATGCCCTTGTATAGTTTTTGCAGACCTGAGAAAAAGTAATAAAACAAGTTAGAGATACACCATAAACCAATTTACAGTTTGAAGCAATAAGCCTTCCAAATTTTGGGTATTACCATACACGCGCATGTAGGATCAATGGGACGGATATCATCAGCCATTGCTCTGTGCTTCAACTTTAGAACTCCCTGCATTAAGAACTTCGGATTAGTTATAGTGAGGATGTGACCTTTTGATTCGTTACATTAACCACTTTATAGGTTTAACTTAGGATTAGTTATAGCGGGGATGTGACCTTTTGATTCATTACAATAACCACTTTATGGGTTTAATGATGTCACTGTCCTTGGGCAAATAATATTTTCTCATTTAAACACAAACCCTAAAAGTCCCTTACCCTAAAAATCCCTCATCCTAACTTTTCTCCTTACTATAGAACCCTCGAGTCTTTCTCCATTAGTTTCTTTGTTGGATTTTCTCCACAATTGACCATTGAAACAATTTACTGGAGGCTTCAAATATGCACATCCAGGAAGTGAGCACCAATACATATTTAACCTGATATAACAACATGCTTTGGTGTTGAAGAAGGATGTGAGGTTCCACTGGGGATGTAGAATATACAAAGTATTATAACATGGACAGTTTAAGTCAATCTTTCAAACAAGTAATGGTTGTTTGATTTTCAAACAAGTAATAATTGTTGGTCTACTGCGAATACTCATCTCAATTACAGCCGTCTCTCAGCTGTTTCCCTCACCTTTGATGTGAAGTTTTGAATAAAAATGTAAAATAAATAAGAGAGGGAGTTCCAACTAGTGAATAGGATCAAAATACCATGCAACTCCTTTGAGCGGTTAGCAGACTAGTCCTAAAATTAATAAGATAATATCAGTCAGATGGAGACAAGCATATATTTTGCATCTGCAATACAGAGCCAGCCCAACCCACTACAAAACCTAAGGCAAAACCTCAAATATAGAATTCTTAAACTATTAACGTATGTAACATTATTATTGATTTTATATATTGTAGATTGTTTTATGGAAAAACATTTTCTAACTAAAATTCTAGGGTTTTATTTACAAGCTTTATTAATGAGGGACTTTGGATGAGTTTTTTCTGTTAGCTGGGTCTATGGATAAGAAGGTTCTTATTGTCCCTTAGATAATCACCTTTTTTTCTTGGTTTTGAACCTTCCTGGTTTGGCGTCTTTTCACAAAGAGCATTTTTTTCTTTTATGGGACTTTGGAAAAAGATAGGGGCTTTTGGATATGGTGCTTCATTTTTTTTTTTTTGGCCTTTGCACAAGATATTTCCTCTAGACCTAAGCAAAATAGTGTTTTTCTTATGCTGCGCCTTTTAACCCTTTTTTAAGTTAGATACGGAAATTTTTGTTGTCCTCTAGTGTTGAAATGATAGATGTGGCTTTAAATCTCAGGATTGGTGTAAAATCACAATTCAACAAAGTTCAATGTGCAATAGAAAAGAACCTCAGGTACAAGAGCTGTGCCAAAGCGAGCAGTACGGGTAGGATAGACACAATCATACATGTCAGCACCTAAAGCACTGCAAACTACAATATCCAGTGGATAGCCAACTCCCTGGGAAAATAGCAATACATCATGATATCCATAATGTTAGAGAGAAGGAAAAACAACAATTTCAAAGAACGAGAAAGTAAGGCCCCGATTGGAAAATAGCTTAAAAGCTAACTTTTTTGCTTTTTTGTGTTTTTAGCTAAAAATCTAAATTGGGTTCAGAGTAGGTTGCTAGATAACTTAACTGTTAAACTAACTTTTTTCGAGTTAATTGTTTGAGTAAAAAGCTAACTTCTTTGCTTTTTACCCTTCTATATGTTTGATATTAACAATTATATGTAGTTGATAGCGGTAGTAAATAAATTATGAATGAGGGATATTATTGTAATTTAAAAGTGATGAGAGTTTGAATAGAATATTCTGTAAGTTTGTGTTTTGATTTGACTTTTTAGCTTTTTAACTTTTTTGTTTTTTTGCCAAACGGACAGCCTTGGCCTTTTGGCATTTTTAGCCAAAAAGCCAAAAAGCCAAGGTTGCCAATCAAGGCCTAAGTAGCAGGAGCTGAGAATATAATCCTGTTTTGTACCATAACATATCGTGGTTTATCCTCAGGCAGTGCAGCAGTACACTGAGCAACGACACGCCAAAATGAATCTTTATCTTCACCGCCTGCAAGACCACCAATAGCATAGCTGTCACAGAAGTAAACAGTTATTTCAATCCCTTGATCACTGGCCAAACTTCTACCAATATAGTTCTGAAGCAACAAAAAAATAGTGTAATGGTGATGTCGTGATGAGGACCCTGACAGCACACATAAAAGGTTAAACAAATAAAGTGGCAACTCGCCATCATTCCTAAAAATGATGGTGACTGAACAACTCCACGATCCAAGACGAAGAAAGAGGACCCAAAAAAATACACGACAAATCAAAACAAGACCAACCACAACCATCACCAGTTCAATGCCACTTGTCAACAGTATACTATCCACTATCCAGGGTAAAAAGATTTTTCTTCAGAAAATTTCAAATTTCGCTGCCATTCAACCAACTATTATAGCAAGACATTTGTTACCTAAAAGTTCAATGTCACTTGTCTACAGTATACCATCAACTATGAAAACTTAAAAGTTCAAGTACAAGAAGACTCAGAAAAATAAACATAACCTATAAGACAATCAAAATGAAACTTGACCTAGTTATCACATTTAAACCACTGCAATACTTCCATAGATCTATTTGCAAGGTAGAAAAGTTTTTAAGCATAATTACAATGGCAGAAGACCAACCAGTGATATATAATTACACATACAAGAAATTCTAGTCTTTAACCAACAAAGCTTGATCTAGCTTCAATTTCATTTTCTTTCTTTTTTTCTTTGATAAGTAAATCTAGCTTCAATTTCAGCTACTGATTCCTTGACTTACCAGAATTGGTTGGAAAGAAGATTCATTGCATAAAGTTGCCACTGAGAAATCGAGAAGTGGAAAGGAAATGGGGTGGGGCGGGGCGGGGATGTGGTGTTCCATCCCCACCACCCATTTATCAAGGTGGGGACAGGGAAAGAGTCAATAAAGAAGTGGGGACGAGGATAGGACAAGGATATATCAAGAATAGTTTATAAACTTTAACTGGGTGATGCTAATAAGAGTTGAAATAATATAGTAAGTGCAAAATTTATTTGATGAGTGATTAAAATTAAAAATATAAGAAAGAAAAAATAGAAATAACAAATGAGAAATAAATATAATATTTTCACATATTAGTATTGTTATGCTTTTAAAATTAAACTTTATCTATGTATTTATATATAAATATATTTATTTTATTAATCGGACGTGAAGAAAGAAAGTACCATCCCCACCCCACAGGTGATCGTTGGCGGAGAAAACCTGTAAATAATGGGGCAGGGACATGCGTGGATGGGGCGGAAAATATTGCCATCCTTAGATGTAAAGAGCCAAGAAACTTATATAGATTTGAACATAGAAAAATATGTG
>JAOTRH010000022.1:5838313-5856311 GCA_034768845.1 Heliamphora exappendiculata | reverse complement strand
AAAAAAAAAAAGAACAAGAGGGTTGCATATTTAAGAAAGCCTGGTGACTCAATGTGGTACAAAAGTCTATCTGTAGAGAAATCTGTTCTTTGAAACAGAACTAGCAGGCTAAAAGAGAGTCCAATCCTTTTTCTTTTTTCGAAAATCACCAACAGGAGAATCCATTCTTTATCCCTCAATCATGGATGCACCCATCCCCCTCCTAAACTAGTTACGCATCTGAGGGTGAGATGGTGGAGAACTCAGCAGCGATAGCTGACTGTTCAATGTATGGCATATAAATTTGTATCAAAAGATGTTTTACATAATAAAAAAATTAGGATTCCAAAAAAAATGTTCAGTTTTTGCATGTTATCAAGGGTGTTATGGTGGGTTGACTAGATACAACCAACTATAGGCATAATTAGCACAAAATGATTGTTCTGACCCTCAAACTTGGATTCTCATGTTTTCCAGGCCCGATATTTCAGCCCTGAACCAAGCAATGCCACTTGAATGATTCATAAAATACAGTAACTTTTTAGAAAGTAAATCAAAGGGAATAAATTGAAGAGATGGGACACTAAAACAAAGTAGCGCCTCCATAATATTGAGCCTTTGCTAACACAAACCATATTAAAACTTTCATTGTCAGGAAAATATTTAGTAAAAAATTACGAGTTAATAAGACCTCTGGTTTGACGAAAACACAAAAAAGTACCCACCTGGATCTGAATAGATTCTTCAGGTGTTAAGAGCATTGGCTTTCCATCAACTGGGGACTACAATAAGATAATGAGCCCTTAGTTACCAGAACATCAAAAAGAGAGGTGCATTCCCATACTTGGTTAGTTTAGGAGTGAAAACACAACACTATGTCAACAGCGAAGTAATTGAACATTGACAAGAATGCTTGCTACTATATAAAAAGCACTTATTTGCTAGCACAGAATAAGCAGCAATATCTTGAGGAAAATAACCTATCAATGTGTTTACGCATACATGCAAGCGCATGATGCAAGTGTTCCTGTGCAATCATGTCACCAACAAGTAACAACAAGCATATGTAACTATTGGGAAAGGACATAGAACCAAAGCGGGTAAAAAAATTATATATGACCCAACATTGGTCACATCATTCCATGGTAATGAAAGGGTTGAACTTGGTACAGTTCTAACCTCTAACTTTACTCCTATGAGGAACTTCTCCCAAACTCAAACTGCATCCTCACACTTGGCGGCTTGAGCTTTTACCCATCAAGCAACACTCTTTCCAACTATATGACTGGGATTTACAAAGACATTTTTTTATCCTATAAAATGTCAAAGAGATCCACTGGAGGTATGAAGTCAATGGTTGTGATTATCTAGAATAACCAAATTTCCTAATGCATTAGCCAACAGCATATGAAGTTCAGGCAGCATGAGGACATAAATGTATGTATATTTACATGCATTTTGTATGGATGTATATATTTGTGGAAGTGTGTCTGTAAACAAGTAAAGATAGATGTCTAAAATAAACAAATAATCATCAAATTTGTTTAACAGAATATAAGATTATCAACGACCTCAAAGAAGAAGTACCTGAAATGTGACACCTTTTTCAGTAATGTCAGCCAAATGCAGTAATGAGACCTGGAAAGAACAGAAGACAAAGAATTGTCAGGTTAGTTGCAATTACTATCACTGCTCAAGCCTACTAGACCGCTGGCAGTCTGGCGGAACAAGATCCATGAAGATTAAATATCAAGACAACAAAGTTCACAGCATGAAACCACCATAATAGGGTTTAAGGCTTTAAGCATTTTTTGTTTCACCAAAAACAGCTGTGCTTGTCATCTTGATAATTAGTCATGTAAATCTTGGTACCACTCCAACTAAAATATCTATCACTCAAGCTACTTTAAAATTTTAAATAGCCTGCTGGGCAAGATCACGTTGACAGAGAAACCATGACAACTTGCTAAAGTAATTTGATATGCATTTACAATAATATTGAAGCGAAGAAATACAGCACGCACATAGTCCACGATGCATACTTACACAACTAGAATCCACACATATGGCATCACATAGACCAAACAACATGGGTCGGGGGCCAAGGCAGGGACATCAGGATATGTTACACATTAAGCAGTGCAGCATATAGTGGCCCAGAGTGCGTACTAAGAAAACCCATTCAACAGTTAGCATTATGTAAGCGGGATAAAATAGATCAAGTGATAGAGCAGGGACACGATGCAATGTGTGTCAAATCCTTTCTAATAAGAAAATGTGACCTTATGTCCATGAAATATTATAAAATTTATAAGGAAGCGAGGACAGAAAAAACTAGAAAGCAAGCAAACCACAAGAAGGATAAGAACTGGAATAACAAGGTTGATTTGCATAAATATAACTATATCATTCATGAAAGACAACCATTTGAAAGCCACCAGAATCAGTAAGCAAAGCCCTTGGCCAGTTCATAAATTTGTGGAGCCCCCCCAACTCATCGATCAGTTCAGAAGTAGGTCGGAGTGCCAAGTGATATGTATTCCCAAGTATTATTTGACAACCAATTTCCTCGAGCTGGCTAGTTGTCAAACCTTTTATTGTCCCTGTAACCACAAGAACCCACATTTCAGTCAATGAGTCAGAATGTGAAAACAGAAACATGTAAATAGAAATGAAGTGAACACAATTCTGTGTCAAATACGAGTACCTGCATGGAATAGGCCCAGACATGCTCATTGCAAATGCCAGCAGAAAAGGAGGATATTCATTGCCAGTAAAAAATAATAATAATAATAATCGTCAATTGAATCAAAATCATAGAAAAAGTCTCCCTAAGGTCATCCTATGTACATTCTACCATTCCCAAATCCTGCAGTATGGAAGCATCATACACCAGACTGCCCTTTCAATTGAATCAAAATCTAGTGCCTATTTTGTGGTTGGAAATAATGTATTAGTTCTGATGGTTCAAGAAAATAATAAACTACTGTAATTTAAGAACATGAGTTGATATAAATCCTGGCTAAGGCACTACAGAAACTATTAAATATCTTGTCCTATGACAAAAAATTACAACCGACCCAACCTGTCATCCAGTACAAGCCCTTATGAACATTCTCCGAATACACGCAATCCACCACAAACCACGCATAGGAAATATTAAATACTTCAATCCCATAATGCATGGAAAAGGAGAATATGGACTACTAAGATATTGCACTAGTATAATAGATTCTATTTTTTACTATTTATTTTTCTGGTAAGTAGCTAGACATTCTTTGCAACATTGTGAAAATTAAAGTTCAGACCTTGTGTACCCACGGGCATGAACAAAGGTGTCTGGCAAGCAAAGTGAGGGAGAGTCAGCTGAGCTGCACGAGCACGATTGAATCTCCCAAGAATCTGATGGAGGAAACAGAAAAACATAGCTCCCAGATTAGTAAACAACTAACCAATCAAATGGGGCTCAATACTTGGTGAGGTTTGTGATTGTGGCCAGTCCAAGAGGGTGGTAACAAGATCAAACAGACGGTGAGTGCACGTAAAGATAGTCTGATACTCTTAAGTGACATGGAACAACAACAACGACGAGACAACCACGGCGGTCAACCTAAGCCAAATTACATGGTAACACTCATTTTCGCGTTCCCCTACTTTTAAATACAGTACTGTATCACGTATGCTGTAGCTTTTCTTGTTTTCGATACCTGATTAACTTTGTGATCGAATGAGGCACTAGTTCCCATTTCGCGTAAGCATCAATGGCAGGAATAACCATTGAACCATTTGAAAGGAACAAGCTGCTTCTTAAAATATTTAAATATTTCTTTCGACTGGAAAATAAACCCTCAAAAGGAGTTGTTCCTCAGATTTTTGAACTCATTTTTTGCATACATAGAAAACACTATTAATAATTCACAAACCATTCAACTATGCATTTCGATATTAAGGGCTGTTGCTGGGTGTAATGGTAAAAGCTGAAGTTTCCAAGCAAGAAAAAAGTGGGTTGGAGCCGGATAACAACCACTTCGCAAGGTTGGTCAAATTTGTGTATAAGAATCCACCTAAAACTGAATAAAAGCCTTAAAGCATCTCCAATGGTGACAAGATAAATGAAAAAAGAAAGGGAAAAAACAGTGTTAAATGCCATATTTTAGCAATGTTACTCCAATTGTGCAAGTGCAACCTCTTCTATTGTTTTCACAAAATGCCAAGACGAAAATGGTACATACGAACCCACCCACGAAATGTGAGATACATTAAGGCTTGGCCAATTTTGGCAATTGTTGAACCTTGTGCCAAACCAGTGCAAAAATTTTGCAGCTGTTTATAGTTAGCCGAGCTGATTCTTGAGCCTCGTGGCATTTTTGGAAAGAGAAAGGCTTTCTTTTACATCTTTAAAATGTAAATATTCCTCCAAAAACTAAGGGCATTCCACATGACATAGACACAGAATTAAAAGCCGCACCTCAAATCGAAGAGCCATCAAAGAATTGTTGCTACTCCCCGAGCAACCTAATGTATAAAACTGTAATCAAAATAAGGAAAATAACAACTAAACAAGAACAATTACTCAGAACAAGATAATTCAACCATCTAACCATCTAACCATCTAACCACCTCTGTAGAAAGAGAGAAGAGCCATAATTAGCTTACAGGGGTGTAGAGGGCGGCGGCGGCGGGAAAAATGGCCCCGACGATCAGAGGTGCCCTTAATGGGGTAGCGCACCAGGGAAGTGTTAAAACTTGTTTGGTTTAAAAAGTCAATTAACGTCTAAAAAAATCGTACACATCTTAAATATACTTATGTTTTTTTTCAATAAAATTATTTTATAAAACTCTCTGTTAAAAAATTGAACTCTACTTTTAAATAAAAATTATATTAATATCTTAAATACTATAACTTAAAAATAAAAATAATAAGTAGCAATGTATATTGATCAGGTTCACGGATGATTAGCTTTCCTAAAAAGTATTAATTGAGCAAGACAACTATATTCTTTGATTAATCGTGCATCTTAGTCACGCTCTGATCAACTATATACATTAATCAGGATAGCACGTAAGACACACGTTTAACCGTTTTGCAAGTAAAGATCCCACCACGTGTTCGAATATAAAATATAAAAATAAGTCACTACGAATTAAGATATATTCTTACAGCAATCTCAATAATTAGGAGTATCTCTCTTTTTTTCTCGATCACTTACTTGCTCTTTCTTTTATTGTAAACCTAATTTAATCGTCAAAAAAAACTCTACTGGAAACACGTCGGCACCCTTCTAACTCTTTGTTTGGCATATCAGGTGGAGCTAATATCTTTGAAGACTATTTCAAGAATATTGTATCATCATTTTGGCAGCGTCAGCGAGAATAAAAAAAAATTAAATATTTTAATAAAAATACAAAATAGAAAAACATGTTAATATTTCAAATATTACAACTTAAAAACAAAAAATAAAAAATATATTAGATATTTTAATAAAATAATAATAAAACTCTACCTTGAAAAAAAATTCCAAACACTCTAACTTTCTTTTTTTTCTTTTTTTCAAAAAAAAAGCAAAATCTTTTAAAAATCAAGTTTTTTAAACAATCAAAACAGAGAATTAGCTTTTAGTAAAAAAATTAAAAAAAACTTCTTCTTTTAAGTCATATTATCTAATATTTCAAAAAGGCAACATTTTAATTTTTTTAATAAAATATCTGTAATATTTTTAATTAATTTTACCCTAAAAATAATTAATAAAAAATTGTGTGAATATCTCAAACACTAAATCAAACCAAATCAAATCAAACTAAGTTTTTGTTCCAATCAATTAGGATCGACTACATTATGACAACCCAATGATTCGTTAAAAAAATAATAATAACATAAATAAAATAAATAAATAAAAATAAAAATTCGATTCGTCCTCATACGTTCGTTTCGCATAGTTTTTCATCCCAACATTTTCCATAAACCTTAAAAGAAGTCCATCTAACCCAAAACTCATAGTTTAGCCAATCAATTCATTCTTTAACTCCAATTTAAGTCACAAAACCTAATTTTTTAGAATAAACCTAATAACCCAATAAAGAGCCATTTGCCAACCCAATTTCTTCTTTTTGAGCTAAACAATGCCTTAAATATATTTTTACTGCCAAAATTAAAAACTTATAAATCTATTTGATTTAAAATAATATGTTAGTACAAACTAAATTATTTCTAACAAAAATTATGTACACTAGTTTTCAATTTAAAAACTTTTTAAAGAATTTTTTAAGAAATTCCTATAAAAAGACTTATTTTGACACGTCTTTTATGTATATGTATTTAAATATTTTAATAATATTTTTAAACTATAAAAATAATGTGTCAATCATAAAATTATTAATTTAATACAATTTCATGAAAAAGTGACCATTTTTTACATTAAGTTGATTTTTTTAACTCTTTTTGAGTAATGTAGCATAATTAAACTCCTTTAGACCTTTATTATAGGGTGCTCATGCCAGAAATTCCATTTCAGTAGACTCTTTTGTAATAAGTTCCATTACAGAATATGTATTCCATTAAGTCATTTAATATTGTTGTTTACCAAAAATATCCTTGCTGCCCTCTGGTCTTTTCCTCTTCAACAGAGTAGCCGGAGACGAAATTGACACCTCACCATCGTTGAACGCCCTGTTTATTCTGCTCAGCGACTTCTGTAGCCGAAGTCAGAGATTATGACAACGTCGACGACGACAACGAAGAAGAAGACAAAGAAGGTGAGTGGTTTAGGGTTAGGGTTTTCTCGGGGGATGATGAGACTGAGGTTTTGTAAAAAAGAGATGAAAAAACCCTAGATGGAGAGAATATCGACGAGTTAGAGATCGCAACGATACAATACATTATTATTCTCTCTCTCTAACGTTCCAATTTTGTGTTTTTCAGTATTTTTTGTCATATAATTTTATGTTCTGCACAGACAAAAAAAGGAGAGAATGAGAACATGCAAAATGTTTATAATGAGCATCATAACTTACACACATTACAAAAATGTTTATAATGAGAATTTATTATATAATGAGAAAGAGAATTTATATTCTCACTGTTTTTACCAATGAAAATATTCTTAATATTTTGAAAATTTATTATATAATGAGAATGAGAAGGGAGATCGTTAATGGCCAATTTACATTGTAATGAGAACTATTCGTATTGTACAATGAGAATGAGAAGGGAGGTCGTTAATAGCCAATTTACAGTGTAATGAAAACTATTTGCATTGTACAATGAGAATGAGAATGGCGGTCATTAATGGTCAATTTACAGTGTAATCAGAACTATTCTCAGTATTTTGAGAACTAATTGTATAATGAGAATATTCTTAGTATTTTTATCGTACATGTGGTTTGATGGCCAATTTACAGTTAGAGAAGAGAGTTCCAGAAGAGGGTTTTGTGGGTTAGGCCGAAGACGTTGCAGGGGGTGGAGGGGCAGCGGCTGAGAGCGGAGTCAATTGATTTGAGCTCGACGGAAGAAAGGCGGCTATGTCCAGGTATGGAGTTGGAGGCGGCAACATAGTGGAGAAGGGCATCGAAGATGGGTTTTTGTAGAGGGAATTGAAGGCAATGGCAGAGCATATGGCGGCGATTGTGATTGTGGTGGTGGCGATGGCGTTTCTGGCGGTGAGGAGAGTGCTTTTGCCATGTTTGGGTATTGAAGGGTGAAGGACGATTAGCTTCGTGATAATCTGGTTTTGGGAAGGAACAATGGACAGAATAGGATATAAGGGTATTATTGTACAATATTTTCATAATATTCAAAAATAGAATTTTTATGAATATTTTATTAGTGGTTGGGACCTATCCTAAAACTAGTTTCTAATAAGGTACTCATAATTAATTATGCCTTTATTATATTAATATACATATACAAAATCAGGTTTGTGTCTGTGAGACCCCAAACCTTGTTATTTTATATATATATAACTGTTGACTTGTTTTTTCTTCATGTTATATATATCATCGATGCTTGATTTATGTTTCGGAGTTATAGAACAGCAAGTTTAGAGATGTTTTATGCTTTCTCGGATCTTGTTTAAGCTTGTTTGGATGGCCTTAGAACACAAATTCGAGAACCAAAATAGTAGGCTATTTGGTCGACTAAACTGGTGAGTTCGGTCGACTAAACTGAAAACCAGTAGGTTGAGAACCTTGGGTTCGGTCGACTGAGGGGCTTGGTCTAGTCGACTGAACCCAAGGATTCGATCGACTGAACCGAGGTGGTGCACGTTTTTCGAGAGGCTTCAGTCGACTAAAGTGCTCTCTTCAGACGACTGAACAGTGCTTTTCACAAGCTTATAAGTAGTACCAGGGGCTTGAATGTTTGGAAAAGCTTATTTCTTTCATTCTCTTTGCTTCTCTCTACATATTTGAGTGGCCCAAGCTTAGTTCTCAACAATCAGCTTGTAGATCATTGCTATTCACGCTGCTAGCTTCGTGTTTGACCTATCAAATTTTTGCTCCGACGTGGTTTGGATTTCGAGGCTTGAAGTTTCGACTCGCCGAGGTAGGATTCTAAACCCTACTGATGTATTAGGGTGTTATATGTAATTCTATACTTTTTCACTGATAGAAAATGCATCAAATGTCATATTTTCTATTTAAGCCCTATTTTTCTGATAGAAAGCATATTATTCGTTTTTCTTGGCTTATAGTGTTTTATGACATATGGTTTATAGTTTTCAAATAGTTTTCTTGAAAATGGTGGTTGTTGTTAAAAAACGGAGAATTTTGATGAAAATCTCAACATTTTATGTTTTGGAGGTTTGGAGCTCACCTTCTGGATTGAGTCTCTGGTTTTGAAATGTTTTGTTGAAAACGAGAAAAAATATTTTGTTTGATCTCCACGTTGATAGATGGATCTATATATATGTATAATGTATTGTTTTGAGGAGATATTTTCGTAGTTGAGCTACGGTACTATTTTTAGAAGATTATCTAGATGTACCGGGATGATGTGTATTTGGTACGAGTTACTCTCGGTGGAAGTCCAAAAACGTGCGCTGCGTAGGTACTCAGGTCCTTCGGGTTAGTTCTTGTGAATTGAGCCGGATGGGTGCTTAATTCCCTCGGGTGTCGTGCCCATAAATTAAGTGGGTTGTTATGGTGCTTCGTATAGAACTTGCATTTATCTAACCGGTCTTATGATGTATGGGGATTAGATAAAGGGGCAAGAATCTGTAGTTTCTACCTCTGTCCCCTTGTGATGAAGTCGGTACATAGGATCTTATTCTTTTTATTTCGCGATGGTGCATTCTGCAATGAAACAATGTTTTGATTGCTGTTTTTTCTTAACTATGATGGTTTACTTGCATTATTTGCAAATTCATGGGTTTAATGATGAAAACAGGGTTTTATGATAATAAAACCATTTGGGAGGCTTGTGTTGGCTTGATGAAAAAATTTGTGGATTTTTGGATGAAAAATTATTTTGGGTTGTGGTTGAGTTTGCTCTCACCATGTAATTGCATATTACCTGCTTTATAGTTTTATAGTCTGTTTCTATTGAGTTTCAGCTCATAGGTGGGATTTTTCTGTAAAATTATTTTCAGATGATGCTTTGGATGATGACCATGAGTAGCTCTGGTAATGTTTATGGTAGTGAAAGACTTTTATAATTTTTCTTTTTGATATGCCTATTCCTGAAGACAGTTTTATACGCCATAAGGTGATATACTTATGCATGTTATACAGGAGGTTTATTGCTTATGAGAGATGCATATTGGGTTTTCTAGTGATTTCAACAGGTGGATTTGAATGTATGAAAATCTATTTTTTGTAAAACTGGTATTTGGTAAATTTTCACGTGACCCTCGATTTTGGGGCGTGACAGTGTCCATAAATATGCGCATGGAAGCCACCACCCTTATACACTCTCACAATTCATGTCATTGCCATGTCAAATCCAAAATCCATGCATATACCTCCATTGGATCATTCTCTTCTCCATCATTTCTTTTCCACCCATGTGCTACCATAAAATCAGCAAACTTAGCCCATTATTGACCAAAAATTCTGAGATTAGAGAGAGAGAAAGTGAGAGAAAAGAAGAAAAAGAAGAAAAAGAAGAAAAGAAAGAAGAAGAAGGAAGGTTGGTGCATCAAAGCCAAGTTCTTCAACCTTCAATCCTAGAAATTAAACTCTCGAGGTTAGAAAACTCTTTCAAATCTCTCATTTACAACTCAAATCTTGTCTCTCTCCCTCCATTCTTGAAGATTAAAAATTAAAGAAAAAAAAATTAAGTTAAATAAGCTAGAAGTTAGGTTTGATGTTGATTTTTAGTAAGTATTGGTGTTTAAAGCTCTGCATGCATGTAGTCTATTTTAATTTTTGCATTCTTGATAATTTTAATATTCTATTAATTAATATTTTAAAATAAAAGTGATCCATGCAAAGATAATTAAGGATTTAAGCCATGCATCAAGCTAGAACAAGTTAGGAGTGCTTAGATTAGGTCTTCTAATTTTCATTGCTTGCTGGACCCTATTTCAAAAAATTATAACTTATTCTAGACAAATATCCTAAGGTCAAATTTTGAGTCCAGAGATAAATATTTAAATTATCTTTCATACAAAATTAGTTTGAACTCATTTGCATGCACCAAACTCAAGTTATGAATTTTCTACCGAAACATATCAAATCTGGACCAATCCCCTTTGCAAAGACAAATATCCTATTATCAAGGCCTCAAATCCAAATGATTTCTTCATGAAAGTTGTAGATAACATTTTTATCTATCTATCTACAAATAAAAAAAAGGAGCCCCTTTCGTTAAGTTTTGATGGTCCAAAAGCCCTATGCATGTTGCTGAATCTGAACAGTGCTCAAAGTTTAAATTTGTCCAACATTTTAGTATAAAATAAAACTCATATTTTTTTAACTCAAATGAAAAAATGGTCTTCATATAAAATGTTGTAGATATCAAAACCTAGCTATTGTTCAATTTTTTTTAAAAAATAAGTTTATTTGAGCCCCCAAATATATTTTATACTCTTTATTTTTATAACAAAATTTAGGGCTAACTCTCTGTTTTGACACTCTTTGATGAGAGATTCAAAACTTAAATTTTTTTTCCTGAAGAAGTGGATTAAGTGTTCTTCACCAAACCTTTAGAAGACATTAAAATCTATAACGTATCTAAAATTTACTATTTTTGGAGTTCGTTTGTTACCTTAAAAGTATTTTATAAAAGACAACAAACTCTTAAGATTTTAAATTGTAGCAGATGACTGATTTGGGTTAAGTACCTTATAGAGTTTAAATCACTTAGAAATCTTAAAAAATTTTAAAAGTTTTCTTCAAAATAGTTTTAGATAATATATTAATTTACCACATATTCGAAAATCAAGCCAAAAGAAATTTGATTTACAGCTCTGAACATATTTTATAAAAATTGTCCAAAATGAGCCTTATTTTTAGTTAAGTGTCAAAGGTAACCTTTCAACCATGGATTTGTGTGTTAAGTATGGTGTGGTTTGTGAGCCCAAAACACTTTTAAGTATATTTAATTGGTATGTGATATCTTTTAAAATAATTATGTGACTTAGTTTATACGAATTTCTTGTGTTCTTAATTTACCCCAAATTATGCTAAGTATTAATTTATTAATTTATTGTTATTTTTTTATGACTTGGCATAATTTTAGCATCACGTGTATTAGTATATCTATGCATAGAATGGAACATGTATTCATCAATCCATGGGTTAGAATATGTGAGAATCACTTAAATTATAATGATAGATGAAATAAAACCTAAGATGGTACTTATTCAGGGTGGTGCTCCGCGATTATGATCTTGATGATATTAATGAAATGATTTTGTGGTGATGCTTTCCCAACTTATATGCCATGATGATATGTTTTTTAGCTGGATGTCTCAAGACAAAGATGGTTTTGGTGGCAAAATAATTGGTGTTAGAATATACGTTGATTCCATACTAGTCCTCGACTTGAGATTAGATGGCCCGAAATATTGACTTATCCACTCTCTTTCCATCAGGATGACCCGTTTAGATATTTAGTTCAATTACGTAGTCATTCCACAGCTGAAGGAGTGCTTGATATCGATCAGTAGACTTGGTCTGTGATGGTTGATCAGGGTTAGGATGGTTTACCCAGACTGGGTTAACCTAGGAAGACTTAGAATTTTAAATAAACTCTAAAAATTAACTAGGAAGCATCATTAGCATCATTGCACCTTTTGATTTCATAAATTTACTATTGCTTGTTATGTGATGCATGCTAAATGATTGTATTATGGAGTTGGATCATATTTGGATTGTACAGTTTAGGTTTTCTAGAGTTTTATTTTTGGGTTTTGGCTCATGACATTGATGCCACATGTGAAGTTAAAGTTTTTGATAAGAGAGAAATTTTTGAAAGGACAAGAATTTTGGAGCCATGTGAAGAAGAGAGAGATTCTATAATTATTTTTTTAGCACTCTAACTATAATAGTTAATTTTTTTTATTCAAATAAAAATCATTGTAGGTTGAATATAGTTATAACTTTTGTGGTATTTAATAAGCAAAGCCTAATGCTTATGGATATATTTACTTATGATATAATTATAAAATGATTCGTTAGTATAATCCTTATTATTATATGTATGTCTTAACGTTTTCAAAGTTTGGAGCGTTACATACATGATTCCCTTTACGCCATTTACTATATTAAGAGTCATGTTTTCAGTTAATTTTAATAGATTCATATATTTTGTTAATATGGCATCCCATGTCAATTTAGGTATCCTATTTTCTCTAATATTTTTATTACTCATTATCTTGTCACTTTTTCTTACTATTGCATCATTTGGTTTCGTTGTATGTGTCCAAACCACCATAATCTATTTTCTCTTAATTTGTCCTCAATTGATGTAACCCCTACAATAAGGTGCCGTTTGGTAACGTTTATGTTTTTTATTTTTTATTTTTGTTTTTGAATTTTTCGTAAATTGTAAATAAAAACATGTTTGGTAATTATTTTTGTTTTCAAAAAACTGTAAACAGTTTTCAAAATTTACAAAATTTTAAGAAACAGAAAAAATGTATTTTCACTTCTTTTGTAAACAAGTTTTGATTGGATTCATCCGTAATCTCCAACTATCACTCTTCAAATATTTAGGTTACCAAACATGTTTTTGTTTTTATTTTTTTATAAAAATAAACAAAAATATGTTTTTTACTTTTTATAAACAAAAAATAGAAAACTGTAAACGTTACCAAACGGGCCCTAATCTTTTTATTTCTAATTTTATTTTTTTTAATCTTACCATATATACATCTTAACATTTTCATTTTTGTGACGCTTATCTTAATTATATAATATTTCTTAACAGTCTAATATTCTGTCTCATATAAAATTGATAGTCTAATAGCTGTCCTATAAAATTATTGATTTAATCTGGTTAGTATTCCCCATTCACATAAAATTCTAAAAGCATTATTGTACTTGAGCCAACCAATTTGATTATATGAATTACATCGTTTGCAACTTTTTATCTTTATTAATAATCGAACATAAATAACGAAAATATTTTTTAGGGGGTAGTTTAATGAAAATATTCACTATCGGGTATCTTTTGGCTTTAAATTTTTACTTTTTCACAATTAATAAACATAATATTATATTTCGTACATTCAGTTTTATTCCATTAATTCTCTTTGAGTATCTCAAATACTATAACTTGAAAATAAAATAATAAAATAATAAAATAATATTAAATTTTTTAATAAAAAATAAAAAGACTACCCTAAAATATTATCTCAAATAATTTAATTTTATCTCTCTTTTTAAAAAAAAATAATTAAATCTCTTAACTATGAATTTTTTAAAACATCCAAACAAGGCATTAGCTTGATTAACATAGATGTTCTACAATATAATTTCGGTGCAATACAGCATTTAATAGCCTTGATGCATTGTTTAAAAAATATATTATATTAGCATATAGATTGATATAGTCCGCTAACAAAATATAGAGAATCTGAGTTCTTAAATTTATCTATACTAATATAACAAGATAACACCAGAATTTAGTGAAGCCTTTTTACTTATCGAAACTAACCCAAAAATTTGGTGATGCCTTTTTACTTATCCAAACTAACCCAAAACTAATTTTGTAATTCTCATATTTTTTTAGTTTTCTTTTAAACGGCTAAAAAGGTTACAAGTGTAAAAATTTACCCAACCGCTTATGAACTCAACGATCTGAATTTGTTAACTTCTCTCTCTCCAGGTTCGAATTCTAGCACCCTCTTTCTTCCCGATCATCAAAAACTCTATCGGCAACAAAAAATTTGTTAAAAGTCATTTAGCTCTTTTGTTTTCGAATTAGGGGTGACCTGACGCCGTCAACAGTCCATCTACCCCCATCCTCTCTCTCTCTGTCTCTCTCTCTCTGACTACGCACCTGTCGTCTCTATCATTTCTCACGGCCTCCGTCGCCGGTGTCTCACGCTACGCGATTAACTGTAAGTTTTCTCTATCCCTCTCTCTCTCTCTCTCTCTATATATATATATATATGTATATATATATATATACACACGTTCTCGAACCGGCTTCTTCAAACCCCTGACCAACCGTGCCTTGCCTTTCCCTGGATCGAATTTGAAGAAAAATGCTCAGTAGAAATTTAGAAATCTCTTGACAAAGAATTGACGATTTCATGCGGTGAAACCAAATTGATTAGGACAATAATTGAAACCCCATTGTTGGTTTGCTTCGAATCAGTAGCAGATTGATTAGTACGACAATTGAAACCCAATTGTTGGTTTGATTCGAGAATCAGTAAAGAGAGAAGAAAATTTCCTGTCTTGGGAAGAGATGTTTGATGACAGAACACTTGGCAGAACTTGGGTAGTGTAAATGTAAGAGTTTCCCGCGAATCTCAACGCTTTTGGATTCGTATAATTTGGGGGTTTTGGTTTGTACAAAAGGTGGTTAAGATTTTCCTTATCAACATTTTTGTTTTGTCTTGGTTTCTCTTTTTTTTTTCCTCTTTTTTGTTTTTGCAATGATTGTTTGTTCACTTTCTGGCTGTATTTATATCGTCCTGTGATTATGGTTTTTCTGTTTGTTTTTTAGCTATGAAATTGGGCTGGGAAGCTTTTATTTTTGCCTTTTTGTTGTACAGCTTATTTTGGTTAATTTTGTTAAATCTTTGGTTATTTTTGTTAAATCTTATCATATAGTTAAATCTTAATCATCGATTATTGTTTCTTACTATTAAAAATATGCTTTACTCAAAAAATAAAAAATAATATATTTTTAAATTAAAAAAATAATAATTAGTGATTGGTTTTATCATTTAACTATGTATACTAAAGCCTTTTAAAAAAAAGGAAAGAGAATTTAGATGAAAATTATTATCCATATTATCTATACCATCTTTAAAAGGAAACACCAAAATTAGTTTTTTGAAGCCAATCGAATTTTTTAAGCCCTAATTTGCCGATCATTATTTTACTAAATTCCTAAAATTGTATACACTAAAATGAGTAACTGCTAGGGTTAAAATGGTACTTTTTTCAATTTTCACCTAACAGTTACTTAATTTTCCAAGAATTTGTACTATCTACCCACCGTTGCAAAGAGAAAGGAACACACAGAAGAGGAGAGAAAGAGAGAGGCAAATTGCAGAGATCGATTATGGTGCGTCACTTTAGGACTTCTAATTTTTAGCCCATTTTTCTCTTAAATAGTACTTTCTCTAGGGTTTTCCTATCTTACTTTCGATTTTTGAATTAATTTTTTATGTGCCAAGTCTTCGTGTGTTCGTGTGTCTCTCTTGATTTATGGATGGTTCGTGCTTGAAAAACAGAAAGATAGAAATGGCTGTAGCAAATAAGAAGAAGGTGATGGTGGTGATTGATGACAGCGAGAACCTTTGAGAATCCATCAAAAGCTCCGGCCACTCTCTGGTTATCTTTATGGCCTAGCCATCTCCTTCCAACAACAATGTCTTTGTTGCTCCTCTAGGCTCCACTTAAATGTAGTGGCCTGTCTCTGTCGATATGCATTCTCTTTTTCTATTTGGCTCTCAATCGACCCAAATTGTGTTGGAATTTAATCAACTAGAAAAATACTATTTACATTGGCAAAGTTTAAAAAAAGTTAATTATTAGGTTCAACAAAATTTAACTTAATACAACACCAAATGTTTGTGCACAAAATTAAATTTGTCTTTTTTCATTTGAGAATTAGAGACTTAGCAAGGAGAATTAAAAACTTGAATAAAATTATTAATGGAGGAATACCAGACAGAAAGCCGTGAAGGGAAGAACAGAAAAAAAAATCAATGATTTATCTTGATTTAGTTTATTATCTATACTACTATTATAAGGCAACACCTGAGTTTGATGAAACCATTTTTAATTACCCAAACTAACCCAAAACTAATTTGTAATTATCATATTCTTGAGTTTTCTTTTAAATAGTTAAAGGTTAGAAGTGTAAAAATTTTCCCAACCGCTAATGAACTCCACGATTTGAATTTGTATTATTATAAGTGTATTGGACAATAGACGCAAGTTTGAAACTGCATCATTAAGGTTAGTGATACAAAGTTTCGGCAATAGTTTGTATTTATAAAACTTTATATTGTATATTCTACATGTAATTGTGCGAAATATATTGTACGAAATTTATCATTGCTCATGTGTCATGACCATATTTGATTTTTAGTTTTTATTTACATGTTTTCAAATTCCTTGTAAAAAAAATTACAAGAATTTACACGATTATTACAAATTAAAAAGATACAAACAGTGGTGCAATGCAAAGATGTGATAAGGTACTTTTTTGACATATCTATACTATTTATATTATACTTACTACTATAATAAAATAATTATTTACAGTTTCACTTTTTAGTAAGATGACAGTTCCACTGTTTGCAAATTAAGTGTTATTTTTTCATTTGGGAATGCACTACCGTGAAGCACATAAAAGTATCCGATGTTGTTCTTCTTCCATAAAAAAATTGTGAGATGACAAATGTCTCTCTCTCTTTTTCTCTCTAGACACTTTTTTTGTGTGGATTTACTTGATTTTCTTTCTATTATAATTTTATAGATTGAAACTGAAAGGTTATTAATTTTTTCGAATGTCAATGCAAATTTTATTCTTTCATTTTATTAATTTAAATTTTGTTGAATTTGGGTAACTAATCATTTAATACACATATCTGATCACATTTTATTGCATCATACTTTTCAATTAGAAAGAAAATTATGTATTATTTTTAATATTAGAATTTAATAAAATTCATATGACGTTCTTTCTGAGTTTAATTTTTTAAAAAAATTAAAAATTATTATTATTTCGTTGCACACGCAACGCGTGGCCCGTCCACTAGTACTATCTTATAAAGGGAGATCACCAATTTGGTGTCTCTCTCATAATGAAGTTGTATGAATTTTTATCTTTTCAAAAAGCTATAAAATTGTAAAAATATGTTAAAATAACTAATAATTTTTAATAATTAATTCGATTATAAATAAATTTATAAAATACACTCTTCACAATTTCATTAATTAATTTAATTATTAAAAATTACTTTTTACACATGCAGGCTAGTCTAGTTCTTAAATTAAACAGGACGGGTCAAATAAATAAATACAAAGGGAGCGGTCAAATACTAGCTCTAGTCGCACCAGGATAGAATTGGGCCGGGTCTCTAAATACACATGGTATATCAATGCCTCTCATGGAACACGGTAGATGAAAGAACTAAAATAATTAAACAAAGATTCTAAAAATCAAATATTTTCAAGGTGCATGTGCTTGAAATAAATAAAATTAGGACTACACCAACAAATTGCATTCACTCATTTACTAAACAAAATACATGAAGAACATGTCAAAAATAATAGATATATATATATATAAGCGTGTGTGTAGATATATAGAATTAAAGATTCAAATGTCGAGATTTGAGAGAGGAAACCAAAGAAGCAGAGGGTGAGAGAGATAGAGAGGGGGAAG
>JAOTRH010000022.1:5823728-5838213 GCA_034768845.1 Heliamphora exappendiculata | reverse complement strand
TGATATTGAGGGAATCCTCTTTTTGAATTTGAAAATGTTACAATATTCCTTGCTGAGAGGGAGATGGTTCCTCATTCTCTTTCTAAATGTATACACTACAGATATTCCTTGTCAAGATCTCACATTACTCAATGTACTACATGGCTAACTAATGCTGATTATCTGAGTCGGTCATTGATAAAATGCTTTACCAATTTCATGCCTAACCCAAAGCAGGAAAATGTAAAACTATTGATGTGAATTTTAAATTAGCGACTCAAATAGATTCTATTAATTTCCACTCACACATATATCCCATATTATATTGTAATTTCTCCATATGATGGATTTGATTCTTGTATGGCTTTCTATATTCTTCCGGTGTGTACTCCCTATATCAATTATGTTTAAGCTTCATGGTAGTAGAATGTTGTGGCATGCACAGAGAGACATTCATATTTACATGCTTCTTACAATTACTATTAATTGTTTTAGGAAGAAGTTCCTCAAATTCTAGAGACGAGGCCGTCATTCAGAGTTTTTCCGGGTCAGGCATATCCATTGGGAGTGTCAGAACTTGAAAATGGAATCAATTTTTCCATTTTCTCTCAGCATGCAACTGCAGTTACACTATGCTTGTCATTCCCAGAAAGGTTAGATTCGTTAGAATGCACTTCCTTTTATGTCATTGGGTTACAGTGTGGTCATTATTTACGAATTACATTATTGACATGAGAGAAAATGGAGTTCCATTTAGTTGTCTTTTCTTCCTACATATATGGGTATTAAGTTTTGATATGTGATGTTAGTCACTTAGTTGTACTCAGTGATTTAGCAATTGAATCACATATTTAAGGATAGTACTAAATAAGACAAAAGCTGCACCACACTGTCTAATTACGCAAGAACTAATGCAAATACATAGTTAGGAGGGAGGATGTAGATGAGTAAACCTTGTCAATCACACTCGTTAAGAAATCTTCAAACTGCTAAATGTCAATTCAATTGTAATTCCTCTGGCTAGAAATGAATGTCCTTCTATCATAATCCTGAATGTAAGTGTAAAATCATAAATGGTACAACCCATTACACAACACATCGAAGGTTTGGCAACCCAAGAAGAAACAAAACCTGTTACTTATGATAGTGTGTACTGCAAAGGGGTTGCTCCTGCTGCATGAGCAGTAATTTCTTGTTTTCTTCCGTTAAGCTATTCAGCATATTTTTCCCCTTCCAAATAACTACAGGACTGAAAATGTATTGCATGACGCAATTTGAATCCGGGAGAACTGATCAGATTTTTTTCTGAAGAAAATTGAACATTGTCTCCTTTTCTTTTTCTTCTTGTATATTGTGTTGGTTGATAAATTATGTAAATGTCTTCTCTCTAGGGGAGAGCATGGCAAGCTTGATGGTGGAATGATAGAGCTGACATTGGATCCTCATGTAAATAAAACTGGAGATATATGGCACATATGTGTCGAGGTAATCGTTGCTTTTCAGATTCTATCGAAGCCACCTCTTTATGTGATAACCTTAATTAACATGAGTGGCATTCCTGGCTGTTACATGCTAAATTATTTCTTAAAAATACTTGTTTTTATTTAGAACTTGAGTCACTTGACATAGGAGTAAAAATATGACAGATTAGGTAGGTGTAGTGTGTACTTGGCTGTGCCAATGCAAATATGTATGATTGTGTGTCTTACTGTTTAATGTCATATTTTTGCTTCATACATGTTACCATTTTAATCTAGTATTGCATTTGCATACCAGTAAGCCATTATTATTTTCCACATACATAGCATATACATGAGTTGAGTATTTTTTAAAATTTGTTAAATATGTATTGAGCTAATGGTGAGGTGTGGCATGGGAGAAGGGGACTAAATATAGACAAGCCATGAGCCAGCCCAAAGTCAGACAACCTGAGGGCATGGAAGGCTTGTGCTCTGAGAATGTCCAGAGAAGAAAGAGCAGCCTGTTGGTAATATTGGATCATGAGATAATTCTTATTTCCTTTTAACCTATTGGTAATATTGTCTGTTTTTGTTACAGTTAATTTATAAAATATCTTATTCTGGGTGTGTTCTTGTGAAATGTCTAATAAAATAGATTTTATTTATATAATTAATGAAGCACTGCTGCTTTTTGTAGTCTTGGATATGTCATAATTTTTATTCATAATAGGTGTTTTACTGTTATAATACGATTGACGGTGTTCTTGTGAATCCAGGATCTGGCTCGGAGTGATATCTTGTATGGTTATAAGGTAGATGGTCCTCGAGGCTGGCATCAAGGACATCGATTTGACAACACCATCATTCTAATAGATCCTTATGCAAAACTAATCGAAGGCCGCCGGTTTTTTGGTTATGCAAACGATAAGATGGCTAAATCCTTTGGAACTTATGATTTCAATAGCTTGCCATTCAATTGGGGAGACAATTACAAACTTCCCAATGTACCTGAGGTAAATCTAGTGAGTTGCTTAAATGTTCTACAGTTTTGACATCTAAAAGAATATTTCTTTTAATTGTTGTTCTATCTTAAAATTGCTTGGCCTGCTTCATGTGCTCTCTTATTTATATTTACCTTTTGCTGGTGGTAACTAGTTGCATGATTTAACTTTTTTGTGTTTGGTGTCCCAGTTACTTACCCATTGCCCCATGCTTCTTTGTAATTTTTGCCTCATTATTTTTCTCTATTGTCTTTGCAGAAAGATATTGTTATCTATGAAATGAACGTTCGTGCTTTTACAGCTGATGAATCAAGTGGGCTGGATCCAAGTATACGTGGCAGCTACCTTGGTGTTATTGAGAAGGTGATTACTTGTTTGTTGAACTAATTATGTTTTAATAATGGTAAATAATCACTCATTCTTATAACAGGCTCAACATATTACCTTCAGAAAGGTTCTACTAACTCCGTGATTGTTGAATGACTAATGGATACTTAGATTAATAGTGCATCCTTTTCTTGTTGGATGATTTGCTTATATAGGACTAATGACTACAAGTAATTTGTCCTTGAAACTCAACTGACATTCAGAAAATATTGTCCGATTCTTGGTGAGTGGCTGGGAAAACATAGGGATCAACTTGTAATGGGCACTAACATCATTTTAGAATAGGATCCCATAGCATTTTTAGGATGTGTTCACACCTGCTTTTGGGTTGAGCACTGTTCTTTTGGTGATCAAAATAGTGAATCAGTATATATGTACATGTGATTGGAGATTGGAAGAAAAATAGTTAGCATGATTAATCCTAATAATAGTTGCATGAGGCAGGGCACGATAACAAAGTTTTCCTGGTAAATCCAAATTCATAGCGCGCAATTTTTATTTTGTTAGTTAATTGCTGGCTTGAGGCTTGGAATAACACTTCTAATCATTAATATGTTGGTGGTGGAATGGATGTTGTACAACAGTGCTAGCATGGTTAATAGAAGGTGGCCGCAGTTCTTGGTGCTCCTGTGAACAAACACCAACAGAAAGAAAGAAAGAAAAGAAAACAAAAAATTGAACATGAATCAGAAAAAAGCAAATCAATCCATCCTCACCACTCAACAATTTCATAGAGGCAAAAAAACACTTCGTGGGAAGGTCGAAACCAAGTGATACATTAATTACCGAAAAAAGACCAAACGATACATCTTCAGATATCTGAGGGAACTCTATTCTTCAATAAAGAAACGAGCAAGTACGCAGTAATAAAGAAAAGAAAAGAAAAGTGAATGAGAGAGAGAAAGATAGAAGACATAAAAGCCCAGAGAGCCAGCAAGCTGAGTAAAAAGAACGATGGGCAACACAGTCAATGCACTGAGGATGGAAATGGTTCTGTTCATTTGGTGCATTGGCTCTTTATATTTAGTTTGTAATGTGGTAATTAGCAAATTGTGGCTTTTTCTTAAATCATACAGATTCATAGAATGATCAAATTAAGATTGTAGGTTGTTCTAAATTTCAAGGTTTTGTTCGCCCCCCCCCCCCCAAGGCGCACACTTTTCTTGTTTAGCTGGCTGTGTTGGGGAAAAAAAAATCTTGTTATACAGTTTCATCAGCAAGGACTTAGCACATGCCATGCACGTAGCATCAGATTGGGAAACCATATAGTTTCCTGTTTCAGAGCCGAAACTATCTGTGGGTCATTGGTTTGGGTACTTCATGTGCGTTCCCGCTATTCTTTTTCTATTGGTTTTTGCTCTTCAAATCACAAATGGAGACATTGTTTGTTGATTTTTATGCAAGATTAATGAGCATTTCTCGATCTTTGAACTTTTGCACTGCTGTAAGTTAATTGATTCCATAAGAATAAATTTAATATTCCCACAGGTATAAAATCCATGTAAAAATAAATATAGTACCTTACATATGGGATAATCTGAAAATTTTCTAAAGCTGGCATAATATTTCCAAGTTGGCATATATTCTATTAGGGTGGCATGGGTCACCTTACTATTTATTTATTTTTTTAATCAAAGAACTTTGTTCCTTTTTTTTGGCCAATCAATGGCTCTGGCGCATTATGCTTTACATGAATTCAGATCTTTTTTTGGCCAACAGTGAGTATGGCCATAGAGTTACTGAGTTTCTATGTAATTGAAAACTTAACTTTCACTCTTTATTCTGTGGTGCTCAGGAAACTAGGAAAGATCATGCTCCTGGAATCATATATATATATATATATATATATATATTTATTTATAAATTTGCAGCTTGCTTTTTTGTTTGAAGTTTGAACTCAAAAAGTAATCTCTCCAAAAATTTCTTGGTCCAACTTGCTATTATGCACTTGTGAGTTGTGATGATATCTATGCATGCTATTAGATTGTAATCACAATGGATCTTGGGGAATTTATCCTTATATCTACCATTTTTTTAACATTTCTGTTCATTTTGAAGATACCACATCTTCTTGAGCTTGGTATCAATGCGGTGGAGTTGCTGCCTGTCTTTGAGTTTGATGAGTTTGAATTCCAGAGGCGTCCAAACCCTAGAGATCACCTGGTAATTCTTTCTTTGAATAGTGTATTGGTAAATATAAATGTTTCTTCTCATGCCTTGTGTTGTATTTTTATTCATCAGACAGTATTTTTCTTACAAAAATTTCCTTGAATTTTTTTTTCTGATCATCTGATCTTACTTAAATCTCTCTTGTCCCCTTTCTCTCTATTAGCAAGGATTCTGGTTTGTGGATTTTGAATGAAGTCTTCTAACTTTGAAGATACGTTCCCATTAAACTTCTGATTGAACTTGGAAGATGCATGAAAATATAGGAAAAATTAGAGATGTAGTAAGCTAATGATTGACCAATAGGGACAGTTAGGAGTTGTCAACTATGGGCGTGCTGTTGCCTCCCTTAAGAGCAAGTTCATGTCCCTTTGTGTGGAAAGTTCATGCAAATGGAATGCAAGTCCATCTTCCTTGTAAAGGATAGATTTGACAGTATAACTGAGAATGGCAAAGCAAAGCCAGTGGTTAGAGGTTATAGTCAGATACACAGAGTTCATTTTCAAGTAATCTTTCCAATGCCACTAATTAATCTCAATGAAATCAGGTTGTATGTTATCGTTTTACCTATCATATTTTTGTGTGTTTACATTCGATCCTTGTACATCAACACCACTTTCTTGCTTGGAGATTTGTATGAGGAAGGGTACCTTGTATATGGAGGCTACACTGGGTTTTGTAGTCTTAGACTCTGAGATTTTTTTCTTTTTAATGGGCATTTTGGATTGTACTTTGTTGTTTATAACTATTTGGGATATTGACTTGAGGAGCCGAGTGTTGGGTCAAAATTTTATATAAACGAAGGTAACTTTTTTAAGAGTTGATCAGGGCTTCCCCTATTATGTACATTTATTGTTTGTAGCTTTGTCGATTAATTACTAAAAGGCGTGCTTCCTAGTTTATTTGAACATATGGACTTGGGACAAGTTGAAGACTATTTGAGATTGAGGTTAGTGTTATATATGTATGTATGTATGTATAAATAGGTTGCAATAAAGAAAGAAGCAGAAAGGGAATTGCTTATACAATTGCAATTGAGTTCTGATTTGCTCTGCCCTTCACAAGAGGAGAGGGCTCCCTTAAATAGAGACGCGCAGGCCTCGGAATTCAAAAAACATTGAAATTAGAAAAATACACAGTAGATTGAAATAATTACAAACACTATTTACTTTTGACTTTACTATTGATGAACAGTATCCTATTTGGGTACTGTTTTTGGTAGAAGCGGTACTGTTGATATCACGCAACTAGAATTGTAGATGAATAGTGTTGTGTCGGTTGACTGTTGATCACTGTAGCGAATCTGATAATGGAAATTACTGTTTGAAAAAGGCGAATCTTGACGACTGTAGCTTCACGCGTGCTTTGTCTGTTTGGAGAGATGACCGACAATCAGTGATGCTTTTTGAACATTTTTCATTTGATTGAAAAGCACGAGATTGTCAGAGGGAAGTGGAATCAAAATAGATTCCAAAACAATCATCTTCATTTTGGGGACTAATTGGGCTAGATGGTGATAACATTTCACTAAGAAGATCATCAGAGTCTAACTGAGTATTCATTTCATGAAGAACAGCTTTTTTCAAAGCTTATTTGGATAAGGGAGGATTTTGAGACAAAATTTTGGTTTTGATGGACGATAAATTGATATTGAGGAAATCAGATGATGAGGAGGTTGTAGATTTGGGAGATGATGAAGTTTGAGAAACTTTAGACACAACCATGGATCCAAACTATAGCCTTTGGACACACCATTTTATCCAAACCATGAAGTTTGTGCCTTGAACTAGTACCAGAGTCGGTATATGTTCATTTTATATACACCTGTTGAGGCTTGTAGCTCTTGTAGGGTTTGGTATGGATTTTTGTAGTTTTTTCTTCCCAGACACACCAATGACTAAAATCATACCATTATTGAATGAGGAACTCTTTGGTTATAGGTTAAAAACAAAGTTCATTTTTGTTGCTTATGGGACTGAATTTTGCATGTCCCTAGATGATGATGCACACTGCAGAAGTCCAACATCTTGAAGCCACTTAGCGAGTTCTTCTGCTCCATCTTAATTTCTCCGACAGTATCTTGTCTCTATGACCCTAAATGAAATAAGAAACGTTATGGATGCCTGTGGGAACTATGGCCACGTGAAATAACTTTATTTGGAAAATGTACATCTGTGTAAAAGAATATAAGAACTGGGCCAAATATGACATTTGGTAGTTGCAAAAAACATTAAACATTGTTATGCTTAAGATGATGATACATGGAATTTGTATTGTTCTCTCCATATAAACTCTGTTAAATGGATCTAAGAATCATTAACAGATTAACTGGACTCAGTAAGGGTAATTCACTTTTGTCTTAATTGATTTAAAGGTTGCCGAGTTGGTAATACAAAAAGGGTAAGGATGAGACTACCAAAAAGAAACTACAAGAAGCAAACTAAACAACCATAAATGAAGGTACCACTAAAAGAAAACTACAAGAAGCAAACTAAACAACCGTAAATAAAGATGCCATGTCCCAAGCTTAACCCAATTCCCTCTTCAAGGGGGATAAAAGATATCTCTAAGTTGTATTCAAGCAACAAAAATTGATTCCATTTCAGTTGAAACGGTTTTGTTTCCTAAGAAACTAAAATGAAACATTAGTGGAATATTGAAATTTCAATATTTCTACCTAAACACTCACCAAAACACACCAAAATAGACTGAAACAATGATTTATTCCTACTGTAGGCATGGGGTTCCGGCGTGGATTGGAGTAGTAAAATCTAGTAAGATAGAGTACACCACGGTGGCTCGCATGACGCCGGAGTTGGAGGAGGTGAGAGTTTAGGGCAACCTTAGAAAAAAAGAGGGTGGTAGTGGAGAGCAACTGTGGGTATGGAGAAGTTACATCTTGTACAGAGATAGCGAGGTTGAAGGTGGTGTGTTCTGGAGGACTATGGTGTACTCATTTATAGGCGATGTGGAGGGGATACCCGCATCTTCAAGATTATTAAGGACGATAGGTGCCCTATCCGTAATCGTTTCTGTGAGTATAATCTTCTGGCTTTGATAGTCCATATGATATGCTGAGGGAGTATCATATAATGTATCATTCCGTTTGCAGGTTTGGTTGGCTAGATGCTAGCTTCTAAGCATGTGGAGTTTTGTGTCTTGATCAGGTGCCACTTTCTCTCTATGACCGGTCAGATGAAGTTGTTTGAAGGCCACCTTATTGAGAAACCCTAGAGCTCTAGCCTCTAGACCACGTACCTTCTTTGTTCTCAAGCGGAGAGGTGTCTAGTGTCACGGACTGCTAGCTTTTAAGCACGGGGAGGGTTAGAAGGTGACATTTGAGGCTTGTACAAGATTCTAGATCGTCCTGGAAGGGTCTAGCACCTGGAAGAAACTTCAAGTGCCTAGAGAATTCTAGAAGGGTTTATAATAATATAGAGAAACCTAGAGAACTCCAAGATCATCTAGCATTGTAAATATGTAGAAGCCTATAGAATAAGGTAAATAATTCTAGTATGGAGGTGGGAAGTTTCTAGAGTATGTTCTGGAACATTTTCAACTGTTAAATATTTGACACTTGGTTAGATCTTAGCCATCCATTGTACTTGATGGTGCCTATATAAAGGAGATGACCTCATCTGGCCAAGGCACTCACAACACTTCTTAACTCACCAAGCTCTAAGTGTAATTTCTTCTCTCTAGTGAAGCTCTCTATTCTTCCAAAGTCGTGTGGCTACTGTCTCTTCTAATCTTTTAGAGTTCTTAGGTGATAGACTTACTTAGCGCACACAAGGAGTCGAACGTGAGCGTCTAAATGACGCACGGTTGGCTTGGAAAACCCAAAGCCGTGACACTAGGCTCTACTCCCAGTCTAGGACTAGGTTGATATTGCAGATAGTGTGGGCCGTGGTCTAGCCCATTTTCCCAAAGGACGTTGGTATAAGATTTGCCTGGAGGCGAGGAGATTGGCCCAACAGCCTAGAGATTGGCTCGATGGCTTGCTTGCTCGGAGAATGGGTCAACTAGATAGCCACACGTACACTCATCCAGAGTAGGGGTAGATGATACTGATCTTCGCCATAGTGAGCCGGGGAAGGTTTGCAGGCGCCAGGGCACTTGGATGCTTTCTTAGCATTTTGGCTCTCTTGATATGTCTTTTCGGGACCTCCCCAGGATGGTATTGATGTCGGTCTATTTGATATTATTGCCATTTTATCAGTTGGTTGGAGCGTGGCTTTTATTCCCTTGTACATGGGGACATTGTTCAGGCGTTTAGATATGCTCAAGGAGGCCATGGAGCGCTCATCTGGACAGTATGATTTAGTGACCTATGTACACACACGACCTTCCTCCAGATGTTCTTTTACGAGCACTTTCGTAGCGCCGCCCTGGTTCCGCGTTCAATTGGAGGAGAGGGTGGACATCGTTATGGAGAGGTCTCGAGCTTCTTGGTGGAGTGGGGTTGCTGTCCAGGCTAGTCTGTCCAGAGTAATTGACGACGTGGGGAGATCTGCACGTGACTGTATCTAGATGGATTGGGTGACATGCTGTGCCAATCCTTATATTCAGACATTGACATTTTGGTGGGAGAAGATGGCCCTACGTTAGAGCGTGTTAGTTGTTTCTGGTTGTTATGCTTGACATCGTTGGCACTCCCATCTTTTGTTGATAATGAGTATGGAGCAGTTTACTATAGTCAACATCGGGTGGCCTGTCAGTTTGCTTAGATTAGGGCCATGAGGTCATCCCCATGTCGGGGGATGATGCGTTTGGGTGGTTTCTAGAGGTAGTGGTGGCTGGGGGCATGTACCATAGTGGGCCTGCCTAGGTGATCGGTATGGGGAGATCAAGAGGCATCACTTCGGGGTGGAATGCCTATTAGAAGATATTATCCTCTTCTGAGGTCTCCTGTGCCGATCTTAGTTGCATGAAGCGGGAGTGAGAGCGGGCGCGGGGAAGTGAGACCATACAAAAGAGGTTTTATTTTTGTTTGGAGTGAGGTTCTTTCTCGATGTGAACGATGTTTTTACAAGATTCTTACTTTGGAGCGCGGGAGCGAGATTTCAAGACAAATTCGTCACCCCAGTAGGAGGATTGTGCAACTAAGGTGCCACTCCTTACTAGAGATTGGGAGTAGAGGACATTGCCTATACAGATTCTACCCTATGCCTTGCTAAGGTGAAGGATAGGTAGCTTACTACTCGGGGAGAGCTTTCAGTGTTTGTTGGGAGGTATGTTATTAGGGTCTTCCATGACTCAGGGTGCAAGAGGGCTCATGCAGGAGATGATGAGGATGAGACATCGGCGCCTAGGAAGGTATATATATATTTCTCTAAATTTGTCTAAATTGTCTCCACGCACTTATTATTGTTTGCTTAGGTTATAATGCACTTATTGTCTATTCAAGTTATGATGGTAGGGGTACCTGGTGATCACAACTACAGTAATGATGACAATGCGGGGGAATCTTTAGGCGGTTTGTGATCCCGGCTAGGGAAGTGATCCTAGGACGAGTTTCAGGTTTCGCTTGGGAGGTTTCAGGTTGTGAGGCGGAGCAAGCGCCGCAGGGGATGGCTTCCATAGTGATGGAGCTGGCTTTGGCGGTGATGGAGCCTCCAGTCGATGTACGGGGCCACCAACGGTGATGGAGCCAAGTTTGGAGCTTTTGGTGGTGATGGAGCTTCCATTGGACATAGCGGTGATAGTGCCTTTAGTTGGTGTAGTGGACCCGCCGATAGCGGTGGAGCCTCTAGTAGACACAGCCGAGCTTCTGGCAATGATAGAGTCTCCACCAAACATAGCAGATCCTCTAGCGGTGATGGAGCCTTTAGTCGATGTAGTGGAGCCACTGGCGGTGATGGAGCCTCGTTTAGAGTCTTCGGTGGTGATGGAGCCTGGCAGAGCCACTAGCAGAGCCAGGAGTGACCGTTCATCCGAGTTTAGCCGTTTCGAGGGAGCATTCACGTTTTGACTCTTGCCCCTATACCAATCGATGATGAGTTTACTATCACCCACCATTTCCATGGGATTGTGGAGCTGCAGTGTGGAGAGGAGGTGGCGGTGAGGTTGGTGCAATCTTTTTTATTTGCTGAGGTGGTTGACGTGGAGCTTCTTTTTCTTATTAGTTAGGTTATTTAGATATTTCGATTCAAAAAAAGGTGCAAGTCCTCGGTAAAGACGCCTTATTGTTGAGATGCTGAGAGGATTTCTCGTGGATTTGGCTTGCCCGAATATTAGCGAGGAGGAGCTATGTATGGGTGTAGTGACGATGGAGGAAATCAGACATGTGTTACCTAATATACTCTAGTGGCTCCGAGATAGGTTTGTATCACTCGCTGCATGGATCAGGGCGGGTAGAGCTTTGGTGGCACGCATGGGTGAGTTAAACCAGAAGTGAGAAGAGTTGGCGGCGAGAGCTGAAAGGTGGTCGTGACTTCGACATACTGTGCCGCAAGGTTTAGGAGGCAGAAGCTTGTTGTGCATTCCATGCTGTGGATACAGAGTTGGTGGTTGTTAGACGTGAGTTGGCCACCTTGGATTCGCGGGTTCACCCTTTAACGTAGTGGCCCTGGAAACTTGGTAGGTTGTACTCTTCTTTTCATTACTTTTTTTGGATTATGTACATGTCATATAGTAGTGGAATAGTTTTTTTTTTGGTGTTTATCTTTGTCCCTCTTGCTTGTCTTCATGTATGCATATGGGTGCATGGTCATCGGTGATCAAATTAAGAGAAAAACTAATGTTAAATTGATGTTAAAGAGAAGGTCTGCCAAATTGGACATAACCTTAGGGATAATAGGCTTTGAGCCATTTGACATTATTGGATGTCAAGAGGACATCAGAGTATGGTTTGGCTATTTTGTAGTATCCATTGGTGTTAGCTTCTTTGACAATGTATGACCCTTAGCATTTTGGAGCGAACTTGAAGATGCATACTCCTCTCATTACATGAGCCGTTGCCTTCATTACTAAGTCACCCTCCTAGAAGGTTCTTGGTCGGACCATGGTGTCGTAGGCTCGGGCAATTCTCCTTTGATAGACTCTGAGGTTGGTTTGAGTGCGGTCTCTTTTCTCTTCCAAAGCTTCTAGTTCTTGGGGGCAAGCTTCATGGAGGACACCACTTCCGAGAGCCATTTGTCTTGAGGGAACGGCAATTTCTGCCGGGAGGACTGCTTTTGTGCCGTACACTAGGGCGAAGGGCATTATTTGTGTGGGTCTTCTTTTCGAGGTTCGGTAGGCTTAGAGTGTCATGGGCAAAGCGTGGGCCCAACTGGCTTAATGGTCTTACAGAGTCCAACTGAGGCTCTTGAGGAGTGTCTTGTTGGTAGCTTTCACCTGTCCATTGCTTCGTGGGTAGTATGGGGTCAACTTATGGTGAGTGATGTCACAGGAGGCTAATAACCGGGCCACTTCTCGGTTAACGAAAGGAGTGCTGTTGTCTGACAAGATAACCTTAGGAATGCCGAACCTACATATAACATTTTCTCGTATAAAGTTAGAAATGGCCCCACTGGTGGCCATTCTCATGGGAACGGCCTTTACCCACTTTGTGTAAAGTTTTGTAGCAGTTACTATCCATATGTTGTCTTTTGACGAGGGGGTTGATGAGACCAATTAAAACCATTGCCCAGGTGTGGAAGGGCCATGGTGTCCTAATAGTCCTGAGGACGGGGGGAGAGTGGATGAGATTGCTGTGAGCCTGGTATGCTTTGCACCTTTTGGCATTAAGCTTTAGGCATCTGTCTCCATGGTGGGCCAATAGTAGCCTATATGGAGTAGGTGCTGATATAGCTTTGCTCCGCTCTGGTGTTCAGATGCATGGGATTTCTCTAGTGCTCGTTGAATTTTGGCCCTCGTCAAACACCTTAGTGGTTCACCATCGAAGCTTTTCTTGAAGAGTTAGCCGTTGTGGATAAAGAATCGTTGAGCTATCTTTTTGACTACTGCAGCGTCTAATTGTGTCAGGAGCAGGGCGCCATTGGTGAGGAAATTTATGTACAACTGTCTCTAGTTGGAGAAGACCCCAATGAAACTGCATTCTTCTAGTGACGACGCCTCTTGGAATCTAGGGCATCTGCTTTGGAGCTCGGCTGCTTCCTTGGCCATGTCAGGCCAGTAAAATACTTAGCGTTGCAATCGTCGGTAGAGGCTGACATCTCTAGTTCCACAAGAGTGTTCGCAAACTTGGTGGAGTTTGGATTTGGCCTCTCTTTCTCTGATGCAACGAGCTAGGAGGCCACCGGATCCCCTAAAACAAAGGACTCCTTGATAGATTGCAAAATGCTTCAAGTTCATCGTTGGGAGTGCTACATCCCCAGTTCCCCAGATCCATAAGAGTGTTCGCGGACCTAGTGTAGTTTGGATTTGGCCTTTCTTTCTATGATGCAATGATCCAGAAAGCCACCGGATCCCTTAAAATAAAGGACTCCCTGATAGATTGTAAAATGCTTCAAATTTATCGCTGGGAGTGCTTCGAATGGGCTCTTGAGCTCACTGGCAATGGTTGTTCTCCAATCTTAGACCTCTTCTTCAAGGAAAATTTCAATGACTGACCAGGGAAGGGAGCGGTTGGGCACTTCAATCTTAGTGGCTTTGTCTGACACATTGACCTTGGAGGCTATTGTCTATAGAGTGTCTGGATGATGGTTCTCTAATCTTGGTGTGTGTTCAATTTGGACCATCTCGAATTTATTTATCAGTTGTTGCACGATGGTTCTGTAGGAGGCTAGTGGAGGTTCTCGTATGGCATACTCGCCATTAGTTTGCCTAACCACAAGTTTTGAGTCACTTTTGATGCATTGTAAGGTGACCTTTGAACTTAGGGCCGCCATAAGGCTGATGATTAATGTTTTGTATTCGGCTTCATTATTAGAGCAATAGAATGGAAACTTGTATGATATATTAATTGTGGCCTTGCTGGGAGTGGTCATGACGATCCCTGCTCCACCTCTGTTAGATCTAGGCAACCCAAGAGGGGGGTGAATTGGGCATTTAAAAAATAAAGCAATTTAAAAACCTTTTCAGAAATCTTTTAATATTGCAATAAGGTAAGATGTGCAAATATATAAGCAATCCAAATATTAAAAGATGAGGGATAGAGAAAAAGAACCAAGCACCAGTAATTTATAGTGGTTCGGCTTTATCCTAGCCTACGTCCACTCCTCAAGATCTCTATTGAGTATTTCCACTATTTAGAATATTTCCGGGCGTATTCCAAGCCTTTACAAGTTTCAAGATTCCCCTTGAGCTATCTGAATGTTTACGGGCACATTCACAAGCCTATATCAGTTTCAAGAGGATCCTATGAAAACAAGTCCCTGTTTTCTTCTAATCTTTCCTGAACTCTTCTTTGATGAGTTTCACTCACTCACTCAAAGGTTAAAGGGTGACTCACCCTTGATTACAATAAATGAGGTGTAATAAATGAAGAACACTCACTCTCTTTACAAGATTGATTTACAATAAATGAGAGGGTAAAGAGAAATGAGGAAC
>JAOTRH010000022.1:5800843-5823628 GCA_034768845.1 Heliamphora exappendiculata | reverse complement strand
GACACAAATTCTGCACTTTACCTTCCAACGTTCTGGGGTCGACACAAATGAATCTGGTGTCGACTCGTTTAAAACTTTAGCATCCGAAGGAACAACTTTGTGTCTACTCAACTTGTCTCTGGTGTCGACATTAAATCTCTGCAGGAAGCCTCTGTTGTTTTTTGTCGACACAAATCTTCTTGGGGTTGACACCAAAATTCTGCAAGCAGGCTCGGGATTTTTGGGTCGACACGATTTGTCATGGGGTCGACACCAAAATTCTGCAGGAGGTCTCGGTTGTTTTGTATCGACACAATTTCCGTTTGTGTCGACCCAAACTTCCGAAAACCAAAAGTGAGGATCACTTTTGTGTCTGACACAAAATATGTTTGTGTCGACTCAAAATGAGTCCTGGGCACTTCGGCACTTTTTGTTGACACAAAACTAGTTTGTGTCGACATTAACTTTTTGGTTCCTGAAGATTAACTTGAAAAACAGTTAGGGTGTCAAAGCATTTGATCAATTGGTGTTGACATACTTGATATGCTTCAAGTATACATTGCCTTAAAAATGTTTGACTTAATTTTCAATTAAAATCAACATAAATATATTGTAATTAAAGAATACTGAAGTGTTTGAATCTTTTTGAGATAAAAGTCATTTCTTTTTGGCTAAGGTGTCAACTTTGATTGTTCAAAATGTTAACACTTTCATTTTGAAAATATAAAATAATATTCATTTAAATTCATTTATTCTTAGAAAATGAATTATGAAAATCATCAAAATCAAATTAAAAAGCCCTTGGGCTAACAACCTCCTTTGGAGGTAAAGGATACATTAAAGCTCAAGTTCCACTCTCCCTTTGTGGTGACGGTCGCCACTTAGAAATTTTCTCTTGGGAGTTCCTCTAATGGTGGCTCATATTCCACACTTGGGAAGTGGCGAGAAGGTTTGCTAAGGCTTGGCTTTTGACGGCCCTAGGGGCTTTACAAATTATGTTGTTGTACTATGTTAAGGAGACCAACCATCGAGCTGGCCGTCCCACCAATGCTGGACTGTTAGGAGCAAGCGGATGGGGTCACATTTTGTGATGAGGTGGAGGGTATAAGAAAGGAGATAGTGCTTGAGCTTTTGTGCATCGAATATCAAAAGCATGCAATGCAACTTGATGGGAGAATATCGTGCCTCCGTACCTTGGATGACTCGGCTGAGATAGTACACTCGTCGTTTTATCCCATCTACCTATTGAGCTAGCAAGGCCCCGATGGAGCGTGGGGTGGATGTGATGTACAAGAGGGGTTTGCCTTGTTGTGGAGGAGTAATTGTTAATGGGGAGGTCAGGGCAGATTTGATTGGTCTCGAAAGCGTCCTGTTGCTCTTTTGTCCAAGCAAACCTTGCTCCTTTTTTCAAGAGGTTGTTAAATGGATGAGAGATTTCTACCAGTGCCGGGATGAACCTTCTTAGTTATGATGTCCTTCCCAAAAAGGTCCTTAATTGATCGGAGTCGGTCGAACCACATGTCTCGCATGGATGAGATTTTGCCAAGGTCCAGATTGATGCCCTGTTGATGGACTATGCATTCGAGAAACTTGCCGGTGGTGACGCCAACTGCATATTTCAATGGGTTCATTCGGAGACGGTCGCGCCTGCATTGCTCGAAGACTCGCTGGAGATCTTTTAGATGAGTATCGTCCTTCTGAGATTTGATCACGAGGTTGTCAATATAGAATTCGACTTCTTTGTACATTTCATGAAAGATGGCGGTCATAGCGCATTGATACGTCGCACGTGCATTTTTCAAACCGAAGGGCATAATTGTATAAAGGAAATTACCAGTAGGAGTTTGGAATGCGGTTTTTGGGGCATCCTCTGGTGCCATCTCAATTTGGTTGTACCCATTGAAGCCGTCCATGAAGGAGAACATGTGATGTCCAGTGGCAGAGTCCACGAGCGTGTCTATGTTAGAAAGTGGGAATTCATCTTTTGGGCAGTACTTATTCAAGTCTCTAAAGTCCACACAGCCGTATTTGACCATTTTACTTTATCAAAAGGACTATTCCACCTCCTCCAATTCTTGCTTTTGAGGTCATGGTCCATCTTGGAGGAATTTCGAAGTAGGTTTGACTTTTTGGAGATTTGGGGAAGGTTGTGTGGCTCTTGAGCTTGAGATGAGATTTGGAAGTGATAAACTGGTAGGGTGACTCAAGGGTGTTGGGGTTGGTGGGTGCGTTGGGTCTTGGTTCTTGCTCCCAGCGTTCAGCCTTTTTGCATGCACCACCTATTGTCCTTCTCTTCGGTTTTCGAAGGCTTAGCGTTGACAGAGAGTGACATTTTTGGAGATAGTCTTCGGAGGTATCCATATCGCGTTCAACACACCTGAGCATGGGGTCAGCTTCAAGTCTAACGGGAGCCGAGCCCTCGTGCCATCATAACCGGTACACCTTATTTCCGCCGGGTCTAGTATATTTTGTGACCTTGGGACAATGTTGATCGTTGCTTTAGGTGGGTTTGCCGGCCGTAGAATTTCTTGCTCGCTTAGCTAAAAGATGCTCTTCTTCTGGTGTCTCTTCCCATGGGGGAATCCGGATTCTCTGAGGCGGGGCCGGGGATTCTTCGTCGTGGAGACTATTGTAGAAAATAGCATCAGCCACGTGTGATTCTCTTGGTTTTAAGGGTTTATCCGTTCCTAAGATGTTGACGACTGTTTTCTTGTGGATGACTTTCATGCATTGATGATAGGTGAAAGGGATAGCGACATACCTGTGAAGCCATGTTCGGCCCAAGAGGGCATGATACGTTGTTTCCGAATCAATCACATGGAACTTGGTGGTGGAGTGGATACTTCCCACGATCAAATCCACATGTACGTACCCCATAGTTTGTTGGCTATGGTTACCAAACTCGGAGATGGTGATGGGTTGCTTCACTAGATGTCTTATGGGGATGGCCGCCGCTGTAAAAGGTGGAATAAGGGATGATGCTTATGGAAGCTCCTCTTCTAAGAATCCTCTCTGGAACTCCACGTCATTGATGAACACCGGGACATACAAGGTTCTGTGTGAGGAAATGATAATTGTTTATTAGCTTCGATGAATGTGATGGGTAAGGAAGTGTCCTTCAATATTTTACAGACGGGACCAGATAGTCCCATGCATTCTTCTTCGTTTTGTTCGGCGATTTGAAGTATGGCTTTCGTTGCTTGGAGTCGAGGTGGCTCCGATAATCCGAATTGGTCAAAGAACCATTTGAACTTAGTGGAGTTTTGGATGGTGGCGGCTCGCTTTTCTTCGAAGGTCGGTAGGTCCTTTTCTGCCACCACTTCACATGCCACGGGCTCTTCCAACTCGTCGTGATGAGAAATGGTCATCGTTGAAGTATCAATTGCATTGTTACCGTGGCTGACCATCATCACTACTTTACCCTTGTCTTTGTGCCGGGAAAGGGGATCTCAAAGGACATCCTTACCAGGTTTATAGGGCACCATCTAGTGATAGATGCAGTAGTCTAGATGAGAGAGATCCCTTCTTGAAATTGGTTTCTTGGTTTCGGGCAATACCACCTTGCCATCATGGACCTATGCATCAAGAAGTGCTCGTACTTCTTTTACCGTTATTGGGAGAGGAAGAGATTCCTCGAACCTGGTTCGCTTGCTGTGGTCATCATTCGCTCGATTGAAAGTGCCGAGGACATCGTACACGGAGGGGCCTCGTTTAAATCCCGACCTCCAATAAGTGGGAGCTTAGTACCGCAGCGGACGAGGCAGTTCGTAGGGAGCGGATATGACCGTTTAGCTTGGGTTTCTGGCTACTAAAAACAAAGCTGGGAGATCTTGGAAATTGTGGTTCACCATATGGATGTTGTAGGTGGAGCTCATTCCTTCAATGCAAAACTTTACCAGCCGGTCTTCAACCACTGGGTCCTAGATGTCTATGGCCAGTTTGCGAAAACGTCGCACATATGTAAACAGGTCCTCCGAGTGCTTTTGATTTTCCCTCATGAGGTGAAGGGTGGTCAGGCGTTCTTCCACGTAGAAAAACTTAGCATAGAACTTCTTAACTAGCTCTTCCCATGAAGAGATAGAGCCAGGAGCCTGGTTGGCATACCATGAGTAGGCTCTGTCAGTGAGGGATTTGGGGAACTCCCATAGCCTGAGATTTCTATCTCCACTGTGAATACTGAGCGTGTCTACAAATCGAGTGACATGTTCCTTTACCCGTCGAAACGGGTGAACTTGGGGATGGCATAACCTTAAGGGTAGGGAGAATTTACGACCTTCAAAAGGTATAGGGGACGTAAATCAAGGTTTGGAGTACTGGGGACTTTTTTAAACTGGAGGAGGGCACATGCATGTTCTTTCATTTGTTCCAAAGTGAATTGGGTTACGGAAGAGCTAGGTTGACCTTATAGGTGTAGTGCTAAACCTACACCGTGAGAGGAAACTAGGGATTCGCGTGGGTTCTGATGCCGGTGGTTGTGGGGGTTGCACCCTTGGTCCTTTAGGTTCCAAGTGTGCCCGAGTTTCCAAGCCCACCGGGAGAGGTGGGGTCAGTTGCTTTCGTTTGGGAACTTGGTAAGGAGCTGGGTCCCCTCTGCAAGGCGAGCAAAATCTCCATGAGAAGGTTTTGAGTTTGTTGCATAGCCGCGAGGTTATCGGCTACAACTCAAAGTTGATTAACAATGATAAGGTGAGTCAGTTGCTCGTCCTGGGAATCGTCAGAATGGTGTCCCCGTGAGGTCTCAGTCACCCTCAAAGAAAGCGTGGGAATGGTTTGTATTACCATGTGTGGCGGACACCACTCTTCCCTAGCATATTATAATGTAGGTGTGGGGTTCCGGCGTGGATCGGAGTAGTAAAATCTGAGAAGATTGAGTGCACCATGGTGGCTTGAGGACACTGGAGGTGGAAGAGGTGAGAGCTTAGGATAGCCGTAGAGAGCGAGAGGGTGGCAGTGGAGAGCAACAGGAGGTATGAAGAAGTTACGTCCTGTAGAGAGATAACGAGGTTGAAAATAGTGTGTTCTAGAGAACTGGAGTGTACTCATTTATAAACGATATGGAGAGAACACCCGTATCTTCAAGATTACTAAGGATGACGGGTGTTGCATCCGCAATTAATTTTGCGAATATGATCTTTTGGCTTTTGTTGTCCGTATGATATGCTAAGGGAGTATCATACGGCGTATTATCCAATTTGTAGGTTTGGTTGGCTAGATGGTAGCTCCTAAGCATGTGGGAGCTCTGTGTCTTGGTCAGGTGCCACTCTCTTTCTATGGCCGGTCAGATGAAGTTGTTTGGAGGCTTCTTTTTTGTCAAATCTTAGAGCTCTAGCCTTCAAGCCACGTGCCTTCTTTGTTCCCGAGCGGAGAGGTGCCTATGCCCTGCTCCTAGCCTAGGACCAGGTTGATGTTGGAGTTGGTGTGGGTTATGGTCCGGCCCACTTGCCCAAAGGAGGTTGCCTGAGGCTTGTCCGGAGGCGAAAAGATTGGCCGGACGGCCTACTTGCCTGGAGGCGAGGAGATTAGCCCAACGGCCTTTTTGCCTGGAGATTGGGTCAACTAGATACTCACAGCTACACATCCAGAATATGCAACAATTTCGATTTGCTTCTTTTTGTTAAAAGAGAGATATTTGAGGCTAACAACAATTTTTTTTTTATGAAACTTATTAAGAGAACATAACAAATTAAGGAGAATAAGAGAGAGAGAGAGAGTCTTTATAAAATCATGGTTAAATTACTTATTCTTCTTCTTTGTTATTGGAAAACACTCATTTTCTCTTTATAAAATCATGGTTAAATTACTTATTTTTTTTCTTTGTTATTGCAAAACACTCTTTATATTTAGATTGCCAATGATAGTTTTTGTTTCCTTATAATCTCTATTACTGCCACTGCCACTACTTTTATTTTTGGGTAAATTACACTGACCTCCCCTGAGATTTCTGACAAAAACAGATACACTCCATGTGGTTTCAGAAACGACACTAACCTCCCATTTGGTTTAGTTTTTGCATCAAATTAGTCCAACCGTCAAATCTCCGTTACTACTTAACGGAAAAGGCTAATTTATTTGGTTTTCTTGTGATTTAGAACCTGTTTGGGCTCACTTTTTTTGTTGACTTTTAGCTTAAAAAGTAGCCTTTTAAACTACACTGTTTAATATGCCTAAAACATTTGTTAATCTTTTTATTAAAAAATTCTATTTTCATCTAAAATACTTAAACGTTTCTTACTCTATGAAATATTTATTATACTCAAAAAAATCAAGTCTATTATTAGAAATTTAAAAATCTAAACATCATCCAAAATACTAGAGTTTAAAAATAGAAAATAATGATACGTTAGATTTTTTTTAGACATTTCAATGGGGTGTTAAGCATTTTTTATGGCATTTATGAGTCATTAAAAAAAAAATATTTACCTTTAGTGAGATTTGTAGAAATTTGATTAAATTTTTTTACTTTTTATTAATTAGAGTTTGGAGATAGGTACTTTAAAATAAATATGTAAAAAGAATCAAATATAAAAAAATACAAAAAAAGAATTAAATTGATACACTTTAATTTTTATTTTAAAGTGCCTATCTCCAAACTCTAATTAATAAGAAGTAAAAAAATTTAATCAAATTTCTATAAATCTCACTAAAGGCAAATATTTTTTTTAAATGACTCATAAGTGCCATAAAAAATGCTTAACGCCCCATTGAAATGTCTAAAAAAATTTAACGTATCATTATTTTATATTTTTAAACTCCAGTGTTTTGGATGACGTTTAGATTTTTAAATTTATGATAGTAGACTTGATTTTTTTATGAGTATAATAAATATTTCATAGAGTAAGAAACGTTAGTATTTTAAATGAAAATAGAATTTTTTAATAAAAAGATTAGCAAATGTTTTAGACATATTAAATAGTGTAGTTTCAAAAGCTAATTTTTAAGCTAAAAGTCAACAAAAAAAGTGAGCCCAAACTGGTTCTAAATCACAAGAAAACCAAACAAATTAGTCTTTTTCTGCTCAGTAGTAATGGAGATTTGACGGTTGTACTAATTTGATGCAAAAACTAAATCAGGAGGGAGGCTAGTGTCGTTTCAAAAACCACAGGGGGTGTATCTGTTTTTGTCAGAAACCTCAGGGGAGGTCAGTGTAATTTACCATTTATTTTTTTACTTCTTATATTTGTTTCCTTTTAGTCTCTACCTAGTATGATGTAGTAGTTATATATTTGATACTATTTTTACTTTTTAAGTATTGGTATCAACACTCATTCATTTTTAGCATAGTTTTCTGTAGTCTAATAAGCTAAAATTAACACATAGCTCTTAAACATGTTAAATTATTAGTAATTTGCTAGCCTTAAAATTGTATAAAATATATTTTAGTTCCTGCTTTCAAATGTTTTCTTTTGTTTTCAAATTTTTTCCATCTTGTTTCCAAAACTTTTCGAAAATGTTTCCATTTTTTAGCTTATCGAAACCACCTCACAAAAACAAAATTCTGATCCTTGGTTGTGTTAATGTGGAAGCTCTTCGTTTTGCCAAACTTGTCCTTTTTTGCATTCTTGTCCAAAATGTTTGACAAGCATGTGTGAGTATGATGTAATCAAATTTAAATGTTATTGAGATTCTAGAAAGAATTCTTGCAGAGATTAATCTCTCAAAACACAATATTCAAAATATCTAAAATTGAAACGGAGGAGGCTCAACACCCATTTATAGGTACTTACATTAACACAACACTAGACAATTCCACACAAAATTATGTTAACTACATCAAGTCTCCCTCCCTAAAAAAAAAACCTTGTCCTGAAGTGGCAACAATGCAACAAAATGATATCAACTATCACCAAAATAGGGCACTAGGTGATGCACATTGAAGACATTCGGATTGTTTAAATGTGGAGGCAAGTGGACTCGATAAGCATTATCATTAATCAAGCATTAAACTTCATAATGGTCCACTTTTTTGGCTTGCGACTTCAAGCATAGACCATGGGACCATCGGTCTTTGCTTAAAATACCCAAACTCCTTGGAGAGAACCTTCTGTTACATCTGATGTAGCCTTGTAGTTTGCATTAAATTTATCAATTTGTGTCTTAACTTGTGCATGGATTTCCTTCATAAAATCATCTATTGCTTTAGCCTTGACATTCCTCTTCTTGGAAATTAGCAAAGGAATCAAATCTACATCCACCACAATAGAATTGTGCCATAAACCACTTCAAAAGGAGAAGTTTTAATAGTTCGAATAAGAGAAGAATTATATGTAAATTTATCCAAAGGAAGAATACCGTCTCAATTCTTAGGATTATCCGTAGCTCAACATGGCATTAAATTTGAAAGGCTTCAGTTCACAGCGTCCATTTGACCATTAATTTGTGGATGGAAACTAGTACTGAAGTGAAAATAAGTCTCAATTTTCTTCTACAAAGTTTGGCCAAACCGTGGAAGAAATTTAGCATCTTTATCAGATACAATGGAGGTAAGAACTGTTGGGGCAAACTGCCAAGATCTTAAGATTATGTTTATATGATTTTAGTCAAAAACAATCCGGACGGGCAAACGCCGAAACAGGCTCTAGATTAAAACTTTTGATATCGAACAATCAAATATAGAACCCGGTAATACTCAAGTTAGTTTTCGGATTATACCTTTCGACATCTAGTTGGATGATTTCGGTTGCTGCAACAATTTTTAGTCAACAATCCACCGCGGTTTTTAACTTCTAGTCAAATCTACAACACAAGCCTTCTGTTATATTCACCAATGTTAGAACACGAATAAAGTGTGAGTTTTAATTTATCGTGATATTTAAAACCTATCTAGTCACCTGTTTTTTTGGATTCACAAGACGTGGAAACCCTAGAACTAATATTAATTAACTGGTGACTAGGTTTTATAACCGCATATAAATAGGCTACAACAGAGACTTGTAGAGTAAATAAGACGTGGGTTCCTAATGTACTTATGAAATCCTACCTCAACTCAGAAGTAATTTTATAAAAACATAAATTATAATTCATTCCACTAAAGAATTATAATTGTACTCTCAGTCTTATTATCAAAACCATAGTATTCGAGCTCCTGTTATTAAATGTTTATTTATTCTTCCCATGTTAAGATTACAGATATCCACCGATTAAATTAAATTATGGACAATTATATTTAATCGGCCTCTTCAAAATTTTTTTAAGACCTTCCGTTTAACTTATTTGACTGCTGGATTAAAAAATCCATCAGCAGAATTTGGCACGGTCAAAACTTATAAGTTTCCTTAAGGGAGTATTATCAATTCCGATTTTTCGAGACATGAATTTCGTTAATAATTAATATTCACCATATAATTAATATCGTTATCTAACTCACTGGGATTAAGACCCATAAAAAATCGCACCCTATAATGAATCAAAATAACGAATATTAAATATACGTGAATAATAATTATTTCGGGACTGAGAGTATAAGCACTCATAATGACCATGGGGTGTAAATTTATGTAATCAGTATAAAATTAATTACTCCAACTTGGTTCTGTTTAATACACAAAGTATACTAGTACAATGAGTAGCACAATAAGTCGGAACAATTGTCGAAACAATTATCGTTTCCCGTAATCAAGACAAATCTACTAAAATATTGTGGTACAGCTGTACCGATGGTGTATCCAATTCGGTCTTAACTGTTAACAAAAAATTTATATTCTACAAGAACCGATAATTTGGTCTTTTGTGTGTAAGCCGAACTCCACACACCAGATTAAATACTAAGTAGAATAAAAGACACTTATGCACAACATTAAATAAATAATGAAACGCATACATTACTCATTAAGATTATCATAAAACGGAAAAACTAATTTTATTAATAAATAAAATTAAATACTAAAACCAAAAACTATGATTTTTAGTATACAATCCTAACAAGAACTTCATGAAGCTTATAGACATCCTTAAAGAAAAATGGCAACATTAGTGGCATTCATAGTTTTTTGGCAAGGTATAAAGTGAACAATTTTAGAAAAATGATCCACAGCAACCGTAATTGAATTACTCTTCCTCTGTGTAGATGGCAGCCCAAAACAAAATCCATACTAATGCATTGCCATATGAGATAGGAAAAGGCTTGTATAAACCTACATTAGTTGTTGTCTCTTTACATCTTTGACAAACTTGACACTTCTGCATATGTTTGTCCACATCCTTAGTCATCCATGGGTAATAATACTCACTTTGAACCAACTCAAGGGTCTTGTCCTTGCCAAAATGTCCCAAATTGAGTTATTTAGCCAACAATTGGTTCCTTAACGAACACTTAGGAACACAGCTTCAGCCATTGAAAAGAAAACAAGCCTTGAATACGTAACCTGGATTGGCATCCCTATCTCCTCTTTTTAAAGCTTGGAAAATCTTGCTGAAATAAGGATCATCTGCATAGAAAGTACAGAATTCATCAAATCCAACCACTTAAGCTTGCATTTACAAACTAAAGAGTGGCCCTTCTACCCAATCCATCAACCATCTTATTAAGGTCCCGTTTGGTAACGTTTATGTTTTTTGTTTTATATTTTTGTTTTTAAATTTTTTGTAAACTGTAAACAAAAACAAGTTTGGTAATTATTTTTGTTTTTAAAAAACTTTTAACAGTTTTTAAAATTTACAAAATTTTTATAAACAAAAAAATGTGTTTTCACTTGTTTTGTAAACAAGTTTTGATTGTATCTTTTTTTTTTCCCACTACCTCCTCCAACTACTACATTCGGCCACCAACTTCGACTACCGCCTCCGACTACCACATTCGGCCACCCCCTCCGACCATCATCTCTTGTCACCATCTCCGATCACCACATACGGCCACCACTTCCAACCACCACCATCCAGCCACCAGCTCCAAGTATTGCCTCCGACCACCACTTTCGACCACCATCGCTATCTCCTGCTGTCATCACCAAATAATACATCCGATCACAGCATTCATCCGTAACCTTCAACTACTACTTTCCAAACATTTATGTGCCAAACATGTTTTTGTTTTTGTTTTTGTTTTTTATAAAAATAAATAAAAACATGTTTTTTGTTTTTTGTAAACAAAAAACAAAAAATTATAAACGTTACCAAACGAGGCCTAAGAACTCCGATTTATGCCTCAAAGAAAATATAAATTGCTGCAAATAAGCTCCCCATTTAGCATGCCTTTTGTTAAGATTTTGCTGGATGTTTATATACTTAAGAGCTTCAAGGTTGGTGTTGAGAATAAAATCCTTGTAGGCTAGGAAGTAGCCCCATGCTTGATGGACTGCAGTATGTAATTTGGATAGTTGGTTTTTTGAGCGTGGAGCACCTTCAGTTGTTGGAACAGTTGATTTCATAGAGTCCTTGTTTCTGTGATTCTTTTGGAAGGGTTTTTGTAGTCTATCCCCATTTTTGTGTGAGTTCTTTTTTGTCATTTTGTGCTGTTATATGGGGCCTTTTCCTTGTTTTGGGTGGCATTCCCTTAATGCGATTCAATAAAATCTTTTTTACTTGTAAAAGAGCTTGGCACCATTCACTTTTCACTAAAGAAAGCAATCTTCTTAGCTCCAGACATGACCAATTCCAATACCTGATGAATCACAATCAAGCTCAAAAATCTTGCTAAAATCTGGTTGTGCCAAAAATGGAGGTTTGGAAAGCTTATTGAGACTACCCAAAACTCTTAACTTGAAGCGATTGGTAATAGGGTCTGTAATGCTACTAATATAGCTAATAAATCGCTAGTAAAAAGTAGATAAACCATAAAAACTCTTCACTTCTTGAATGGTAGGAGTAGGCCAATCCACAGTTGCATTGACCTTATCATCATCCATTATAACCCTTCTAGGTTCTAGAGGAGACAACATAGCCCAAGATCACTTTATCAATGGTAGAGCTACACTTTCTTCAAGTTACCGTAGAACTTCTCATCAAAATGTTAGAAGGATTGCCCAAAATGATACAAATGGTCCTTAGAACAATGGCTATAAACCAACATCATAGTTTTAAATAGCGGTAGCAGTCACCGTAACGGTAACGGTAGTGGTAACGCGGTTTCGGGGCGTAACGGCCGTAGCGTAACGGTAGCGGTACCCAAATCGGTGAATTTTTTTATTTTTTGCACAAATCAATAAAAAATAATTGATTTACATCTTTTTATTCCATAAATATATTTATTGAAGTTTAAAACAAATTTTGATGAATTTTGTTTACTTTTGAGATATGATTCAATATATGTCTTAATTTTTTTACTCTATAATCTAGTTAAAATTAGTAGTTTAATTATTTTTTTTTGTAGTAGTTAATGAATTTATATATTATAAATTTATAATGCACAACTAAAATGTTATTAAATTTTTAATAACTATAAAGTATTGTATATATTAAAGCACAATATTTGATTTGTTAATTAAATTATAATTTTGAATTCACTATTTCAAAATTTGTATTGTTGTTTGAACTTTAGGTCTAATTTTTTTTGGAGGGGGTTTGTAAACAAACATAGATCTTGAACAATTTTCTTAAAAACAAAATACTTGAACATCATTTTTCTATCTACTGATGAGCATCATAAAAATTTGAATTCATAGACAGTGGATTTTTAAGAAATATGGATTTGAATCAAACAAGTTATTTAGCTTTCAACAAATATGAATCTTAAAGAACTCATAAAAATTGGAAGAAGAATGAACATGTTGAATAGTCGAAAGTTAACAATGAAAATCAAAATTAGCCAATTGTTATGAAATTGAAGAGATTTGAGGAAAATCTCATAACGCCCAAGTAGTATTTGGCTTGTCGGACTGCTATGAATAATTATAGGTTGAAAATAATAGAAAACGTGAAATTTGTTGATGAAAAAACGAAATTAAAAAATTCACGACCTAAAATCCTGTTACACAAATCGTAACAGCCGTAGCGGTGCCATTTCGGTCCTTTTCAGCCGTTGCACCACCATTACAGCTGTTATGGAAGGTGTAACGACCATTACACTTGTGAATTTTTTTTACACCGAAAAAATGGCCGTAACGGGTAACGGAGACCACCGATACATAATGGTGTCACGTAACGGTAACGGCCTCTTTTTAAAACTATGACCAACATATCATCAAAATACACGACCAAATAAGCCCCTAAAAGTGGTGGTAATAATTGAGTGATCACTCACATAAAAGTGCTAGGAGCATTTGTAAGCCCAAACGGCATCACAATCCGATCAAAGTGTCCATAGGAGTCTTGAAAGCTGTTTTCCATTTATCACCCATGCAGATTCTAATTTTGATGATGCCCACTCTTAAAATCAGTATTAGATTTTTTTTTTGAACTGGCTAAACAATCCAACACGTCTTTCAACCTTGGATTTGTAATCTTGTTGATGGCCCTGCTATCAATGCACATCCTCCAATAACCATCTTTCTATGGAGTGAGAGCCGGAATTATAGATGGGCTAAGACTTGCACGTATGTTGCCCCGGAATTGCAGATGGGCTAAGACTTGCACGTATGTTGCCTTTGTTTTGAAGCTTCTCAACCTGCCTTTGAAGTTCTTCCGTTTCCTTTGGAGACATTCCTTAGGCTAGTTTGTTAGGAAGAGCTGAACCAGGTATCAAATCACCAAGGGATTGCTCGAGCTATAGTTCTCCAGTGACCCCTTGTCCTTTTCCCTCTAGCTCTGCATTCCTGTTGGCGCTTAGCCTGCAATGGCTGTGGCACACTCGCTGAACTCCATGTTGGATATCCCGAATAGGAGGCAACTTAGGAGGCAAATCTTGAGAAAACACATCATTACATTGTTCCAAAAGCTCCTCAAAAACTGCGGGAACATCAGAAACAGCAGTATTAACCATAGGAATTAAGGCCCAGATGTAACCAGATTCACAGCTTTAATAGAGAAACCCCTTGGAGACTAACAAAGTAGTAGGAGTTGGCTTTGCAATCACTTTTTCCTTCATTGGAAGCAATGTAAAATGCTAATGATCATTAAAGATCGCGTAGGTATTTCTCTTGCCATTATGGATAGTGTGTACATTATATTACCACAACCATTCAAGAAAGACATGACATGCATCTGTGGGACAATATCACAGAAAACTTCATTAAACTATCTTCTTTGAATGGAGAAAGCCACCAAACACCTCTTGGTTGCCATGATTTCATTGCCCTTCCTAAGCCAAGAAGGTGGATAAGGATGAGGATGATCTTCAACCTTGAGATGCAATTTGTCAACTGCCTCTTGTGAAACCACATTCTTACTTCTTCCTCGATCAATGAGCATGTTACAAATTCTTGTGTCAATATTGCAAGAAGTCTAGAACATATTTGCCCTTAAACCAATTTTCCTCACTATCTTGCTTTGATGTGAGAAGAGTCTGCTTAATTGAAAGAGTAAGGCCCTCTTCTTCCTACACATCACCCTCAGTTTCCTTAGTTACAGGCTGATAAAAGATAGGAATATCATCATGACAATGTTGTTCCTGCACCTCCTTAATAAGGAGTGCTTTATTTTGAATTTCGGAGGTCTTTTTACAATTTGAAGATTTGTGACCTGGTTCCCCACACTTTAAGCGTTTAAGTCCTCGATAAAGCGTTTAAATCCTCCACTTTGGGACTTATTTTTGGCCCCTGAAGTGCCAAAATGAGGCTGAGTGTGGACCGAATCAGCAGGTTTATCCCCTCTTTCTGAGCTCCAGCCCCAAAAGACCCATTTTTGGTTTTTACTGGCATTAGCCAAAGAACGAGCCTTGGAATAGCTATGCAATGGCTGTTCAGATTTAAAGTAATCTTGGTATTGCTGTCCGGATCTGGAAACACCCTCATATGTTACTTGTCAACTGACAATGCTTGGTTATAAGCTTCTGAAACAATCCATAAATATTGAAGACTAAGGTCATCATTAGTTGAAAGCTTGAAACCACTTATATACCTTGCTACCATTTGTTCTTCACTGTAATTCAAATCAACCCTAGCAACTAGTTGATAAAAAGCTTCTGTATACTCTTCAACACTTCCATATTGTTTAATTATCAAAAAAAAAAAAAAAAACTTCCATGTTGTTTGAGATTATGCAAATTCTTGTAAAGTGTTTACATATAATTGAAATATTCAACCAATCAACAAGATCATCTAGATCAAGACTTTTAAAGAACTCGGGAAGTTCAACCTTGGTATTCTTTTCCATCTACATTCAAATCTCCAAAAGGATTCTCAAATTGAGTTTGAGCATCCTCAGAACCTCCACCATCTCCATCAAGTTAGCACTTTTCCTTGTTGAATCTTCAATCTCATTCCTTGGATTTGGATTGCCATAATTCCTTCCAATTGGGGATTCAACTCATCTTCACCACCAAAGTTTGCACCCTGCCTCCTCTTCTTTCTCTCCCCTACTGAACCATTTTTACTGCAGCAAATCACTGTAGCGAGAACACAACAGCGAATTAACACAGTAGTGAGTCAACTCATTATGAACTCATTTCTAGTCAACTCAAGTCACTAGATCTACAATAATCGAATCATAGTTGAACCATTTCACTCCATGCTTCCTCAGTAAAGTTGCCTCCAATTATCCATAACAATGGCTTGAAGCTGTGGATTGCCATATCCAATAAAGGTCAGGACAATCCTTACAGAAATGGGGAGCTCTATATGTATTGGTGGATTGAACATATTGTGACAGCTCTTATTTGGTTAGGTTAAACATAGTTCCAATTTGCCACAAAAAAGAAAAGGAAAGAAAAGAAAAGGTACTAACGAAACTCTCTGAGTCTCTTTTCTTCTGGATCATTTTACTTGTTTTGTCTTTGCTTGTTAAGGAAAACTAAAGTGTTTATTAGCAATCACTGAAGTTGTAAAGTATCTAATATTATTTCTAAAGCAACATATCCTGCACCTCCCTCCAAACTGTGAAGAAAAAATAATCCGTGACAATCCAAAGGTATGATGCCCATGCGCTTGTATATCATAGGTTTCATGAAAAAACCCTATTCATGTGTTGTTTGCTATCTATTTTATAGGTTGGAACAGAATGAGTTTGAATTTTACTTTCTATCTGCCATTAGCAGTTTAGTACAATTTCATGCTTTAATCTTGACACGACCTCATTTGGAAACCAATATGCATCGTATTATGCTTTGGGATATCTACCCAGATCAACTCGTGGGGCTATTCAACAATAAATTTCTTTGCTCCTATGAGTCGGTATGCTAGTGCTGGTGTAGGACCAGCTAATGCTTCAAGGGAGTTTAAAGAAATGGTTAAAGCCTTGCATGGAGCTGGAATAGAGGTATGCCTTAATTTATGCACTTCCTATTATTTTTATTTTTCTTGCTTGCTCTACAAGAATGTCGAAGCTTTTGTTGCCTCAATATCATGATGCTCCTACTTTTAACAGGTCATTTTGGATGTTGTGTATAACCATACTAATGAGGCTGATGATGACAACCCTTATACGACTTCATTTCGTGGCATTGATAACAAGGTGATTTCACACTTTTTTTTTCCAAGTTACAAGCAATTCTATTTTTTGTTGAACAGAACACATGGTAACATTTCTTGGAGGATTATTATCTTTTACTAAGATGAGTTTAACGGGAGAAAGCAGAGTGTTTAAAATTCTGGTTTGGTGGATCCATGGCTGTCACCTTAAAAATAACAACTAGTTAACCAATATTGTCATTTTAGAGCAGTTAAGAATTTCTAAAATTGGGTACATACATGTTTCAGAAAAATTTCCTGAAGATAGCCTATAAAGTTACAAAGGTCATCAGCTTAGGATTCCACGCTATTAGAACACATTTCTCTTAATGAGAAAGCTCTGAATAAAATGTTATGGATGATAGGATTGTAATTAATCAATGATGATTTGTTTTCCCAATTTTGTATGCCAGATAGGTTAAATATAAATTCTCCGAGGAAGAAATGATAACAGGAGATTCTTTGATCTTATTTGTCTCCTTGGCTATTGATGCATTCACAACTCCCGGGTTTGGAATCAACCTATGCTATCTGCATGTTTTATCTACTTTAACTGTCACAAAACTAGAATTCATAGTGCATAAATGCAACTTGTTCTCGTTTACCACCCAAAAAAGATAGTTTGTTCTCTCCCATACTTCCAATTTTTGTTCATAAAATTTCTTTATACCAGTCAGTACCATATATGAGCTTCATTTTATAGGATAGATGGATCTTGAAACTGATGCAACTTGGCTCCAACAAAAGTTTCCTCAGAACACGTGGTGGGCTGATAAGCCATAATGATTTTCTTTGTTTATAATAAGAAAGGAGAATAGGATAAAAGAGGAAGATAAAAGAAAGAAATAGGAGTTGGATGGCATAACTTCGGTTCCATACTGTTAAGATAGGGATATTATTGTACTTTTGGTATTTTTGGTCTTATTATATAAATAACAAGTGGTAGGGAGGAAACCCTAAGTTGGGTAACTCTCATTCACCATTACTCTGATTCTCTCTTTCTCTCTGCAATAATTCTAATATGGTATCAGAATAAGATTGTGTAAGAGAAATTTCTTAGCAATCCTTCTTCCTTCTATTCTATTTTTTCATATTTTTTTTTTATTGTTTTCAAAACTGTAAAAAAAAAAAAAAAATTCTTCCGTGATGATCGACTGGCCTTCAACACCAGTATTATGATTTTTCCCAATTTCTTCCTTGATTGATTAATTGTTTTTCCCAATTTTTAAACTTTTTGGCGCCGCTAGGGTTTTTCTCCACCAATCACAATTGCGTTGCCTTTTTGCTTCAATCGATGGTTTGTTCTTTCTTCATGGGTGTCGATTTAGAGTGTATAAGGCTCGAATCCATCGTATTTGATGTTTTGAGTTGATTTCAAGCTCGGTTAGCGCTTTCGGACCTGTTTCGTTGTTTTTCGCGATCTGTTTTGCTAGTCTTTGCGACCTGCTTGTGTCTCCTTGTTCTGGTTCACCTTCTTCTGATGGTTTCAGTTCAGGTAAGGTTAACCACCATTGATTGAAGCCCTTAGGTGTTTGATTGGAGTTTTCAACCGTCTCTTGGACCTTTTTTCTAGCTCTGCTGCAATTGGTATGATACTCTGGATCTCTTTGGTACTCTAGTGGTTCAGGTCTACTCGCTTTGCCTCTTATAGGTACTCTAGTGGATCTTATTGGTACTCTCGTTGTTCGGGTCTACTGGATCTTATTTGTTCTGCTTGTTCTTATTTCCTATAGCCACGTCTGATACAGGGAAGCCTTCTGGTGGTTATGAAGACACCAAATTGACTCGGTCATGGATTCTTATTGATAGTCTAGCTCTTCAGATTAGTCATGTCAAGTTAGATAGCAGCAATTATTTAATTTGGTCTCGTTCCTGCAGTTTAGCCATCGCTGCTCGCAGTTTGTCTGCGTATCTCACTGATGAAACCACACAGCCCACAGTCGTGGGTACTTCTCGCACACGCTAGATAGAGGAGAATGCCCTTGTTATGTCTTGGTTGTTACACTTTATGCAGCGCTCCATTAGTCGCAGTTTTTTATTTCTAGATACTGTACATAAGATTTGGTCCGCTGCTGCTCAGATTTATTCACAGACTGGCAATGATACCTAGTTGTATGAGTTGAGGAAGAAACTCCGTGGGTTAGATCAGAGAAACCACTCATTGGCTCAGTATTTCGCTGAGTTGACTAGCTTGTGGAGTGGAATTGATTATTATCAGGACTTTCATGTTGTTTGTACTACTGAAGTTACTGCTTTTCAGAAGATGGTAGAGAAGGAGCGAGTGTATAACTTTCTTGTCGGCCTCCATGCTGATTATGATCCGATCCGTATTCAGATTTTGGGTCACGATCCGTTTCCTACCTTGCGACAAACATACGCCTATGTCCAGCAAGAAGAGAGCCGCCGTCATGTTATAGTTCCTATTTTCAGTCAGGACCGTTCTATGTTAACTATCATCTCTATTCCTCGCACAGGCCAGTTTAGCTATACTAAATCTGGGGAGAAGAACGGCTCCGTTGCCCGTGATCAGCTACATTGTGAACATTGTGGTAAATCTCGTCATACTATTGACCATTATTGGAAGTTACGTGGTCGTCTTACTCCGGGACGCGGTGGTGGACGTAGTTGACTTGTTCGCTCTCACGCTCATCTCTCTGAGATCCCTACTAGCACATTCGGTGAGGCTGGCTCTCTTTCTGAGGCAGAGTTGACTACTCTAAGGTGCCTGATGACTCGGGTTGATATCTCCTCTTCTATTGCCTCTACTTCTTCATCCAACTTTGCTCAATTAGGTATATCTCCTATTGCACTTAGTGCGATCGCCTCTCATACTCCTTGGATCATTGACTCTGGTGCCACTGATCATATGACTGGCTCTTCTACTTAATTTTCTTCTTACTCCACTTTGTCTGATAAAGATAAGGTTAGAATAGCCGATGGTTTCTTGTCTTTTATATCTGGCAAAGGTTCTATTCATTGCTCTTCTCTCTTTTCTTTATCATCTATCCTTCATGTTCCCAATATTTGTACTAACCTTTTATCTGTTAGTCGTCTTACCAGTTCCTTAAATTGTTCAGTAACCTTTTTCCCTACTCATTGTGTTTTTCAGGAACTGGAGACGAAGAGAATGATTAGCAGTGGTAGTGCGCATAATGGCCTATACTTATTGGATGTTCCGTCCTCTGCTTCTGTTTCACCTTCACAGTCTAACCTGGCGCTCCATACTGATACCAGAATCCTCCGTTTACAATTACTTCAGTGGCATCGCCGTTTGGGGCATCCTTCTTTTGGAGTTTTAGAGAGACTTTTTCCTTTTTTAGTTAAATTTTGTTCTAGAAATGATTTTTTGTGTTAGGCTTGTGAACTTGCAAAATATAAACGTTCTGTTTATCCTTCAGTTAATAAACGCAGTGATTTCCCTTTCACTATTATTCATTTTGATGTGTGGAGTCCCTCACCTATTATTTCTATTTCTGGTTATCGGTGGTTTGTAACATTTATTGAATGTTATTCTCGTGTTACTTGGTTTTATTTGCTTCGTACTAAAAATGAAGTCTTTACCTGTTTCCAAAATTTTCACTACATGGTACGCAACCAGTTTGATGCCAACATCAAGATTCTCTGGACTGTTAATGGGACTGAGTATTTTGATGGTGGTTTTCGTGCCTATTTAGAGGCCTATAGTATTCTTTTTCAGATCAGTTGTGTACGCACCTCTGAACAAAATGGAGTTGTTGAATGGAAAAACCGTCATCTTCTTGAGGTTGCCCGTTCCTTTCTTATTAATATCCATGTTCCCAAGTCCTTTTGGAGTGAAGCAGTTCTTACTGCGGCTTATCTTATCAATTGTTTTTCCTCTAGTGTTCTTCAGTTCCGAACTCCTTTAGAGCTTCTTCCCGGGTCTCCACCTGTCTCCTCTCTTCCACCCCAGATTTTTGGTTGCACTTGCTTTGTTCATGCATCAAAATACCCCGATGGAAAATTGGACCCTAAGGCCATCAAATGTGTCTTCATTGACTACTATGCTACCCAAAAGGGTTATAAATGCTATGATCCGATCACCCGCAAACGCTTTGTCAGTATGGATGTTACTTTTTGGGAATTCGAGTTCTTTTTTTGCTCTCCTTTGACATCTCTTCAGGGGGGAGAGATCTAGCCTAGAAGAGATGTTATCATCGGATACACAGATTTAAGAGTCTCAACATGGTTTGCTTTTTCCAAATCTTACCCCGCAAGATTTTGTTCCTAGTGAGGGGGAGACGGACCCCAGTAAAGATGGAACTGAGCAGGATGTTGGTGGACGATTAGACAGAAAAGATCTGCATACTTATACTCGATGCTCGAAAAATTTGATTGCTTGTGTGCCATTATCATCTTTCCAGTTGCTACCTCTGTCCTCTAGTTCAAACTCTCCTACTGATCCACTTGGTAAGGAGTTCTCTGTTGTTGATTTTGATACTTGCAATTTACTTAACGCCATTTGAAAAGGCGTTATGACATGTACTCAACACCAAATTTTTTATTTTGTCTCATATAACTCTTTATTGGCCCCATATCGTGCTTTTGTTTCGTCCTTGTCCTCTATATCTATTCTGCAGGGTTGGAAGGAAGCCATTGAGGATCCTAAGTGGAAGAAGGTTATGGTTGAAAAGATGACAGCTCTGAAAATGAATGGTACTTGGGAGTTAGTTTCTCTTCCAAAAGAGAAGAAGGCAGTTGGGTGCAAATGGATTTTTACAGTAAAGCACAAGGTAGATGGATCAGTTGAGAGATTCAAAGTAAGGCTAGTTGCTAAAGGCTTTACCCAAACATACGGTATTGACTATCAGGAGACTTTCGCTCCAGTAGCCAAAATGAACTCAGCTTGAGTACTCTTATCCTGTGGTACTAATATGGGTTGGCTTCTCCAGTAGTTGAATGCGAAGAATGCATTTCTTCATGGAGATCTAGAAGATGAGGTATATATGGATGTACCACTTGGCTTCTCATCTCGTGAAACTGAAGGTAAAGTGTGCAAATTGAAGGCCTTATATGGACTAAAACAGTTTCCTCGAGCGTTGTTTGATAGATTCTTCAAGGCCATGCTAAGATTTGGGTACTGACAGAGTCATGCAGACCATACTATGTTTATCAAGCAAAGTAATAATAAAATCACTGTTCTTATTATTTATGTTGATGACATAGTTGTGACAGGTAATGATTCTGAGGAGCCATCATGTCTTAAGGCAAACCTAGTAAAAGAATTTAAGATAAAAGATCTGGGGGTGTTACGATATTTTGTTGGAATTGAGGTGGCTAGATCAGATAATGGAATTTTCATTTCTCAAAGTAAGTATATTTTTGACCTTCTAGAGAAAATTGGTATGATGGGTTGCCGACCTGCAGATTCACCTATTGAGGCTAATCGTTGTCTCAGTAGTGGTGATGGAGAACTTGTCGACAAGGGTCAATTTTAGAACTTGTGGGAAGATTAATATACTTATCTCACACCAGACCTGATATTGCATATGCTGTGGGGGTTGTCAGTCAGTTCGTGCATGATCCTCATAGTGTGCATCTTGACGCGGCTTATTGTATTTTGCAATATTTTAAGTCTGCTCTTGGCAAAGGGCTCTCGTTCTCTCGTCACGGCCATATGACATTAGAAACTTTCATAGATGCAGATTGGGCTAGTTCAGTTGATGACAAGCGATCTACATTGGGGTATTGCACATTTGTAGGAGGCAACCTAGTTACTTGGCGAAGTAAAAAGCAAACAGTGGTCGCTCGATCAAGTGCAGAGGCTGAGTATTGGGTTATGGCATATGACGTTTGTGAACTCATCTGGCTCTAAGTACTGTGAAAGGATTTGGGTATTGACTGTGACAAGCTTATGAAGTTGTACTGTGGCAATAAGGTTGCCATTAATATTGCTTATAATCCTGTCCAGCATGACAGAACAAAGCATATAGAAATTGACCGACATTTCTTCACGGAGAAATTGTGTCAGGGTTCAATTTGTATGCCTTTTGTGAAATCTGTAGATCAATTAGCAGATATTTTTACAAAAGAGGTTAGTAGTAAAATGTTTCAACCCGTTGTATGCAATTTGGGCATGAGAAATATCTATGCATCGATTTGAGGGAGAGTGTTAAGATATGGGTATTATTGTACTTTTGGTATTTTTGGTCTTATTATATAAATAACAAGTGGTAGGGAAGAAACCCCAAGTTGGGTAACTCTCATTTACCGTTACTCTGATTCTCTATCTTTATTTCTCTCTGTAATAATTCTAACACATACCCTCCCAATTTCATGAGAAAATGACAAGATAGATAAGTGATGAGAAGAG
>JAOTRH010000022.1:5764745-5791024 GCA_034768845.1 Heliamphora exappendiculata | reverse complement strand
AATCTACCTAATAAAGATACATTCCTAATTTATAATCATTGACTAATTACTACCTAATTTACAGCCATACAATCAGCTATATAATTAGCCATACAGTCAGCCATATCTTCCTAATTTACAGCCATACAATCAGCCATACAACCTTACCTAATTATCTCCATACAATCAGCCATACAATCAGCCATATCTTCCTAATTTTCCAACAGTTCTTATCTTCCTTTTGCCCAGACACAATGAATAATGGGGATAAGGAAGCTCTGAAAAAGTTGAGGGAGAGATGGAACGCCTCACAAGAGGGTATGCCTGCCCCACCTCCTCCTCTTGCCAAGAGGCCACGCATCATGACCCACCATCAGAAGGATCTTGACGTGTCTAATTTCAAGGAGTACATCCCCACTACCACCCCCTATGCCAAGACAAAGTCTAGTACGAGGAGCGAAGGGGCCTCCCTTGAGCAGGAGAAGTGGTAAGAGAGCGCAGAGCTTACTGGTAAGAGCAGCGAATTGGGCTCTGACCGGGGAGAGGTGGCCAATTAGAGCGTGGATAAGAGGAAAGAGGTGACAAGCACCGGTTCCCCTTAGGGAGCTGGCTAGGAAAAAGTCCTCCTTTCAGTTTTCACGGACAAGAAAGTTGGTCTAAAGCTGATCGAGGGGGCCGTCCTTCCTTCTGATCTGACTGGAATAGATGGGCTAACCACGACTGAGTTGGGGTGCAAATTTCATGAGGAGTTTGCCAAGGTATGCTCCCTGTCTTATATTATCCATGTTCTTATTATTTTGTTGCCCTGTTACCCCTTTCCCCCATTATATTCGAAGAAACTAATGACTTCCTACTTGTGTAGTCCATCACTCTGAGTCATTACATGGCCCTTCGCCTGGCCAGGAACGAGTATTCCCATCGGACTGACGAGAAGAAATTGAAGGCGGTCAACCTGACCATCCGGAATATGGAGGAGATCGAAAAACTAAAGGGTGGTCAGATGAGATTATCCGTGGTTGAGGCAGATATGGAGAGGGTAAAGTCTTTGGTGGAGGGCCTTGCGAAAGTCAAGACTGAGATGACCATCAAGATGGGGAAGCTTCAAGGAAAAATCTCTGCACTGGAGAGGTTGTTGGCTGAGCAAAAGGAAAAGTATGCTGCTCTGGAGGCGTTTGTCAATGCTAGTCGCGTCGTCATCATGGAGTAGTTCAAGACTTCTGAGGAGTTCTCTCAGCTAATCTCCGATCACATGGAAAGCTTGGATGTTAGGGTCATGTTTGTAGAGCAATGGGAAGCTGGTTTTGAAACATTCAGACAGCAGGTCAGCGCTCTGTATCCCAACTTGGACCTTTCCCAAGTGAAGGTTTATGACGACGATGCCTCAATTGCTCCTTCTCCCTCCCCGGCCAAAGAGACTGAAGATGAAGTTCAATCCAATCCCCCTCCTCCTGACCCATGACTTCCCCCTCTTCCTGGCTCATGACTTTCCTTCTCTCCTATGTTATTGTTTTTCTTCCTGCAAACACTTTCCTCTCTGTTGTTTGAGGTACATTTCTTGGCCCATGATTTTCTTGGTTGTTTGAGATACATTTTGGGAATTTTGGTTTTTGTTGGTTGTTGGGTTTTGTTAAGATACATTTGGTAACTCTCCTCTCTGTTGGTTTTTGTTAAGATACACTTGATAACTTTCCTCTCTTATGTATGATTGCCTGAAACATACTGAGGAAGCTTTGAATGAATGTACATGGATGGCTGGTGCTTGTCAAACACTCAAACTGTGTGCATTTTTTGTGGCTGTATGTTTTCCTTGCTTTCCAGTCTTTTGAGATGCTTGTCCATCATTGGAGTAGCTAAGTGCTCATTCCCGTGTCCTGAGCCCTCAGCGTTAATCTCTCAAATATACACTTCGAGTATATATTGTGGAGTTTGAATATATTTAATTCTCTTGAGCATCCCAGGTGCTGATCTTCTTCTGATCAGCCCTGGCCTGTTCAGGTTGTTAATAACCTCAGGCGTTGAAGGATTGGGAGCTAATCTTCTCCTGATCAGCCCTGGCCCGTTCAGGTTTTTAATAACCTCAGGCATTGAAGGGTTGGGGGCTAATCTTCTCCTGCTCAGTCCTGGCTCGTTCAAGTTTTCAATAACCTCAGGCGTTGAACGATTGAGGGCTGATCTTTTCTTGACCAGCCTTGGCCCGTTCAGGTTTTCAATAACCTCAGGCGTTGAAAGATTGGGGGTTGATCTTTTCCTGATTAGCCCTGGCCAGTTTAGGTTTTCAATAATCTCAGGTGTTGAAAGATTGGGGGTTGATCTTTTCCTAATCAGCCCTGGCGTTATTCCCCTCTAAGCTGCATTAATATTATGCAAAAGAAGACAAAGTTGGGAAAGACATGTCTTCATTGAATTTAAACTTGGAACATAAATATTTACCCATAAATTCAATTACTGACTTAAGTGGAGTAGCGTTTGAGGTGCTCAGCTTTCTAGGGGTGCTTCAATTCTCTTCCTTCCATGGTTTGTAGTCGATAGGCTCCCCTTCCTTGGTAAGCTTTCACGATGTATGGCCCCTCCCAATTCTGTCCTAGTTTTCCTTTAGTGGGGTTAGTTTTCCTTCAGTGGGGTTTTTAGTCGATAGAGTGACCTCCCTGAGTACAAGATTTCCTTGGTTGAAGCTCCTCTTTTTCACCTTCGAATTGTAGTATTTTTTCATCCTTTTCTGGTACACCGCTGTTCTTAATGCTGCTATGTCCCTAATCTCTTCAAGTAGATCCAGTTCTACCCTCAAGTTTTCATCATTCGCGCTCTGATCATGTTGGCTGACTCGTGCGTTGGTTAGGCCTATTTCAACGGGGATCACAGCCTCGTGACCGTAGGTGAAGTTGTAAGGGGTTTCGCCAATGGGGGTTCGGGCCATGGTCCAATAAGCCCACGGGACATTTAGCAGCTCTTCAAGCCATATCCCCTTGGTGGCTTCCAACTTCGTCTTTAGTATCTTCAAAAGTGACCTATTCGTGACCTCCACTTGTCCGTTTGATTGAGGATGGGCAGGCAAGGCGTTGTGGACTTGAATGCTGAGCTCATCACAAAATTTTCGAAAATTGGTGTTGTCAAATTGCTTCCCATTATCTGTGATGATCGTTCTGGGGATCCCAAATCGGCACACTAAGGATTTCCAAACGAACTGGGTAGTTTTTTTTTTTGTGACTTTGGCTAAAGGTTTAGCTTCCACCCATTTGGTGAAGTAATCTATAGCAACCACAATAAATTTCATCTGCCTTTGTGCCATGGGTATTGGCCCTATGAGGTAAAGCCCCTATTGTGCAAACGGCCATGGGTTGGTTAGTACATTGAGTTCCACCGGTGGCTGTTTGGCTATGTTGGCAAAGCGCTGGCACTTGTCGCATCTCTTGACAAAGTCTTTGGCATCCTTGAGCATGGTTGGCCAATAGTATCCTGCCCTGACGACTTTTCCCACAAGAGCTTTTGCCCTAGAATAGTTGCCGCATACCCCTTCATGGATTTCCCTAAGCACATATATTGTCTCCTGATCGGATACACATCGTAGGTACGGCCTTGTTACACTACGCCTGTAAATGATTCCTTCCAGAAGAACATTATTGGCAACCTAGAATTTCAATTTCCTTGCCTGTGCTTTGTCCTCGGGAAGTTCTCCGTTTTCCAAATATTTTAGGATTGGCCTGGCCCACTTTGCCTGGTGAATTTCCATGACTACGTTGGCCTTCTCCTTTGGCTGATGATCTATGCTCGGCTGATCAACGGCATTTACTATGACTCCCTGGCCGGTATATTTCTGGTCGGAAGAGGCCACTTAGGCAATGTGGTCTGCTTCCGAGTTCTCTTCCCGGGGGATCTGTTGGATTTTGACTTTATTAAATTGCCTGCATATTCTAGGCACCAAGTTCTTGTATTTTTTCAACTTGTCCCTTTTTATCTCGTATGTTCCATTAACTTGCTGTACTACCAGTTGGGAGTTAGATTTGGCTAATAGCTTGTCTGCTCCGCAAGATTTTGCCGCTCAGAGTCCCCATATTAACGCTTCATATTCTGCCTCGTTATTTATCAAATCGAAATTCAACTGCACTGCTTTTTTGATTTAATCTCCTGAGGGGGAGGTGACCACCACTCCTGCTCCTCCCTTGCCCTTCCTGGATGATCCGTCGACGTTTATCACTCAAGAATCGTGCATGTTCCAGTCATGCTCTGGGTTCTCCACCCGTCGGTCGTCGTCATCCTGAGCAGACTCATCATGTGGCAGAGTTGCTTTTTCTGGGGGATTTCTTGGAGTGAATTCTGCTATGAAATCTGCCAATATTTGTCCTTTATACGCTGTTCGGGGCACATACGTGATATCAAACTAACCAAGTTCAATCGACCATTGCATCAGCCTTCCTAACATCTCGGGTTTTTGCAATACTTTGCTCAACGGTTGGTCAGTTAAGACCACGATGACGTGGGACTGAAAATAGGGGCGGAGTCTCCTAGAAGTAACAATCAGTGAAAGCTAGTTTCTCCATTCGGGGATATCTGCTCTCCCCGCCCTGGAAGGCCCTACTAATGAAATACACCGGCTTTTGCAGCTTCTCCTCTTCTCTTACTAAAGCTGAACTGACGGCTGTTTGTGATACAACTAAATACAACTACAAATTTTCATGCGGTATTGGATTTGACAACAGTGGGGGTGCAGCTAGATACTTCTTCAGCTCGCCAAAGGCCTGGTCACACTCATTATCCCAACTGAACACTTTCTTCATTGTTTTGAAGAAGGGTAGGCATTTGTCTGTTGCTCGAGAAACGAATCGATTTAGAGCGGCCACTCTCCTTGTAAGTTTTTGTACTTCCCTGACGCTGCTTGGGGCCTTCATTTGCAAAATTGCCTCAACCTTGTCTGGGTTGGCTTCATATCTCCTCTAGCTAACCACAAAACCTAAGCATTTTCCAGATGACACCCCGAAGGCGCACTTAGCTGGGTTCAACTTCATTTCGTATCGCCTTAAGACTAGATAAACCTCCTGCAAATTGTGCACGTGCTGATCAGCTCTTTTGCTTTTCACGGTCATATCATCCATGTAGACCTCAATGTTCCTACCTATTTGGTTTTCGAACATTGAGTTGACCAAGCATTAGTAAGTTGCTCCGGCGTTCTTTAGGCCGAAGGGCATGACTTGATAACAAAATGTTCCCTTAGAGGTGATGAACAACGTTTTGTCCTGATTCGGGATATGCATCATGATCTGGTTATAACCTGAGAACGCATCCATAAGGCTGAGCAACTCATGGCCTACAGTGGAATCAACCAGTATGCCAATTATGGGGAGAGAATAACTGTCCTTGGGGCAAGATTTGTTCAGATCCGTGAAGCCAATGCACATCCTCCATTTTCTGTTAGATTTCTTTACCATGACAACATTCGCAAGCCATTCAGGGTACGTGACCTTCCTGATGAAACCAGCCTCTCTGAGCTTTCTCACCTCTTCGCTAACCACCTCATTTCGCTGTGGTGCAAATACCCTTTTCTTTTGCCTAATTGGCTTGGCCCTCGAGTCAACATTAAGCATGTGCACAGCAACGGCTGGATCAATCCCCGGCATGCCATGATGAGTCCATGTAAACAAGTCTTTATTTGATTTGAGGAACGCTCTCAACGGCTTCCTTATACTGTCTTCCAACTTGACCCCCGTCTTCAATACTTTGAAACGTTTAGTCTTCGAGAATGAGATCCTCCAAATCTTCTGTCGACTCACCCCTTCTGAGCTCCTCCTCATCCCTGACCTCCATCTCCTCAATGTGCAGCATCTCTCTCTGTTTCGGCTCCTTTAAGGATGTAACATAACATTCCCTTGCTGATGTTTGGTCTCCCCTTACATGACCTGTTCCCTGACCTATTGGGAACTTCACTAACAAGTGGTGCATGGAGGTCACCGCTTTGAAGTTATTGAGGGTAGTCCTTCCCAAATGACATTGTATGCCGATGGGCTTTTACCACCAAGAAGGTGAGCATTTTGGATACCTTCGCAGCGCTATCTCCTATTGTGACCGGCAACTGTATAGACCCCAGGGGATAAACCCTATCCTCGGCAAAACCGACCAGTGGGGACAACATGGGAGTGAGCTTGTTTCTTCCAATGTTCATCTGATTAAATGCATTCGTGAATTGGGGATATCTGTTGAGCTTCCATTATCGACTAACACCCTCCGTACTCGGTGGTTGCCGACCAGCAGGCTGATCACAATGAGGTCATCGTCAGGATATTGGACTCCTCGGCAATCCTCCTATGAAAAAAAGATCGTGAATTTCTCCTCCTGGCATGATTGTTGCCAATGTCCTTGGTCCCTATCACACCCCCCCTCTTCTGTGCGCAGGCACTTCACGTGAGCCTTTCTGACTAATCGGGTCTCTCCTCATCTTGCAAAACCGCCTGATATCGTTCTGATTTCAAGTTAAGGTTGGTCTCGTTGATTTGCTACAACTTCCTCTTCGGTGATCACTTCGGGGTTGATCTCTTCTTTGTCTCTGGTCTAGTTCCCTCTGACCATGCTGCGACTGGTCTGCCACGAAGCGATCTAGGCGCCCTGTTCTGATCAAGCGTTCAATCTGATCCTTCTAGTCGTAACACTCCTCCGTATCGTGACCATGGTCTTTATGAAATGGCAGTATCTGTTTTTTAAACGCTTTGAAGGTGGTCCTTTCATCTTTTTCAGCCATTTTAACTCCGGGTCCCTTTTAATGTACATTAAAACCTGCTCAAGAGAGGCGTTGAGGGAAATATAACGACGATTTTGATCTTTGCGTGGTCGATTAAATGCCCGGTCTACGTAGCCGGGCTTGGGGTGGTCCAAAGTTTTTTCGGTTTGCCCCCGATCGTCTTCTCTAGACCTCTTTCTCATTCCAGGCTTGATGGGCGGTTCTCCCAATTTCGTTTTACGTGCGTTCATAGCAGCTTCAGCGTTTATATGCTTTTGGGCTTTCAATATCAACTCCGCCATATCCACTAGCGGTGCTTTCGACAATGAAAACAGGAACCGAGAAGGTAATAAGCCTCCCATGAAGGCCATCGGGGCTACCTTATCATCAACCTCATCCACCTGGAGTGCCTCATGCTGGAAACATGCTACGAATTCTCTTAACGTTTCTCCTTTAGTTTGTTTGATGTTAAGAAAACACGTAATAGGCTTTCTGTGTCGTTGGCCCGTTATGAAGTAACTAAGGAAGAGGCGGCTCAACTGAGGGAAGGATTCAATAGAATTTGGCTTTAGTTTTGAGAACCAGACTCTAGCCAGACCTTTTAGGGTGGCGGGGAAGGCTCTACACATTATCTCATCCGGGATTGAGTGGAGATACATTATGGATTTATAGGTGTCGAGATGATCGATTGGGTTAGAGTTACCACTATATATATCTTTTTGTGACATCTTGAACTTTTGGGGCAACGGGGCTTCCATTATAATGGTCGTGAAGGGAGATTCAGTTTTCAGTACCAAATCGTTTAGAGTTGAGGGGGTTTTACCTCGTATAGTCTCCATCACTACGTCGAGCTATGCCTTCATGTCCCGCAACTGTTCATCCCAACTTGCAGTCATCTCAGTTTGCTCCCCCATATCCTTGGGTGCGTTACGTTGTGCCTCGCCAGGTAGTGGCGGAGGAAGACGGATGTTTCTACCAACTTCCTCCACTTCTTCTCCAGGGGGATCGACCTCTAGGTTCGCACCAACTCCTTAGTTAAGTTGAGGGTTGGCTACCGCCAGCAATGGGCATTTGTTTCCTTCTCCTCGGATTTGTTGCAACAGGTCTTGGTTTCTGCTGTACCAACTAGAATATCCTCTTGGTTAGGTGGTGGAGTTGCTGTTGCACCTGGCTTTGGGGATTTGCCTCTGGATGCGGTATGGGGGGAGCAAGCATCTCCTGGCGATTAGTCTCATCAACCATGGATCTCGTCTGAACCATCTAGCAAAGAAACGACCATCGAATACAAAATGAGTTCCCACATATGGCGCCAAAATGATGGTGTTCTTTTCTGATCCGGCTCCCTGAGATCCAACTTGGACCTGAGAAGACAAAGCAACGTTAGAGGGGATGCCGGGATGTCTTCAACGAGGCCCGCTCCGATAATCAAGTCAGTAATCCGGTGGAGTAGAGAGCAAGGAAGAGAGAATAAAATTAGAGAGAGAGAGAGAGAGAGAGAGTCAAAACGTACTGATTTGGTGTCTCATGCCGTTAGTCCTTTATGCAGCACCTTTTTGACACGAGGTGTGGTCCCCCATACTAAGACAATTATGATGGTACAGTGCGAGTGGATACCTAACCTTTGGCTGTAGTGCGTGCTAGACACACGCTAGGCTAATCAGATGTTTCACGTCTAACCTGGGTGACATTGAGATAGAGCGGGGGATTGCTGCTGTTCTTCGTGCTGATCAGCCCCGACTCTGCCATGTCAAGACCGACCAGCCTAGGCCTGCCAACCAGTTGAGCTTTCAAGTTTTAGGTGAAATGACTGGGAAGCTCCCCGCTACTCATCAGAATTAAATGACAAATGAGAAGAAACGGAAAATTTTTATAATTGTCACGGGTTCTAACTTCTAAGGATACTGTGCTCATTATGGCCATTTCAATGCATCTCTTTGTTTGCATGAAAGGAATAAATTTAACAAAATATGTGCTCGGACAAACAACTATGAGTTTAGGAGATCAACCTGAATACATTTATGAGAAGCAACAACTTTGAAACATTTGGAGTTATTTTTATGCCAGTAACAAACACGCACACAGACACGCGTTCGCACACACTCACATACATATATATTGCGTTAAAATTGGCATTAAAGAAAGTATCGTACCTAGTGCACAAGGCTCCGTCTTGTAGCAAGGTCTGGGGCAGGTAGTACGAAGGTAGCAAAAGGGATATTTCAATCTCCTTTATTAAGAAAAAAAGGCTGAATTGCTGCACAGGAAGGTGGTGGATTCAGTGTTCTGAATTATCTGCATCAAACATAATATATACAAGGCATTTTGGGGACACCATGTTTATAGCTGTCATTTTTTAAGGAGATAGCATATCACTCTCCAAATGTGTAATAACTGGGGGCATGCTAAGTGATGAGGATTTTCACATTCCTCATTAATGTGTAGATGAATTTTATCTGGGCTTCTCTTTGTTGGAGCACTACATTGTTGTTCCTTGAATTATCCTGTCGGACCCTACAGAGGTCCATTTCGAAGGGAAAATATATTTTTCTAGTTGATCACATGCCAATAATTTTGCATTGAACTGATTGTTCAAAGTATAGGGTGATGCTGGTATGAAGGGGAGTTTTGCAACTCGAGTCGCTGGTTCTGCTGATTTATACAGGGTGAGTGCAATAAATATCTTGAATCTTTTTACAACAACATACTTATTATTTTTTCTCATCTTAGTTTTTGATAATCAGGGTTGCTACTGAACTTGTAAGAAAATGCCATACATGCATGGCTGGGCGTGCATGTTGCAAAACTTAAGATTACTTTTCCAGATTTTAAGTTGTCCATGGATTAGATTGGTTAATGAGATTGGGGCGTGTTTTTTGGGATCGAAGTCTCTGATCACAGCTCAGTCTATTTATGATGTTTTGACACCCTAACGAGAATTCTTGTTTACTTCCTATTTATTGATTTTCAATAAGAGCCTGAACTAAGGTTGATTAGTCTAAGTGCATGTCCCTCTGGGTAACTTCTTTGATTTATTATCTTTGTATATGACAAGAGAGGCAGAGGTGGGCAAGCAGGATTAGAGAGCAACCTATTGAAGTTACAAACTTTGTGGATATCTTAACAAGCAAACACCGCAGTACACAACAACTAGGTTTCACAATAAGTAGAAAAGAGGTATAAGAGTCCAGCAAAATCATTTGGTTTGCTTTGGGGTGGTTTGGTTTGTTTGATAGTCACACACATGAATCACAAGCAAAACAATCACACAAGGAGACTCACGATTTTTATGTGGAAAATCCAAATGGGGTAAAAACCACAGGACTTAGTTCAGCCAACAATCTGCTATAACCAAAAGCAAAAATATTAGTTACAACTTACAACTTAAGGCCCAAACCTTACCCCACATGCCTCGGGGTCGAATCCATGAATTTGTTGGTGTACTTGTGGGTGTTCTTTAATAAATGGTTGTGTGTCAAATCCATGATAATACCTCTAGAATCCACCACAGACTAAATTTAGTTCACCAATAACTTAAAAATTAAAATACACCAAGTCAAACTTCACAATGCTTGAATGATATAGAGGGATTAGAGAAGAATCAATTAATAACAAAAGAGTACATGACATCTTTTTATGCTCTCCAAGGTTGTTTTGGTTTTCCTCTAGATTTGTATTATAATAATAGAAGTATAAAGTATTCCAAGAAAACTTGGACACCAATTTGTCAGGTTCCTGAAGTCCAGGCAAAGTTGGAAACCCAAAATTGGCGTTTTCTGTTTGAACAGCCAAAAGTAAGTAAGGACATAGAACATTCCATTTGACTGACCCTTTCATTTCTTGGTAGCACACTCATATCTTGTTCTTGACTTTGTCACTTTGACATTAACTTATTACTCTATGCAGGTTAATAAGCGCAAGCCATATCACAGTATCAATTTTGTTATTGCACACGATGGGTTCACGCTGTACGACCTTGTATCGTACAATTTTAAGGTGTGGTAGCAAATTCAGACAAACCATCGAAATTGTTGTTCTACTTTATTGTTTGAACTACAAATTATTTTGTGATTTTAACCTTTGTTGGTATTGTAGCATAATGATGATAATGGGGAAGGTGGAAATGATGGAAACAATGATAATTTTAGCTGGAATTGTGGTTGTGAAGGTAGGATCAGGACTTTGTTACTTTAATTATTTTTTTATGTCATTGCACTATATTGTATAACCACTTATTTATTGTGTATCAGTTTAAGAATTGAAATTTTATTCTATTACATTGTTAGTGTAGTCCATGGGGAGATGCCTACCAAAGGAGATCACAATTTGATATTGGTGCTGTTATCTTTTCTCTTTTTTCTTTATTCTTTTTTCTTCCTTCTCTTTTGGAGAAGCATTGGAAATAATATATTTTAGGATATTAAGATTTCTTATTTTTATTGTGGTATTCTTAATTTTATTTCTTTCCTATTTTGTTAATTCTCATTCATTTTGTAAATCCATTCCATTATTATAAATAGATGGTTTTTCCTCTTTTTTGGTAAGTCAAATTCACAAAATTCTTTTATTGTTTTCGGTATCAGAGCCAGACTCTCTATCAGAAGAAAAAAAGTCAGTGCCACACCCGAAACCCTAACAGTCGGTTTCAGCCCATCCCAACTGAAACCCTAACCCGCCGCTGACATACCTCTTTGTTGTCGGCTCCACCAGCGTTGTCGCCCATTACTGCCAACGACATCCTCGCCTCTGTCTCCAGTCGCCGCCTAGGCTGCATTGCTTAGTCGCTTTCCACTTAGTTCGCAAATTGCAATCAAGCACTGTCGCTTGGCCCGCCTTAGCACCATAACCAAAACCCTAAAACAACCCCACCGCCGCCACTGCCACTGCCGCTGGGTTCCCCCACTGTGGGCGTTTCCCTTGCCGCTGCTGGTTTCTCCTGTCAGCGTTGCCGTCGATTGGTTTGTGGTTCTGATTTGCAACTATTTCTGGTTCTTTTAAAAAATGCTTTGATTATTCCCATGGTCTGGATCCTTGATTGGCTATCCTCGGTTTGAGATGTGCTAATGTGGTAAACTCTTATTTTGTTATTTCTATACCTATTTGGGGCTATTGTTTTGTTCCAATAGCATTGTTTTTTTGGGTTTGGCCCCTCCATACATGTTTGGGGCAGCTGTTTTGTTCCGGTAGCATTGCTCTTTGTTCTGCCTCTTCTTTGGCCTTTCTTTTTGATTGGTTCTCATTGACTTACCCGGCGATATGGCCAAATCTAGTAACAAGGCTGTATCTAGGACACCCCCCTCGAACTTTTCTCTTTCTCAGCATGCCTACTCATCGTATCACTAGTGTATTGCTGAATGAAAAAAATTTGCTTCTTAGAGCCGATCTCTTCACCTCTTTCTCGGGGGCAAAGGAAAGCTTATTAGCTTTTAGAGACTGAAAAGTCACCCCTGGAGACTGACCCTAGGCGTATTCAGTGAGATATTGATAACTGCACTATCTTAGATTGGATCTTCAATTCTATGGAAGAACATGTCTACAATATGTTTCTGTATCATGATACTGTTTCTCGGTTGAGATTTGCCTTGACACAAATGTATGCACATGCCCGCAATGATACTCGTATTTTTGAGCTATATTAGGATTTTCTTATGCCTCTCAAGAGTCTTTAGGATTCTCCGTAGCTGAATTTTTTGGGTATTTACAGTCTCGGTGGGAAGAATTGGCTCAATATGAACCATTAAGTGATTTTTCGGTTGAGGTTGCTTCTCTCATAGTTAAATGGCTTGCTCGTCAACATACGTATCAGTTCTTGATGGGTTTGAAACCAAAATTTTTGTCTCTCCGAATTCAGATTCTAAACACCTCACCTATGCTTTCTTTATATGAGGTTTTTTCTACTATGAATGGTGAGGAGCGTCGACGTCGGTTATTCCAATTCGCTCCTCCCCCTACTTCTGCACCTCCAGTTATACTTGATCAGATGGCCATTGCTGCTAGCTCTGGATCTCGTGGCTGACCAGAAAAGTTGTTTGTTATCATTGTGGCATAGTGGGACACATTAAAGCTCGTTGCTTCAAATTTCATCCCGAATTAAAGCCATGCAGTGCTTTGAACAAGCCCTCTGGTCCTAAGTCCTCTCGCACTGCTGCCATTGCAGAAAATGTTGTCAGTTCTGAACTTCCTGTACTGCCTGATTTTAGCTGGCTCCAGACTCAGATTGATCAACTTTAAGAGCAACTTGGCTCTCTCACTGCTCGAGCTCAGGGCATCTCATCTACTTCCACCACTATTTTGGCCTTAGATATTCCCATTGCTTTTCTTGTTCGGTCTGACAAACCTACTTTGGTTCTGGATTCTAGAGCCAATGATCATACGACTAGTGAGTTGTCTTTATTTTCTACCCTTGTCCCTTCTGCGAATCATACTGTCTATCTGGCAGATGGCTCCACCTCACTTATTTGTCATAAGGGTGTTGTGTTCTTATCTCTTGATATTACCTTTGATTGTGTTCTTTATGTTCTTAATTTTGCCTTTAATCAATCTTCTCTCTATTAGCCGTCTTGCTAAAAATCTGCATAATGCTGTTATTTTCTTACTGACACAGTGTTTTCTCCAGAACCTGAGTTCGAATAAGATTTTTGACAAGGGATATGAGCGTGATGGGCTGCATTACTTTGGGGAGCCACCTCTCTCCAGTCTTCAGGATTCTGTCTTGCCAAAGTCCTCATCCTCTTTTTTTCACGTCAAACATTAAATCTTTTGCCATGCTCGTTTAGGACATGCAAACTTTCAGAATTTGTGCATATTATTTATGTTAGATAATAACTTATATATATTAGGGTCGTTTTGTAATTAGTTTGGTGTTTCTTATATAAATATTAGTGTGGTAAAGATGTGAAGTTATGCCTTATTATTCTTCTAATAAGATTCTCTCTGTCTTTCTCTCTTCTTCTTTCTCTCTTCCTTTAACCCTAAATTACTATTTTACTCTTTAACTTGGTATCAGAGCATCATGATCCAACCTCCTTTCTTCTTTCCTTTTTTCTCTATTTTTCTTATCGAAATTCGTGATTGTAAAAAAAATAAAAAATTTCCCAGATGATCGACTAGTCTCGATATATGCTTCCATGATTTTTTTCTTTTTTTCTCTGTTATTTGATATTTTTTTCGAATTTTTTTCATAAATTCGACACCCATGCTTTGTTCTTCGTCGATCATGCTTTCGTGCTTTCGATCTGGTTTTCTGTTGTTGCGATCTTCCCTATGGGTGTTGAAATCATCTCTATTGGCCCTATACGGCATCAATTTGTTGATTTGAACACTATTGGAGAGGATTCGAGCTTAAACAGCTTCGGCGCCTGGGGTTTTCGGTGCATTTTTGGTCCCCGACTATTTTGCTTCAGATCTGGTTGATCGATCCACTATTTCGACTTGGCTTTGCATTGATTTTGGGATTTCGGTGGTCACTTACGATTTTCAGTTTGATCTTGGTTTGATTTGATGCTCGATCTAGATTTGGCTTTCTGCTAGATTTGGGATTTCATGCTCGATTTTGGATTTGTTGCTCAATTTCTATTTGATTTCATGCTCAATTTGGGGATTTGATGTCCGATTTGGTGATTTCAATCTGATTTGGGGATTTTGGTTCACTTTTTGGTTCGATTTTAGTTCGTTTTGGGGATTTGATGCTCGATTTGGGGATTTGATGTCTGATTTGGGGATTTCATTTTGATTTGGGGGTTTTTGGTTCAATTTCTGGTTCGATTTCAGTTTGATTTGGGAATTTCCATCCGATTTGGGATTTCACTTAGAAATTTTGACTTCGGCGATCTTCGATTTGGTGTTTTAGTTTGATTTGAGTTCGATTTTGCGCTTTTGGTGGTCGTTTTTCAGATTTGGTCCTCGATTTTGACCTCTAGTTGGTAGATTTGGTTTTTCAACGGTTCGCTTTGGGAGTTCGATTTAAGGTTTTCGGTGACTTTGTTTCTTGTTATCAACTTTGGACCCTATTGACTTCATTTGGATTTTTTTGACATTATCTGAGCTTGTGGATTGTTAGGATTTTCCCCATTTGGTTTTCTAGTTAGATTACTTTGATTTTACCCCACATTGTGACACGACCGCCATTGTTGGTTTGCTTTTCTTTGGATTTGACATTCTCTCATCTGCTTGGTTTACTATGGTTACAGTACAGACTTTTTCTGATGCTCTCCATATTGAGCTTCGCAAGCTTGTTCAGATCTTGTGTCAAATTCTGCAGCCCTCTTCTACTACCACCTTAGTTAATTCAGGTAATATTGCATGTACGGCTCTTACTTCTCTATCTTGGATCATTGATTTAGGCGCTAGTTTTCATATATCTGGTAATCTTTCTCTTTTCTCTCATTTGACTCCTATTAAGTACCATATCGTCTTAGCTGATGGCTCCTCTGAACCGGTTCACGAGCAAGGTGTCCTTCATTCCTCTCCTTCTTTGGCCTTATCTTCTAGTCTTTATATTCTTGATTTTCCTTTTAACTTGCTTTCGGTTAGTCAACTCATTAAATCTATGCATTTCTCATAACCTTTTCTCCTACTTCTTATGTCTTTTAGGACCTCAAGACCAAGAAGATGATTGCTTTGGGGCATGAGAAGAACGGGCTCTATTATCTTGACATTGACTCTGATTATCCTTCCCGTACTTCTTCTGCCGTAACTACTACCATTTCCCCTCTTCAGTTGCACTTTCGCTTAGGTCACCCTTCACCAGCTAAGCTTAAGTTGACTATCCCCAACTTACCTCCTGTGTCTCATTTCGAGTGTGAAGCATGTCAATTAGGCAAGCATCATCGTAGTTCCTTTCCTAGTTGAAGCTATCATCGTCAGTCCAAGTCCTCCGATTTGGTCCATACAGACATCTGGGGTCATTCTCGAACTCCGAGTGCTAGTGGATACTTTTATTTTTTTATCTTTGTTGATGATTACTCTCGTATAACTTGGCTTTTTTTTGTTGAAATACCGGTCTGAATTGCCTCATGCTCTCTCTACATTCTACAATGAAATTTTTACTCAATTTGGTAAGTACATCAAAGTTATTCGATCCGATAATGCGTTAGAATATATGTAGTCTACTGTTACTTCCTTATGTGTTACTTATGGTATTATTCATCAGACGACATGTGCTCATACGTCACAACAAAATGGCGTTGCTAAACGCAAACACCGTCATCTGCTAGATGTTTCATGCGCACATTCCTAAACACTTTTGGAGTGATGCTATCCTTACTGCTTGTTATCCGATTAATCGCATGCCTTCCGTTCTCGATTGCCGTCTCCTTTTTCATTGTTATATCCTAACTCTCCACATTTCTCACTCCCTCCTCGTGTTTTTGGTTGTACTGCCTTTGTGCATATTCTTGATCCTGGTACTGATAAGTTATCCCTTCCTGCACGTAAGTGCATATTTCTTGGATACTTTCGTCCTCAAAAAGGATATTAGTTTTATCATCTAGAGTCTCGCTACTACTTCATAAGTGCTGATGTGACCTTCTTTAAGTCCACTCCCTTCTTCACTTTCTCCGGTAGCCACCTTTCTTCTGATCTCATCTGTTGTCGTGAGGGGGATTCTCTTTTCTCTTTCTCCTACTCTTCCTTTACCTTTACCTATGGCACCATCTTCTCCCTCTCACCCACCTTTGTAGGTTTATTAGTGATCTCAAGATAGGCCCGTCGTCTCGTATGGCTCGGATTCTTCTTCTTCTCCGGTAGAAGTTCCTATCTCATCTGCTCCGAGTTCTGATGACTTACCAATTGCTTTGCGCTGAGGTAAACGTACATGCATACAACATTATATTGCTCATTTTGTATCTTATGATCGTTTGTCATCTTGTATCCATTCTTATACTTCTACTTTGTCGTCCGTGTCTATTCTTACTTCTTACAAGCAGGTTGTGTCCATGTCTGGCTGAAAACTTGCTATGGATGAGGAAATGCATGCCCTTTATAAGAATCAAACTTGGGAGCTTACCACTCTTCCCCATGTGAAGCTAGATGTTTCATGCGCACATTCCTAAACACTTTTGGAGTGATGCTATCCTTACTGCTTGTTATCCGATTAATCGCATGCCTTCCGTTCTCGATTGCCGTCTCCTTTTTCATTGTTATATCCTAACTCTCCACATTTCTCACTCCCTCCTCGTGTTTTTGGTTGTACTGCCTTTGTGCATATTCTTGATCCTGGTACTGATAAGTTATCCCTTCCTGCACGTAAGTGCATATTTCTTGGATACTTTCGTCCTCAAAAAGGATATTAGTTTTATCATCTAGAGTCTCGCTACTACTTCATAAGTGCTGATGTGACCTTCTTTAAGTCCACTCCCTTCTTCACTTTCTCCGGTAGCCACCTTTCTTCTGATCTCATCTGTTGTCGTGAGGGGGATTCTCTTTTCTCTTTCTCCTACTCTTCCTTTACCTTTACCTATGGCACCATCTTCTCCCTCTCACCCACCTTTGTAGGTTTATTAGTGATCTCAAGATAGGCCCGTCGTCTCGTATGGCTCGGATTCTTCTTCTTCTCCTGTAGAGGTTCCTATCTCCTCTGCTCCGAGTTCCGATGACTTACCAATTGCTTTGCGCTGAGGTAAACGTACATGCATACAACATTATGTTGCTCATTTTGTATCTTATGATCGTTTGTTATCTTGTATCCATTCTTATACTTCTACTTTGTTGTCCGTGTCTATTCCTACTTCTTACAAGCAGGCTGTGTCCATGTCTGGCTGAAAACTTGCTATAGATGAGGAAATGCATGCCCTTTATAAGAATCAAACTTGGGAGCTTACCACTCTTCCCCATGTGAAGCAAGCGAGGGGTTGTCGTTGGGTTTATACAGTAAAGCACCTTCCGAATGGTTTTGTTGAGCGTATCAAGGCGCGTTTGATTGCTAAGGGCTATACTCAGACCTACGGCGTTGATTACTTGGAAACATTTTCTCCTGTGGCTCGCTTTAACTCTGTTCGGATCCTTCTATCCGTTGCTGTTAGTCGTTCTTGGCTATTATATCAGCTTGACATTAAGAATGCCTTTCTTCACAGTGATCTTCAAGAAGAGTCTATATGGATCGGTCCTTGGCTATGTTGTGCCTGGCAGTGAGCATCTTGTTTGTCGCTTGCGTAAGGCTCTATATGGTCTGAAGCAATCTCCTCGTGCCTGGGTTCATCGCTTCAGTTCTATTGTCATTACCTATGGTTTTCGGCATTCCACATTTGATCATTCAGTGTTTGTTTATCACTTTTCTGCTGGTACTATTGTGCTGATTGTTTATGTTGATAATATTATTATTTCTGGTTATGATTCTATTGGTATTGCTGCTTTAAAACGACATTTGGCTCATCATTTTCATACCAAGGACTTAGGCATTCTCCGTTACTTTCTTGGGATTGAGGTTGCTCATTTCTCTCGAGGGATCTCTTTATCCCAACGTAAGTATACTCTTGATCTTCTCTCTAAGACTGGGTTACTTGGTGCTCATCCGGTTGATACACCTATGGATTCTACTGTTAAGTTTGATGCTGAACATGGGGAACCATTGTTAAACGTTGGTCGTTATCGACGGCTTGTTGGGAAATTAATTTACCTCACCGTTACCCGTTCTGATATTACATACGCTGCTGGTGTTAGCCAGTTTATGCATGCTCCTCGTCAACCACACTTTGATGTTGTTTGTCGTGTTCTTCGCTACTTGAAACGTGCCCCAGGTCGTGGATTGTTATATCATCCATCTGATCGTTTGTCTGTGATTGGCTTTAGTGATGCTGATTGGGATAGTAGTCGCTTTGATAGGCGGTCCACCTCTAGCTTTGTACCTCTGTTGGCGATAATCTTGTCACTTGGCATAGTAAGAAACAGAATGTTGTTGTCCGTTCCAATGTTGAGACAGAGTATCGTGCTATAACTCATATTGTGTCTAAAATGTTGTGGGTTCGTTCTCTTCTTCATGACTTCGGCATCACGTCTTCACGTCCTATGGAGATGTTTTGTGATAATCAGGCAGTCATATTTATTGCTAATAATCTTGTGTTCCATGAGTGCACTGAGCATATTGAAATTAACTGTTATTGTATTTGGGGCTTAATGATGACGAAACAAGTTGTCACTTCATACGTTCGCTCAGAAGATCAGTTAGGTGATATTCTTACCAACATGAGCGCACTAAGTATATTGAAATTGACTGCTACTTCATTCGGGATTTAATGATGACGAAACAAATTGTCACTTCATATGTTCGCTCAGAAGATCAATTGGGTAATATTCTTACCAAACCGTTAGTTGCTTCTGGTTTCCAGTGACTTCTTTCCAAGCTAGGCATGTTCGATCTCTATTCTCCAGCTTAAGGGAGAGTGTTAGATAATTACTTATATATGTTAGGGTCGTTTTGTAATTAATTTGGTGTTTTTTATATAAATATTGGTGTGGTGAAGAGGTGAAGTTAAGCCTCATTATTCTTCTGATAAGATTTTCTCTGTCTTTCTCTCCGCATTTAATCCTAAATCACAACTTTACTTTTCAACTATTTCCATCATTTGAGAAAGCATGTAACGACCATAAATTTTATTGTGTAGTGTGTGAACTTTCTAAACATACTCGTAGTACTAATATTCCTGGCATGCATCGTATGTCTTGTATTTTGGACCTTATTCATTCGGATGTATGGGGACCCTCCTCGGTTGCTGCTTTGTCTGGACATCGTTATTATGTGACTTTTATTAATGACCATTTTTGTTGCACGTGAGTGTATTTACTAGAACAAAAATCTGATGTGTTTCCCATATTTGTTCAGTTTTTTCAAATGGTCAAAACCCAGTTTAACGTTGTTGTTCGCCAAATACGTTTCGATAGTGGTGGTAAGTACATTTCTGATGTCTTTTGTTCCTACCTTAGTCAGCAGGGTATTCTCTAACTTCTTACATATCCATATGCTCTCGAATAGAATGGTGTCGCAGAACGTAAGAATCGTTATATTATGACTGTCGTTCGTTGCCTCTTATGCGGTTTACCTCATTAACCGCACTCCTTGTCGAACTTTACATGATTCGGCTCCTCTTCAGGTTCTTCAGCCCGATCGTACTTTATTTCCTCTTCTCCCTAAGGTGTTTGGCTATACTTGTTTTGTTCAGAATCACGAACCAACTCGCACTAAATTAGATAATAAATCTATTAGATGTATCTTCTTAGGTTATTCCGCTATGTCCAAAGGTTATCGTTGTTACAATCCCATGTCTCGCCATATGATTCATTCTCTTGATGTCACCTTTGTGAGGATATTCCTTTTTATAGCCCTATGTCTGCCTTACATGATTCTGCCCCTTCCACCCCTATTGTGGACCTCCTCCTGAGTGCTCGTTCGATTCCCATTTTTGACTCTCCATTGGTGCAGGAACCCTTATCTCCCTCTGGCCACGAGCCTCTTGCCCGTTTACAGACATACTCTTGCCGCCCTTGCTCTCAGCCTCCTTTACCAGAAATTTCTTAGGACACGGGTTCAGGTTTTTTCTCTCTCTCTCTCCTCATTATCCTCCTCGTCGTCACAAACCCCCTTCCTGTTATGGTTGGCTTAGCAGTACTAACCATCCTATTTCCCAGTATATTTTTTATGATGGTCTTTCAGCTTTCTACTATACATTCTTTGGAAGGATTGCTTCTGTGCTAGTTCCCCGGTCTGTATCTAAAGCTCTCTAGAATTCACAGTGGGTCACTGTCATGAAAACCGAAATGGATTCCTTGGAGGTTAATTGTACCTGAGAACTTGTACTTTTACCTGCTGGTGAGAAAACTATGAGATGTAAGTGGGTCTTCAGTATGATGTGTTTAAATGATGATTCTGTTGATTGATATAAGGCCCGTCTTGTGGCTAAAGGCTTTACCCAGGTTCTCGATAAAGATTTTGGTGCTACTTTTGCCCCTGTTGTAAAACTGACTTCAGTTTGTCTCCTTGTATTCTTGATTGCTTCTCATTGTTGGCCTCTTCACCAACTGGATGTCAAGAATGCTTTCCCTCATGGCAACTTACTTGAAACCATCTATATGGATCCTCCGCTGGGTTTTTGGGCTGAGGGGGAGTATTTTAGGAAGGCATGTCGCCTCCGTAAATCCTTTTATGGATTGAAATAGTCACTTAGAGCGTGGGTCAGTCGGTTCAGTAATGTTATCTTGTTTATGGAGTTTACCCAGTGTCATTCTGACCACACATGTTTTGTTCGTAAACGCCCTAATGGTCATCGTATCATTTTGTTACTATATGTTGATGACATTATTCTTACTGGAGTTGATACACCAGGCATTGCTCAGGTAAAACAAGATCTTGGTAGCATTTATGATATTAAGGATTTGGACCCCCTTAAGTACTTTCTTGGTATTGAGGTTGCTCGCTCTTATCGTGGGATATCTCTTTAACAGAGGAAGTATACTCTTAAACTTCTTAAGGACATCGGCATGTTAGGGTGTAGACCGGCATCTAGTCCTATGGATCCGAATGTTAAGATTTTCACTGAATCTAGAGAGCTACTTTTTAATCCATCTATGTATCAACGTCTGGTTAGCTGACTGATTTACTTGACTAATACTAGACCAGACCTAACTTCTGCAGTAAGTGTAGTCAGCCAGATTATGCATGCTCCTCATAAGGCTCATTTGGATGCAATCTTTTATATCTTGAGGTACCTCAAGGCCTGTCCCTGACTTGGTTTATTCTTCTTTGTTAGTACCAAATCTGGACTTTCATATTTTACTGATGTGGATATGCTGGATCTAAAATTGGCCGACGTTCTACGTCTGGTTTGTGTACTTTTTATGATCATCATCTTTTATCATAGAAAAGTAAAAAACATGCAATTGTCTCAGGATCTTCAGCTGAGGCGGAGCATCGAGCGATGCCACATGGAACTTGTGAAATACTTTGCTTTCGGTCTATTCTTGCTAAATTAGGCTTTGAGGAAAAGGAATTTTCTTTAGTATTTTGTGACAACAAGTCTGTCATTATGCTTGCTTTAGATTCAGTCTTTCATGAACACACTAAACATATAGAAGTAAATATTCATTTTATTTGAGGGAAAATTCGAGCAGGCACTTTGACCTCCTATTTTGTCTCTTCATCTGATCAGACTGCAGACATATTCACTAAGCCCGTAGGACCATCTCTGCTCAAGTCTTCAATTGTCAAGCTGGATCAGATTGATATCTTTATCCCAACTTGAGGGGCAATATTAAAAATAATATACCTCAGGATATTAAGGTCCCGTTTAGTTTTCTTTTTCGGAAACATTTTTTGGAGAATTATGAATACAGAATTCCGAACACTTTGTTTGGTAGCAATTTTAGAAAAAAATTGTTCAAAAAAAGAGAAAAAACTGAGTTAAAAATTGGGTCTTTTTTGAAAACATGAAAAACGTGTTTTCACTTTTTTCGTCTTGGTTGGTTTCTTACGAAATCAATACAGAGAAGACGATGTGCTCCTCGTCGTCGCGAAGCAACACAGTCGTTCATCGTTGTCGTTGGGTCTCTTGGCGGCGTTGTTGATCTCTCGGCGTTGTCGTCGGTCTCTCGGCGTCGTCAAGCTCGCATCGTCGCCGTCGAGGCACAGTAGAGAGCATCGCGGCCTCTCAGTCGCCATCGTCGAAACCCTAGGGAGCATCGCAACCTCTCAATCGTCATCGCTGTCGTCGTCTGTGTGTCTCGATCGTCGTCGAGGCACGCTACAACGCATCGCGACCTCTCAGTCGCCGTCGTCGTCTGCACGTCTCAGTCGTCGTTGACCATTGTGACCTCTCAGTTGCCGCCGCCGTCTGCACGTCTCTCAATCGCCGTTCTTGAAACCCTAGAGAGCATCTGCGTGTGAAACGGGCCGCCATCGTCGTCTATTTTTCAAAACACAATCTCCCGCGGCGTGCCTTTCTCTTCAAGTTTCTAGATTTGGGCAAGTTAAGGTTATGGATAAGTATTCTAAAAATAATGTACCAAATGCAATTTTTCTTTTCAAAATATTATAAAACTGTTTTTAAATTTTATTTTTACAAAACAGTTTTCAAATAACAATTTTAGAAAACGCAACCAAACAAACCCTAAGATTTCTTATTTTTATTGTGGTATCCTTATTTTTATTTCTTTTCTATTTTGTTGATTCTCATTTCTTTTGTAAATCCACTCCATTATTATAAATAGATAGCTTTTTCTCATTGTAGATAATAAGCCAAATTCACATAATTCTTTTGTTCTTTTAGAAGTTGGGGGCATTTGATTGATATATAGTTGTGCATAACTTTCTCGGACAAAAAACTGCTAGGGTAGGCAAATGAAATTGTATTGATTAATCCTTCCCTGCAAATCTTCTGTAATATATATACATATATATATATACATACATTTAGGCCTACAGTGATCAATATTCTATTTTAGCCTTTGGTTTTGAGTTTTGCCTGTATCAATGCAGTTCTTCCTTGCTGTTGCTTTCAGTGGCCTTACAGCAGCCTTATCGTGCTGCGTTATCTTATCATGCTGCGCTATCTTATCACCTACTATCATGGAACAAAATTTAGTTTTATTTTATTCGAAATGGGTGAAACATATTGATTTAGAGATCGAGGCAAAACATTAATGGTAACTTGCTATTCCATTGCTTCAGCCGAAACTCACTGGTACACTATGAAGCATTTCTATAAAATAAACCTCTTTTGATTCCTAATACATGGGCATTTCAAAAAGGGTGGCATGCCCGTTTCGGACATGTGTCGGACACCTACACTTGTTGGACACTCTTCAACGCGAGTCTGGCACTTTTTAAACATGTCTTGTTGTTGTTTTTACTTTTTAGAATTGGACACTCACCGGATACTTGGCTTAGTGTTAAGGTTGCTCCATTGCGACTTGGGCGTCATGGATTTGAGTCATGAAAACATGTTCTCCACTTGCAGGGGTAAGGCTGCAGACATTCTACCTTTTCTAGACCCCACACTACGAGAGTTCGAGAGTCATGCGCACTAGGCTGCCCTTAATACTCTCATGAGACACTTGGGGGACATACATGAATCAAGTTTGAAGGAACATGAATTGTTTTACAAGTTTGAAAAAAGGTAACTAGCAGTCTAGTGATAAAATGAAAGCAATGTATATTTATACCTATTAAGCCCTTAGCTTTTTTAAGTTTACGAATTCTAGATCTCGAATATAAAACAAATTTCTAATATAAATATTAGATCTTGTTGTTCGCACTCCTTTTCTACGATGTAGAATATGAAAATGATTTCTTTATATTTTGATAACTGACAATATATATATATATATATATATTTGATATGAAAGAATCAAGTCTTATATTGCTTGACGTGTCCTAGTTGTGTAGTGTCATTTTTTTTTGAGAAAATGATGTGTCAACGTGTCTGTCTCGTGTCGTAGTTGTGTCCTGTATTAGAGCAAGAGATATCTCTATCTACCTTTTATTTGTTAAATAAATACTTAACAAGAAAGAAAATTTAAATTTTATTTGAAAATCTGATAAAATAGAAAGGGGAGAAATGGGGTGGGATATGTGTATGCGTGCGTATGTGTGAAGAGGAATTGATATAGTTAAGCACTTGTTATCTTTCTTTTTTATTTTAGGTATCCTAGTTAACACTTTATTTGTCTCTCCACATCTCCTGCAAGAATCTAGCATTCCTTACGATCCCTGCTTCCTCAATTAACCATTTAAACCTTTTTATTAGAGTTCTTAATAGTTAGTGACCTTTTATTGAATGTTATCCTTATTCTTGTTATAAAATGAGTAAATTTTAACGACAATTTGTACAGAGGACCTCCCACATCTTGGGAACCCATTGACCTTTGGTTACAATTAATATCGTTAATTGTATTTTTGATAGTTTTGTAAAAATTTTGTATGTTTGGGACCTATATATTTTTGCTTGACAAGATCGATGCGTTTGACATTAGTTTAATGATTCACAGTGTTGTGAATGTTCAATCATTTGATTATTGAGCTTGGATAAACATTGATATAGTTTGTTGTTTGTCGTTCCCTTATGATTACAAAATGTTTCTGAAATATTTCTATTTCCAAACTAACTAAAACAACTTATACAAACGAAATTGGATCTTTGCCTACTACGGCTTATTCAACGTCATGTTGACGTATTATTGCAGATACTTGAGTCTTGTAACAAATATTAATATCCTTACCATGGTTACTTTCTCAACTTTTATTTCCTTGGCCTATTACGTACCAAAATATATTAAAGTACCTAATTATAGATTTGGGCTAGCTTACCTGAATTTGAGTGGGTTTTTGATGTAGTTATCAATCTTAAGCTCCTAGTCTAAGATGCACAATTACTTCTCTGAAGCACCTGTGTTGTGTTGGACACCCGTGTCAGACAAGAAACTCTTTGGATACTTTTCAAATATTCCTAAATTTGTGTCCGACACTTTTTAGACGTGTTTTAATTAAAAAATTAATTTATAATATTATACACTTCTTTGACACTTGACTAACATTTCAATGACATTTTCTGAACTCTTCGGACACGTCCTATGCGATGAATTTATTTGTAGTAGCAATTTTTGGCATTTTTTAAAATGCAAAGTATGCACGCTAAATATGTTTCGGAAAATTTAGAAGATTTAACTTTTTTAGTGATATTTTTAATTACCACTTAATAAATTAGTTATATTTTTTTATATATAACAAATATACAAAAATATAAATTTTTAACATGTCCCAGGCGTATAGTGTCCTGCATTTTTTAAAAATCGACGTGTCTGTGTGGTGTCGCATGTGAGTGTCTATGCTACTTAGCTCCCAACAGATGACCTTGAAGAGGATTTTTGAAAGCATCGATGCTCCTTGTCAATTTATAACTGGAGGGCTATAATACAATTCGATTAATTGATGCGAGCATGTCATTGAACGCGGGAAACAATGTGAAGGATTTTGAACAAAATGCAGTAACACCCACTGTACTACATCATTTTGGAAGGAACAAAGGAATGACAAAGAAGCAAGTTTGGGAAGAGGGTCCCTACCAAACTTGTCCATAGAACCTGAGTTTAGGGCAAGGTGAGAAAATGATGCAAGTGATAGCTTTGTTGAGTTGGACAATTGAAAATTGTAAGTGAAGTGAAAGAGAACAACAGAGAGAGCTCTCTTTGTGGGAGCTAAACTTGATGTATATTTATGGCAACCAAATCCCTTCACATTGATATTGGAGAAGCAAAGTAAGAATAAAAAAGGAGAGATAAAACATCAAATTAATGGATTCACATTTATTTAATGCTAACATTGTTAGTATTATAAAATAGAGAAATTTAGATTCAAATATTTTGATTAACTAAGAAGTATTTCTTGGATGGAAGTAGATTGGATCTGGCTATGATTTAAATAGTTAACAAATGTGATCAAGTGTGGATGAAGAGAAACTAGGGCAGGTGTAGAGTTAGAATAGGAAGCATGGAACATTATTATCTATAAAGAGCATTTTTTTGAGATTTCTCAAGTCATGAGGGTATTTTAGTTATATTAATGCATAATAAGCTAGAATTCTAATGGACTAGAACCAACCTCAATCAAGCTCGTTAT
>JAOTRH010000022.1:5723643-5746566 GCA_034768845.1 Heliamphora exappendiculata | reverse complement strand
AGATACTTTTATTAGTTAGTAATTGTATAGAACTAAATCTGTGAAAAAAAAAATTATAAGATTAAAATTCTATTTATCAGTTGATAATAAAATTTTTACTTAAATTTTTCTAATTATAACTAGTAAAAGAAAATTTAAAATTATTAATAATAATTTTACTAAACACTCTATATTAAATAAAAATACTATATAAACGTGTCACGTACAATTTCAAAAGCTCCTAATAATTACTCTGGATAAGGGAGGTGGAGATTTTTTATTTTTTATTTTTTTTTCAAAGAATACCTTCCCAAAAATAATTCAATACCTATAAGCCTATTAATAATTTTAATAAATAAGAAATTGTAAAACTCTGCATTATAAATCATTTTATACGGGGAAAAAATTTTGCACTTCTTTTTTCGTACAAGAGCGCTCTTTGTTTTTTCTAATATGTGAATTTACAAAACAACTCTTATTTTTTATAGAAATATAATATTGTTTGAAATGACAGCCTTATAAATCCACATAATAAAAAATAAATAAATAAGTGAATGCATACAAAATGAGAGCTCCAGAATTATATATATATTAAAAATTGATAAATTAGCAAACATATTAAGAATGGATGACCTACATTTGACTAGGCCCGACTCCCGAGAAAGAATTAATGTTTGGCCTAATTTTTTTAAAAATATTTTTTGTTTAAATTTTTTTTAAAAATCTTACTTGTTTGACTTTTCATTATTATCAATTAGCTTTTTTTTTTTTTCATTTTTTCACATCTACTTTTTATACATAAGAGCTAAAAAAATCAAAATAACCTAAAAAAAAAAATAGACCAAACACAAAATAGAGAAAACTCATGATTCTTTTTATTACACTATAGTTGCGAGTACCATGTAAATTATTGAACTTGATTAAACTGTTTTCAACTGTGCTATGAAAGTTGGTTGGTAGTTGAGGGTGGATAAAAATTACGGGCCCAAAGGCCCAGTCCGAATACAAAGGGACCGAGGCCCCACCTGAGGAACTAGTCCAAAGTAGGCTGCTCCAGGACTTGGCCTGGGTAATCGTTTGTTCGGGCCACGCGAGTTTGGCCTACTCCAGACTTGGGCAAACCGGATCAATAAAGCACATGTCGGAGGCCAATGGAGAGATAAGTTTTCATCTGGTACGAGATCCGATCGGGTATGCAAAATGGAAACAAATCAATAGCCAAATCCAGAGGACAGAAACAAATCGTATCTCCAGGATAGGAAACAAATTCTAACTAATAGGAGGCAGAATCCTAAGAGGATTCAGTCTCCGTTAGTCCTAACCCCTATATAAGGAGATGCACCCCTAAACTACCAGGTAAGCAATTCTTAAGCCCAAAACTCTTGCTTAGAAACCTCCCAGAGAGATATCTAACTTGAGCGTCGGAGTGCCTCCCGGTCATAACTGGCCGGTAGGCGCTGACGCTGTTCTTAATGGTTGCAGGTGTTTGGCGGCAGAGTAAGGAAGCATCCAGGGAGTTCGGCGGAGAGGAGTCCGGCCCATATCCTATTCGGGGTCATCAGTATTGGGCCAGTTTATCTGACCTTGATTGTGCCGAACAAGCCCAGCCAGTTTGTACCGCGCACAATTTGACGCCGTCTGTGGGAAGCGAAGATCTCGAACCAACGGAATCATGAGTCATACTCTAACGGGATTCACTGGAAGCCGAACCAGGGATGATATTCCCCAGAGGTCTATTCCGGTTATTTCGGATAGGCCAAGGACACCGAGAGTCCCTTTAGAGGTTCGAAGACGAAGGGATGATGCCTCCCATAATGGGAGGCTGTTGCGCTACTCAACCACGAGTTCCAGGGGAGAAAGACCTTCTCCCCCATCTTCAAGAGATAGAGGGAGATTGGAGGAGAGGTTGGCCAGGCGCGATAGGATCATCAACAACCTGGAGGAAAGAATGGAGCAGCGTGACCGAGAAATTGATGAGCTCCGGCAACTAATCCAGGGGCAGGATGCTCGAAGGGAACCGCGTGTAAGACGAAGGGAAAGCCCCGAGCAAGAGGGCACCGAACAGAGCCTAGAGTCCTACAGTTTGAGCCACCCTCAGAGGCGGAGGCACAAAGAACCTGAGGTAAGTCTAGAAGTTCTAAAACCGTCAAAACGGAGCTAGTTCAGCCAAGCCATGAAAGAGTTTCTCAGGCTGAACTGCATACAAACCAAGACTTATGGCTATGGTTGGAACGGAGGATGGATTCCCGGTTGTAGCACAGTGGTGGCCGAACAGCCCACGACGGGGCAAGAAGGGCCCTTGAACAGATCTCGGTGTCACCGCTGGCCGAAGTCATAGAGAATGATGATCCACCACGCAAGTTTTCTCCACCCAAGTTTGAGATGTATGACGGGAAGACAGATCCAGTAAGCCATGTTCGGCAGTACAGGCAGGTAATGGCACTCTGGAGCGGTAATGATGCACTCCTTTTTCGTATATTCCCATCTAGCCTGGGGGAGACAGCCCTCAGTTGGTTCCACAAGTTTCCACCACGATCCATAATGAACTGGCAGCAATTGGCCGAGTCCTTCACTACTCGGTTCATAACCAACAGTAGGCAGTCGAAGAGTTTTGACACACTACTGGCCCTACGAAAGAATGACGGAGAAACAATTCGGGAGTATACTCGGTGGTACTGGGAGGCTTACAACGAGATTGAAGACTGCAGCGAGCAACTCGCAGTTACATCTTTCAAGATCGGACTACCTCCCCATAGTCGCTTAAGACAGTCCCTCACCAAGAAGGCCGTTGCCACAATGTCTGAGTTGATGGTGAAGATAGAACAGCACGCAAAGGTAGAGGAGGATATAAGCCAAGCCGAACAAAGTGTGGCCTCAATAAAGCAGCCTGAGAAGAAGGACAAGGGCCGAAAAGACCAGAAGTCCAAGAGGGCACCCCAGGAAAGGAAGGAGTCAGAGGCTTACCAGGCCGTGCAAAAGATATTCAAGGAACTCCTGCATAAACTCCTAGATCAGATTAAGGACAAGCCCTACTTTCAGTGGCCACCGAAGTTGATGGGAGACCCGATCATACGAGATCAGAAGAAAAAGTGCCACTATCACTGGGATCATGGCCACCTAATTGGGGAGTGCAAAACCCTCAAGAGACACTTAGAGGACTTGGTCCAAGCAGGACATTTACTTGAATTCGTCGATGCCGAGAAGACTGCTCGGGAAGGAAGGAACCGTGAACAAGACCAGAGGGCCGAACAAGGAGACCCGCCACTTGGTGTTGTAAAGATGATCTATGGCCCAGCCGAACCGATAACTAGATCTGCAGTTCGGCACCATGCTAGGACCATCGCGCACGCAACGAAGGTGGATGAGGGCAAGCGAAGGAGAACGTGGGAAGACTCTAGTCAAAGCCCCAAGGGGATCAGCTTCTCCAAAGAAGATCTTGAAGGGATACATCGACCCCACAATGATGCCCTAGTACTAACAATACGCATTGCCAACTACGATGTGATGCGAGTGCTGGTAGACTAAGGAACCTCGGTGGATATCATGTATTACAGCCTATTTCAGAAGTTGGGACTGAAAGACTCAGTGCTCAAAAAGTGCATGACGCCCTTAATCGGCATTGGCACGGACCTAGTATGGCCGGTCGAAAGGATCACTGTACCAGTAAAGGCAGCCTGTGCGACTGTAAGTACTAAATTCCTTATTGTTAGCTAACCATCTACCTATAATGCCATTGTAGGAAGGACATGGATCCATAGCTTGGGTGTCGTACCTTCAACCTACCACCAATCCTTGAAGTTCCAAGTAGGCCAGAGGTAGTTGAGATCAAAGGAGATCAGTACGCAGCAAGGCAGTGTTTCCTAGCAACATTGAAGAGCCCCGAGCAATATCCAGAAGTGAAGATTGTCGAGGTGGAAGATAGCCCTACGATCTACGACTACAACCGAACAGCTGAGGAGAAGGTGGTGGAGGACCTCAAGAAGGTAGTTATCAATCCGGAGGAACCAGATCAGTTCTTCTTGCTCGGAACAAGCTTGTGTAGACACTCCAATTTGACCCTGCCTAACCTTAGGCTAATCCGATGATAAAAATAGGTGGATTAGTGCCTCCGTATGATCCTCAGGAAGTGATCCAAGCTCGGTATTTGAATCCGAAACCTTCAAACAAATGAAATTTTAATGAACCATCGAAACTTGCTGCCCAAGTAAGGCGACCGCCAACTCTCACTGTGGCGCCCGCCATAGAATTTTGTGAAAATCCTAGCCAAAAGTGGCGACCGCCAACTCCCATTGTGGCGACCGCTATAGAATTTCATGGAACCTTTCAAAAACATGGCGACCGCCAACTTCAAATGGCCTGACGTGTCCCTTAAAATGTGGCAGCATCTCATTGGTTGATAACCTCTATAAATACCGTATCCCAGCATACGTTTTCAGTAAGAATTTTGAGTGAGAGAGACTCTACCGACATATCGAGCAATCCTGAGCCCCGACGCCGAACCCCTGCCGAATTACCGAGATCCGAGCCTTCGACACCCATTTCGAAGCCTTGATCACCACCCGAGGATCATCCCATTGAAGTACAATCCCAACTTGAGGATTCCCCAACAATCTAGGTATCTCGTTTAGATCCCCAATCTTTCTAAACTCCACTTTCTTTCTTTTGGAGTAATCGGGTTAATTGTCAATTTTAATTTGCACGTTTCCTTTATTTATGTAGTTAGCATTGTTTATTACTTAATTTATTTCGTTGAACTTAGTCTTTTAAATTAATTCCTTAATTCACACCCCACACTAAGCACACTGTCTTTTTACTCATTTATTCATCTACTCCTTAAATGGTGCTAACATATTTTTACAATTTTAACTTAATAACGTTGTTAATTGTTGTAATAATGCACCTACATTTATGTGAATGTACTAATTACTACTACATTTCACATTTACGATAAATAGTTATTTTTAATTCTTTTTTATTTTTCTAGCATTAATTTAATTATTTTTTTTACTGGCATTTATTTTTGCTCTCTTTTCTTTTCTTGTAATATTAATGTTATTTCTTTTATTAGCATTAGTTTAATTTTTCAGCATTCATTTTATTTTCTTCAGTTATTCTAATTTTCTCTTAATAGTAGTCTAGTTTATTTTTTTTCCTTGTAATATTAGTGTTTCATTTTATTTTTAGTATTTTCTTTCTGGCATTCATTTTTCTTTTAATGTTAGCTTAATATTCCTTCATTAGTCTTTATTTTTTTTTACAATTTCTTTTATTTTTTAGTAGTGTAATTTTCTTTTTCTAGTATCTTATTTCCTTTCTTATAATGTAGTTTTATTATTATTATTTTTCTTTTCTTTTCTCTAATGCTAATGTTCCATTTTATTTTTCTTTTAGCTTAATTTTCTTTTTCTAGCTCTTTTTCTATTTTTTTTCTTTTTTTTTATTTTCATAGCTTTAATAAAGTTCCATTTAGCATTTCTTTTCTTGTAATATTAGTATTCATTTTTCTTGTAAAAATTCATTTTCTTTTTCTATGATCTTATTTTCTTTTGTCTCCCTTTTCTTTTATTTTGTTAAAATCAAAAATCACAAAAAAAATTTTAAGTTAATTTTTATCTTTAAGTAGTCCATAATTCTCTCTTTTAAAATACTCAATTATTCTTTTCTTTTATGTTCTTCTATTTTATTCTCCCTTAAAATGTAAAATGTTAATAACTAAATCTTCTTAACTTGTTCTTCATAATATTTTTCTTTTTTTCTATTAACAACAAAAAATACAAGAACACAAAGATATATTTTAATGTTCTTTGATTTTTATTATTTTCATCTTTTATGTAAATAATTAGATTTTCTTCTTAAATAGCATTTTTTACCATTCATATCTTGTCAAATCTTTTTCTTTTCTTTTAAATCTTTAAATTCTATTTTGCTACAAAATTCTTATTTTAAATTTCTTCGTTAAATAGGCTTTCTTTTAATATAGCATTTTTTGTTTCTCTTTTATGTATTTCTTATTTTACACTTCTTATTTCTTTATTAATTCATCGTGATAATGTTAACTTGGGTAATTTTGATAAAATGCAAATTATAGTTTCTTTATTTGAAAGCATGTTTGGGATAGTTTGATTTTTCTTTTTTTTATAGCAAATTCATGTTTAAGTAGTTTTGGTAGCTTCTAACATATTTTATTATTTTGCATATTATGATAGTTTAATTCATTTTTGTGAATATTGCATGTGGGTATGTGTTTCATGTATCCTTTAGATAGAAATTGCATGCCATAGGATTTAGAATTTTTCTTTTGACACATTTGTTTCGGAGTGTTATGCATATATTTTATGTATTTTCTATACTTGATTTTGAATATTTTTTTTTCACCCCAGTTTTCTTTATTTGCATGCATTTGAGAAATTTTATTAAAGAACTAATGATGATTAGTAGAGGTCAACCTTACGGTTGGGCGAACAGGGTGCCTAACACCTTCCCCGATTCGTACCTTAGCCCCCGAACCCTCTTTTCTCTGGTTAACGTTTTTAAGATCAGTGGCTCTTTTTTTTATTTTTCTTAGTTTTTCTCAAAAACTAAGTGGCGACTCCGCTTTTAATAAAAAGGAGTTTTCAAAATTTAGTTTTCAAGGCGTTTAAAATATTTTCTAAAATATTTTTGAATTCTCCTAGTTTTGACTCCTAAATCCTAACGCCACAGTATTTTCTAGCGACTCCGCTGATGACTGGTTTTCAAAATCAAATAAGAAGGCTAGACTCAAAAGCATCATTGGTTCTTAATATGTATTTTTTATTTGCATTTTCGCATAAATGTGCATTATTCTTCAACCTCCCTGCCTGGTCGACTCGATGCCCTGAACGTTCAATCGTTTCGGGGATTGTTGGGAATACGGGCAACCCTTGCTGACTGTACGCTTCTATAGGTGCAATAAAAGAGTTTAGGCGTACCGTTTGACCATGTCCTGCACCACTCCAGGCATGTAAGGTATATACCTGGCTCTATTCAGAAGGTACCCTTTTTAATTGATCAAAATCGGCCTTTTGCATATAGTGAACTTAGAACCCCCCATTTAGGTGTTGTTAACCCTGGTAGGATTATGTATTTTTTTTATTTTATGTTTTGTTTGTATATTGTTAAGATTATTTTGATCAAGTTTAGGCTAGTTTTTTCTTCGAGTTTGACCCGGGTTTTCTGTTATCCTTTTCTTAAGATAGCTTTTCCTTTGGGTTCTTACCCGGGTTTAGTTTTCACCACATTCGTTTTTGCTTACTGAAGTTTTCTTCTCGGGGTTATGCCTGTGTTTCATGTTAACACTTCTAGGGTAGTTTCTCTCTCCTCCGAGATCCTCCCAGATCGTTAGTTCCAAATTCTCGACATAGGCTCGTTTCTTTCAAACCCTTGTCATACCCGTGAGAGTTAGTTCCTTACCGTTATGTTGCCTATTTTTTTTATAAAATTTTTAGGTCGAACCAGTCCGATTAGCCTAGCTTGGTGTCCTTACCGTTATGCTGCCCGTTTTTCTTTAGAATTTTTAGTTCGAACCAGTCCAGTTAGCATAGCTTTGTTTTCTTGTCAGAGTGCTGTCCGTTTTAGAAAAACCTTCTCCCCAGAATTTAGTTGATCTCCTTTTCAGCCATTATGGTGGTCTTTGAGTCATCCTATTGTTATGCTGCCAATATAAGCTCGGTAGGGACATTGTTTCAGCTTTCGTGTTTATCTATTTATGGGCCGCTGTTTCGGTATCTGAAATGTTTGCAACCTTTAATTCAGAATTCTTGTTCAGGAAGTGTTCGATACTGGTTGTTCTGCTCTTGGGATCCAGGTTTTCTTCAAATTTAGATCATTGAGCTAGAAAGATTACAGTTAGTACGTGTATGGGCTAGACCAGTGACAGGCAGACTTTATAGGATATCTGAACAGTCAGCTGAGTCATAAAAATGGCAGAGAATGAAGTTAATTTGACAGCTCTGATGAGAGTGATTACTAATATACAGAGGGCCTCGGAGCAGCAAACCCAGGCTCAGAACTAGTGCCAAGCACAGATTCGGGCAATTCAAGCCCATTTGCTAGTACTGAGTGAACAATATGCAACCCAAATAGTAATAGGGAAGACTTTTGGAATAACAATTAGGTCCCTAATGGACTGCAAGTTGTTCTGCTACCACCACAGATCCCTCGCCAGGTGATAGTTGAGGAAGAAAACACTGCTCAATCTAGAGAATCTACATTGACTGAGAAGACCGACCGCATGGAAAAGGCCCTTAGAAAGACCAAGGGAGTCAAGGAATATATGTTCAATATAGGGGGACTTTATTTATTTTTGGATGCTAAAATGCTTGAAATGGAAAAGTTTGATGGAACTGGTGATCCTTGAATTCATTTGAGACTGTATGTCGATACTCTCTCTCCCATGGGGATTGACGACCAGTTGAAGGCACAACTATTCCACCAATCTCTTTCAAGGGAAGCTCAGAGGTGGTTCCTTTCCCTAAATGTTGCAAAGACCCGGACATGGGAGGACATTGTCATAGCTTTTGTTAGCCAATACAGCTATAATGTGCAGCCGGATGTAATCACCTGGGAGTTAGATACCACTCGTCAAGAAAGTAGAAAATCATTCATGAATTCTCAAACTAGGTGGAGGGGAAAAGCGGCTATAATGATAAATCGGCCAATTGAGAAGGAACAAGAGAGGAATTTAGTCAGGAACCTCCAGTCCCCATCAAAGCGTTATCTGATAACACAACCGCTATCTACTTTCGAGCAGATGTTTGATGCTGGGGATCAGATAAAAGATGTGATATAATCCGGTGATATCGATGAGGCTGAGCCGAGCCGAAAGCCAAAAAGACCTTACCAATCCAACAACCAAAACCACCCCACCTCTCCCACTAACCCCGCATCTCGCTCTAACAAGGTGAATTTGCAAAACCCCCAATCAGATCGACCGAATTCTTCACCTTCATCACCTCCTCCCAAAAATAACCAACCGTCCCCGCTGAAAAAGCCAAGGAGAGTTTTTACTCTCCTTAATATCTCTCTGTCCATGGCCCTGAATCAAATTTTCGAGAATGGGCTGATAATGCTTCTTGATCCAATGCCGCCTCCTAACCCTTTAACACGACGCTACGATCCCACCTAATATTGCTCATACCATCAGAGCTACAGACACCCAACCGACAGCTGTCTTAAACTCCGCCATGACATTCAAGATCTCATTGACAGTAAGGTCGTCTCACCTCCATTTGCACCAAATGGCACAACTGGTTTTTAAATTCGTGCCTTTTTACATGATTCAAGTTTCGAGTCAAGTCAAAGTCTTGTAAGTCTTTGCTTTGTTCAAGATCAGTTGGATGTCGAGTTCGAGGGCACGTCTATCTGTGCACCCTCTTCTTTTGTTTTTAATTTTGTAATTCATGCTCTCTTCGATATCAATAAAAAAATAAAATTTTTGATTATTTTGCTTTGCTTCTTTTATTTTGTACGCTTTCTGATGATTTTGAATTCAAATGGGATATCCCAAAAATAAAAATCCTTAAAAAAAAAAGAGAAAAAGAAATGCGTGCCCAACCAATAATTAAAAACAAAATTCAATAAATCTGAGTAGTGAAATTAACCCTACCAATTGTCCAAATTGGTTCTTCTTTATTTTCAGTTGAATGTGAACAATAAATAATTTTATTAAAAGAATTCAAAGACATTTTTGCATGATCATATGAGGATATGCTCAGAATTGATCCTGATATTATCTAACACCATATCCCTTTGTATTCCGATGCCAAACCGGTCAAATATAAATTGAGAAGGATATGGCCAGAATGAGCTCTGAAGATGAAAGAATAAGTCACTAACGCTGGATTTCTTATGGTAACTGAATACCCAAAGTGAGTAGCGAATATTGTACCGGCCTTGAAGAAGGATGGACGTATCAGAGTTTGTGTGAATTTTCGAGATCTCAACAAGGCCAGTCCAAAGACGACTTCCCACTATCGCATATTGACATCGTGGTGGACAGTATAACGGGGCACGCCCTCTTGTCATTCATGGGTGGTTTCTATGAGTACTATCAGATTCTAATAGACCCTGAAGATGAAGAAAAGATGACATTTACTACATTGTGGGGCACCTACTACTCTCGCATGATGCAAGGGGTAACCTATCAAAGGGTTGCCACTACTTTGTTGCATGATATGATACATGAAGACGTCGAGGTGTATGTGGGCGACATGATTGTGAAGTCCAAAAGAGAAAGATGGCCATATTATAGTGTCGCAAATATTCTTTAAAAGGATTAAGAAGTATAAAGACATGGCTCTACTCGCAGAAGAATGGCAGAAGAATCGGATTGAAGAATTTCTCTTATTCAATGAAAGAAGACTACAAATTCTGTTCCACATACAAGGGTATCAGAAGAAGATAGCCAAAGCGTACCCGGTACTTGAGAGAAGGTGATTTGGTTTTTAAGGAAATTAGGGCTCTTGTATTTGATCCAAAGGGAAAGTTCAAACCAAATTAGGCCAGGCCATATTTGATCAAGATTATTATGATCGGTGGTGCCGTAATCATTATGGACCTAGACGGCAATCAATTTGGACCAGCTCAATATATATATATATATACACACACATACTATTCTTGAGGTAAAAATAAAAATAAGAGACAAGCTCGCTGAGTTGAAAATCGAAAAGGTGACTTAGGCAAAAGTTAGAGCAGCCTGCAAGGCCAAAAATCTGAAATGGCAACCTTGGTAAAAGTTAGGGCATTACAAAAGGAGAGTGTTAAGTTAAGAAATATGATGCAGATGCTGACGTGAATAAATGCTAACATGATGTAGAGAGGTATAGTGTGATGCAGACATGTATAATGCGAGTTAGTTTAGGGTCATGAGGAGGACCAACGAGTCAGCTTACAGTCATGACGATAGCCAAGTCAGTTTAGGGTCATGAGGAGGACCAGTCGATTTACGATCATGAGGAGGACCGAGTCAGTTTAAGGTCATGAGGAGGACCAGTCAGTTTAGGGTCATGAGGAGGATAAGGACCAGTTAATTTACGATCATGAGGCGGACCAGTTAGTTTACGGTCATGAGGAGGACCAAGTCAGTTTACGATCATGAGGCGGTCATGAGGAGGACCAAGTCAGTTTACGATCATGAGGAGGACCAGTCAGTTTACGATCATGAGGAGGACCAGTCAGTTTAGGGTCATGAGAAGGACTAGTCAGTTTACGGTCATGAGGAGGACCAAGGGTTTAGACATTGAATTAGTAAGTCGAGTTAAGACTTAAAAATTTAGAAATTCGGGACAAAGCGCAGGATAATTAATAATCAAAAGCCAAGTTATGGCTTAAAATTAAATTTATCGGGAAGGATAACCGTGAATTAATAGGTCGACCTAGGAACTTGGAAATCTAGCGTACTGGGTCTTGAGGAATTTTTCTGGCGTACCAGGGCTTGAGGGATTTCCCTGGCTTTCTAGGGCTTGGATGATTTGCTTGGCATACCAGGGTTTAGGGTGCCTAGTTCTCTAGGGTTTGAAAGATTTTCTTGGAATATTTTCTTAGTGTACCAGGGCTTAGGGTGCTTAGGGGTCATCTTACGAACCTAGAATTTAGACAACACTTTGCATATGACTAGGATTTGGAAGAAGTTTACCTTGCGCACTAGGGCTTGGATCAACGAACCATTGCTGAGGGTTGCTACACGAATTTTAGAATCCACAGGCTCATATTTTATGCTTTGGTCTTGAAGAGTTATGCCCTACTGTAGAGGAGTTCACAATCATTCTTAATCTCGTCCCCCGGGAGTTCATGCCAATACCTTTTCTGTTCATCATATATTCTTGTGGTCTGACTGGCCAAAAGGTTTCTTTCTTCTTCCATGGGAATTCACATAGATTCTGTCTTATCGATTTCCTTGGTGACTTCAACTATCTGCTTGCTTGCTCGATGCCTTCTGGTTTCCTATGACGACCGATTCAGCACTATTCTGGTGAACATTGCTAAGCAAATAAGAGCAGGGAAGGACTTCGTTCCCCTAGTTCTGCCTGAGACCCTGATTGGTCTAATGCTATCCACCTGGGTGTAATCATGTCTTTTACCGGTAGTCATCTGCTTCTCCAAACTCAAATCTCTCTTTTCTTCCTTTTTTTCTCGATTTTTATCGCTATTCTCTCCTTTTGCTAATTTCTCTCGGATTTTACCGCTCTTCTCTCCTTTTTTCACTATCTCCACATATCTCTCCTTTTGCTGGTTTCTCTTAATTCTTATCTCTTATCTATTTTCTCAGATCTGGCTGATAGAAAAGGGAAATCTTCTACAGAAATACGGTTTGAAAGGGTACAACGATGTTACTACTAAGGCAGCTTAGAGACAATACTGTTTTCACTTACTGGAAGAGACATCACTTGGTAGTGCCCCTAGTGGCAGATTCCTTTTATGACTTTGACCACTATAGACCATCCAAATGTCTTGCTGATTAGTCTATGGTTGTCTTCTTTCTATTATCCACACCAGGTAGTTTGGTCGAGGCCAGATCATATTTCACGGCGTATGGGGTCATATCCATCTTCTATTTAGGCCCCATTTCTGGTGCGGTATCGGGAGGTTTGACCATCTCGTTCACTAATGGAGATGCAGGAGCTGCCCCACATTGATCTCTCCGAGGATTACAAGGCGTGGTTAGTTCAGAGCAAAAACAAAGAAGAGGAAGAAGAACAAGAAGCGAAGAGGAGGAAGATTTGAGGAACTTGCTTTGCTTTTATATTTTTTTAACTTTCTTTTTTTGTTTAGAGTTTGGAACTTGCGCGTCTGTCCTTTATTTCTAAAATCTTGTGAACGTAGCTAATGTATTGAAAATTCCACGTTTATCTGGAAAAAGGTTCTCAATTATTTAAAAATTTTCAATTCTTACAATTAAATAATTTTATTATCAAAACTCAGATGAATTTGCATTGATCATTACTCGGATTCAAAGATGGTTAAAACAAAGAATGTGGCCGGACTTCTTGAAAGAAGCTGCCTACGTATCCTAAGAAGATGGAATTAGCCTTTTAATGTAGTTCAGGCTCAGTTTTCACTATGGTATTGACACTCTCTTTTTGTAATGCCTTAACTTTTGCCAAGATCGCCCTTTCGGGTTTTCAGCCTTGCAGGCTGCTCTAACTTTTGCATGAGTCGCTTTTTCGATTTTCAACTCAGTGAGCTTTTCTCTTATTTTTATTTTTACCTCAAGGATAGTGTGCGTGTGTGTGTGTGTATATATATATATATATATATATATATATATATATATATTCTTTGAGTTAGTCCAAATTGATTTCCGTCTAGGTCCATGAGGATTGCGACACCACTGCTCATAATAATCTTGATCAAATACGACCTGGCCCAATTTGGCTTGAACTTTTTCTTTGGATCAAATACAAGAGCCCTAATTTCCTTAAAAATCAAGTCACCTTCTCTCAAGTTTCGGGTGCGCTTTGGCTGTCTTCCTCTGATACCCTTGTATGTGGAACAGAATTTGTAGTCTTCTTTTATTGAATAAGAGAAATTCTTCCATCCGATTCTTTTGCCATTTTTCTACGAGTAGAGCCATGTCTTTATACTTCTTGATCCTTTTAAAGAATTTTTGCGACACTATAATATGGCCGTCTTGCTCTTTTGGACTTCACAATCATATCGCCCACATACACCTCGATGTCTTCATGTATCATATCATGCAACAAAGTAGTGGCAACCCTTTGATAGGTTGCCCCTTGCATCATGCGAGAGTAGTAGGTGCCCCACAATGTAGTGAATGTCATCTTTTCTCTGTCTTCAGGGTCCATTAGAATCTGATTGTACTCGGAGAAACCACCCATGAATGACAAGAGGGCGTGCCCTATTGTACTGTCCACCACGATGTCAATATGCGATAGCGGGAAGTCGTCTTTGGACTGGCCTTGTTGAGATCTCAAAAATTCACACAAACTCTGATACGTCCATTCTTCTTCAAGACTGGTACAATATTCGCTACTCACTTTGGGTATTCGATTACCATAAGAAATCCAATGTCGGTGACTTATTCTTTGATCTTCAAAGCCCATTTTGGCCGTATCCTTCTCAATTTATATTTTACCGGTTTGGCATCGGGATACAAAGAGATATGGTGTTAGATAATATCAGGATCAATTCTCGGCATATCCTCGTATGATCATGCAAAAATATCTTTGAATTCTTTTAATAAAATCATTTATTGTTCACATTCAACTGAAAATAAAGAAGAACCAATTTGGACAATTTGTGGGGTTAATTTCATTAATCAGATATATTGACAAAGTTTCTTCAATTATTGGTTGGGCACGCATTTCTCTTTCTTTTTTTTAAGGGTTTTTTTCTTTTGGGATATCCCTCTTGAATTCAAAATCATCAGAAAGTGTACAAAATAAAAGAAGCAAAGAAAAATAATCAGAAACTTTGTTTTTTTTTTATTATTGATATCAAAGAGAGCAGGAATTATAAAATTAAAAATAAAAGAAAAGGGTGCATAGATAGACGTGCCCTCGAACTCGACATACAACTGATCTTGAACAAAGCAAAGACTTACAAGATTCTGACTTGACTCGAGACTTGAATCATGTAAAAAGGAAAGAATTTAAAAACCAGTTGTTCCATTTGGTGTAGATGGAGGTGAGACGACCTTACTGTCAATGAGATCTTGAATGTCATGGAAGAGTTTCAGACAGTTGTCGGTTGGGTGTCCGTGGCTTTGATGGTATGAGCAATATTGGGTGGGATCGTAGCGTCGTGGTAAAGGGTTAGGAGGTGATATTGGATCAAGAAGCATTATTAGCCCTTTCTCGACAAGTTGATTTAGGACCATGGACAGAGAGATATTAAGGGGAGTAAAAACTCCTTGGCTTTTTCAGCGGCGACGGCTGGTTGTTTTTGGGAGGGGGTGATGAAGGTGAAGAATTTGGTCGATCTGATTGAAGGTTTTGCAAATTCACCTTGTTAGAGCGAGATGCGGGGTTAGTGGAAGAGGTGGGGCGGTTTTGATTGTTGGATGGGTAAGGTCTTCTAGGATTTTGGCTCGGCTCGGCCTCATCGATATCACTGGATTGGGTCACATCTTTTATCTGATTCCCGGCATCAAACATCTGCTCGAAAGTAGACAGCAGTTGTGTTATCAGATAACGCTTCAATGGGGACTGGAGGTTCCTGACTAAATTCCTCTCTTGTTCCTTCTCAAATGGTTGATTTATCATTTTAGCTGCCTTTCCCCTCCACCTAGTTTGAGAATCCACGAATGATCTTCAACTTTCTTGACGAGCGGTATCTAACTCCCAGGTGATTACATCTGGTTGGACATTATAGCTGTATTGGCTGACAAAAGCTATGACGATGTCCTCCCATGTCCTGGTCTTTGCAACATTCAGGGAAAGGAACCACCTCTAAGCTGCCCTTGAAAGAGATTGGTGGAATAGTTGAGCCTTCAACTGGTCATCGATCCCCTTGGGAGAGAGAGTATTGACATACATTCTCAAATGAATTCGAGGACCACCAGTTCCATCAAACTTCTCCATTTCAAGCATTTTAGCATCCGGGAATAAACAAAGTCCCCCTATATTGAACATATATTCCTTGACTCCCTTGGTCTTTCTAAGGGCCTTTTCCATGCGGTCGGTCTTCTCAGTCAATGCAGATTCTCTAGACTGAGCAGTGTTTTCTTCCTCAACTATCACCTGACGAGGGATCTGTGGTGGTAGCGGAACAACTTGCAGCCCATCGAGGACCTAATTGTTCCCCAAAAGTCTTCCCTATTACTATTTGGGTTGTCATATTGTTCACTCAGTACTAGCAAATGGGCTTGAATCGCCCGAATCTTTGCTTGGCACTAGTTCTGACCCTGGGTTTGCTACTCCAAGGCCCTCTGTGTATCAGTAATCACTCTCATTAGAGCTGTCAAATTAACTTCATTCTCTACCATTTTTTATGACTCAGCTGACTGCTCAGATATCCTATAAAGTATTCCTGTCACTGACCTAGCTCAATGATCTAAATTTGAAGAAAACCTAGATCCCAAAAGCAGAATAACCAGTATCGGACACTTCCTGAACAAGAATTCTGAATTAAAGGTAGAAAACATTTCAGATACCAAAACGGCTGACCGTAAACAGATAAACACGAAAGTTGAAATAATGCCCCTATCGGGCTTATATTGACAGCATAACAACAGGACGACTCAAAGACCACTACAATGGCTGAAAAGGGGATCAACTAAATTCTAGGGAGAAAGTTTGTCTAAAACGGACAGCACTCTGGCAAGAAAACAAAGCTATGCTAACTGGACTAGTTCGACCAAAAAATTCTAAGGAAAAACGGGCAGCATAATGGTAAGGTTCGGCCTAAAAATTCTAAAAAAAATGGGCAGCATAACGGTAAGGACACCAAGCTAGGCTAACCGGACTGGTTCGACCTAAAAATTTTAATGAAAAACAGGCAACATAACGGTAAAGAACTAACTCTCACGGGTATGACAAGGGTTTGAAAGAAACGAGCCTATGCCGAGTGTTTGGAACTAACGATCTGGGAGGATCTCGGAGGAGAGAGAAACTACCCTAGAAGTGTTAAAATGAAACACAGGCATAACCCTGGGAAGAAAACTTCAGTAAGAAAAAACGAATGTGGTGAAAACTAAACCCGGGTAAGAACTCGAAGAAAAAGCTATCTTAAGCAAAGGATAACAGAAAACTCGGGTCGAACACGGAGAAAGAACTAGCCTAAACTTGATCAAAACAATCTTAACAATATACAAACAAAACATACAATTAAAAAAACACATAATCCTACCATGGTTAACAGAACCTAAATGGGGGGTTCTAAGTTCACTATATGCAAAAAGTCGATTTTGATCAATTAAAAATGGTACCTTCTGAATAGAGCCGGGTATATACCTCTAATGCCTGGAGTGGTGCATGACATGGTCAAATGATACGCCCGAACTCTTTTACTGCACCTATAGAAGCGTACAGCCAGCAAGGGTTGCTCGTCTTCCTAACAATTTTCAAAATGGATTAACGCTCAGGGCATCGGGTCGACCAGGCAGGGGGGTTGAAGAATAATGCACATGCATGTGAAAATGCAAATGAAAAATACATATTAAGAACCAATGATGCTTTTAAGTCTAGCCATCTTATTTAATTTTAAAAACCAGAAAATACTGTGGCGTTGAGATTTAGGGGTCAAAAATAGAGAAATTCAAAGATGTTTTGAAAAATATTTTAAACACCTTGAAAATAAAATTTTAAAAATTTCTTTTTATTAAAAACAGAGTTGCCACTTAGTTTTTGAGAAAAACTAAGAAAAACAAAAAAAAACCACTGATCTTAAAAGCATTAACCAGAGAAAAGAGGGTTCGGGGGTTAAGGTACGAATCGGGGAAGGTTTAGGCACTCTGTTCGTCCAACCGTAAGGTTGGCCTCTACTAATCATCATTGGTTCTTTAATAAAATTTCTCAAATGCATGCAAATAAAAAAAATAGGGGGTAAAGAGAGAACATTCAAAATCAAGTATAAAAAATACATAAAATATGTACATAACACTCCGAAACAAATAGGTGTCAAAATTTTTTTTTAAGTCCTATGGCATGCAATTTCTATTTAAAGGATACATGAAACACATACCCACATGCAATATTCACAAAAATGACTTAAACTATTATAATATGCAAAATAATATAATATGTTAGAAGCTACCAAAACTACTTAAATATGAATTTGCTATAAAAGAAAGAAAAATCAAACTATCTCAAACATACTTTCAAATAAAGAAACTATAACTTGCATTTTATCAATATTAACTAAGTTAACATTATTATGATGAATCAATAAAAAAATAAGAAGTGTAAAATAAGAAATGCATAAAAGAGAAACACAAAAATGCTATATTAAAAGAAAGCCTATTTAACGAAAAAATTTAAAATAAGAATTTTGTAGCAAAAGAGAATTTCAATATTTAGAAGAAAAGAAAAAGATTTGACAATATATGAATGGTAGAAAATACTATTTAAGAAAAAAATCTAATTATTAAATAAAAGATGAAAATAATAAGAATAAAAGAATATTAAAAGATATCTTTGTGTTCTTGTGTTTTTTGTTGTTAATAGAAGAAAAGAAAAATATTATGAAGGACAAATTAAGAAAATTTAGCTATTAATATTTTACATTTTAAGAGAGAATAAAATAAAAAAAATAAAAGAAAAGAATAATGGAGTATTTTAAAAGAGAGAATTATGGAGTACTTAAATATGAAAATTAACTTAAAAACCTTTTTGTGATTTTTGATTTTAGCAAAATAAAAAAAAGAGAGACAAAAGAAAATAAGATCATAAAAAAAATGAATTTTTACAAGAAAAATGAATACTAATATTATAAGAAAAGAAATACTAAATGGAACTTTATTAAAGTAAAAAAAATAAAAAAACAATAGAAAAAAAAACTAGAAAAAGAACTAGAAAAAGAAAATTAAGCTAAAAGAAAAATAAAAAGGAGCACTAGCATTAGAGAAAAGAAAAAAAAAATAAATAAAAATAAAATTACATTATAAGAAAGGAAATAAGATGTTAGAAAAAGAAAATTACACTACTAGAAAAAAAAAAGCTAATGAAGGAATATTAAGCTAACATTAAAAGAAAAATGAATGCTAAAAGTGAAATACTAAAAATAAAATATAACACTAATATTACAAGAAAAAAAATGAACTAGACTACTATTAAGAAAAAATTAGAATAACTGAAGAAAATAAAATGAATGCTGAAAAATTAAAGTAATGCTAATAAAGAAAATAACATTAATATTACAAGAAAAGAAAAGAGTGCGAAAATAAATGCTTGTAAAAAGAAAAAAAATTAAATTAATACTAGAAAGATAAAAGAAATTAAAAATAACTATTTATCGTAAATGTGAAATGTAGTATTAATTACTACATTCACATAAATGTAGGTGTATTATTATAACAATTAACAATATTATTAAGTTGAAATTGTCAAAATATATTGGCACCATTTAATGAGTAGATGAATAAATGAATAAAAAGACAATGTCCTTAGTGTGGGGTGTGAATTAAGGAATTAATTTAAAAGACTAAATTCAACGAAATAAATTAAGTAATAAACAATGTTAACTACATAAATAAAGGAAACGTGCAAATTAAAATTGACAATTAACCTGATCACTCCAAAAGAGAGAAAAGGGAGTTTAGAAAGATCGGGGATCTAAATGAGATGCCTAGATTGCCGGGGAATCCTCAAGTTGAGAATGCAAGTTGGCGGCCGCTATATTTTTGAAAAGGTCCATGAAGTTCTATGGAGGTCGCCACAATGGGAGTTGGCGGTAGCTATGCTGGGAGTTGGCGGTCACCACTTTTAACTAGGGTTTCCATAAAATTCTATGGCGGGCGCCACAATGAGAGTTGGCGGTCGCTTTACTTGGGCAGCAAGTTGCGTTGGTTCATTAAAATTTCATTGGTTTGAAGGTTTCGGGTTCAAATACCGAGCTTGGATTACTTCCCGAGGATCGTACGGAGGCACTAATCCACTTGTTTTCATCATCGAATTCGCCTAAGATTAGGCGAGGTCAAATTGGGGTGTCTATAGCTTAGCCGAACAAGAAGAGACCGAACTGGTTGAATTTCTGAAAAAGAACAGAGAGGTTTTCGCATGGACGCCATACGAGATGCCGGGGATAGATCCCGAAGTAATCAGCCACCGGCTAAATGTGGATCCCCAGATAAAGCCAGTGATACAGAAGCCCAGGAAATCAGCTCCACACCATGCGGAGGCAATGGTTGAGGAAGTCCAAAAGCTGAAGGAGGCCGGAGCTATCAAAGAAATCCACTACCCGACCTAGTTGGAAAACACCGTGGTAGTAAAGAAGAAGGATGGAAAGTGACGAGTCTGTGTAGACTTCACCGATCTCAACAAAGCATGCCCTAAGGACAGTTTTTCTCTGCCCCGAATAGATCAGCTCGTCGATTCAACAACAGGGCACAAGAGGATGAGTTTCTTAGATACCTATAGAGGATACCACCAGATTGCCATGTACCCCCCGAACATGGAGAAGACAACCTTTATCACTCCTCGGGGAATTTACTGTTACAAGGTAATGCCATTCGGATTGAAGAATGCTGTGGCCACTTACCAAAGGCTTGCAACAAAGATGTTCGGTGACCTGATCGGCAAAACCATGGAAGTCTACATAGATGACATTGTCGTTAAGACTAAGCACCCGAACAAACACATCGAGGATCTAAGAAGGACATTCGAAATCTTCCAGGCTTACAAGTTAAGGCTTAACGCCTCAAAGTGTGCCTTGGGGTTAGTTCGGGGAAATTTCTAGGTTTCCTTGTCACTCACAGAGGAATAGAGGTAAACCCCGAACAAATCTCAGCCATCCAGAATTTGAAAACCCCACAAAGTTTGAAGGAAGTTCAGAAGCTTATAGGTATGGCTGCAGCACTCAACCTGTTCATTAGTCGAGCATCCGACTGGTGTTACCCTTTCTTCAAAGCAATAAAAAGGGCTAACCAGTTCAAGTGGGATGAAGAAAGTGAGGAAGCCCAAGCCGAACTGAAGAAGTACCTTTCATCTCCCCCATTATTAACAGTGCCGAACAGTGGAGAAACTCTATTCTTGTACCTTACTGTGTCTAGCCGAGCTGTAAGTGCGATACTCCTAAGGGTGGAAGACAGGGTCCAAAAGCCAATCTACTATGTGAGCAAGGTCTTTCTTGACCCAGAGACAGGGTACCTGCCTTTGGAGAAGCTTGCACTGGCCCTGGTCATTGCCTCTCGTAAACTCATCCACTACTTCAAAGCACACCCGATCAAGGTAATCACCGAACACCCCCTTCAATCATTACTTTGAAAAGCTAACTTTTCAGGGAGAGTAGCAAGGTGGGCTGTGGAGCTCGGGGAGCACGACATCACATTTTGCCCCGGACAGCTATAAAAGGCCAAGTTTTGGCCAACTTCATCGCCGAATTCAGCCAGGAAGGAAGTTCGGTGGACACTGGGGGGCAAACTACCACGCCAACAACTCTTGAGAACGAGGACTCAAAAGATACTTGGATGATCTACGTGGATGGCTCTTCATGCAACAAGGGGGCTGGAGCAGGAATAGTACTGTATAGCCATGAGGGAATCCTCATGGAGAGGGCTATTCGGCTGGATTTCCAAGCCACCAACAATGAAGCCGAATACGAAGCCTTGCTAGTAGGCCTCCGGGATATCATTGTGCTGAAGGCCAAAAAGGTCAAAGTATTTTGTGATTCACAGTTAGTGGTGAATCAATTCAAGGGAGATTACCTAGCCAGAGATGACAGAATGTAGGTGTATGTCCAATTAGCACAACGACTGGCCAAAGACATCCCATGTTTTGAGATCACCCAGCTCTCATCCCAGGAAAACAGCCATGCCGATTCCCTGGCCTGCCTGGCATAAGCTGTTAGTACAAAAGAAAAATGGTGATTTCGATGGAAGTCCTCCAACAACCGAGCATTGTCAACCACGAAGAGAAGCCGGTCTACTGCTCGAAATTGGGTCCCAGCTGGATGGATCCCTTGAAAGACTACCTGGTGAAAGGCGAGCTACCAGCCGATCAGAGAGAAGCTTGGGCTGTCAGAAGGAAGTCAGCTAGGTTCTGGGTCTCCAATTCGGGGGATCTGTACAAGAAGTCCTTTACTGGGCCTTACCTCTTATGTGTGCATCCGAACAAAGTCCAAGAACTCTTGTTCGAAATACACGAAGGAATTTGTGGCAGCCATACTGGGGGGCAATCATTGGCTCACCGAGCAATCTCTCAGGGCTACTGGTGGCCCTACATGCAGAAGGACGCAGAGCGGTATGTCCATAAGTGTAAAAAGTGCTAGAGGTTTAGCCCAAATATACACATCCCAGCCGAAGACCTGTCCCCACTCACAAGTCCTTGGCCTTTTGCCCAGTTGGGTATGACATAGTTGGCCGCTTCCCAAAGGCCACAGGCAACAGAAAATACCTCCTTGTTGCCACGGACTACTTCACTAAATGGGTGGAGGCTGAGCCCTTGGCTAATATCAGGGACGTTGATGTAAAGAGGTTCACGTGGAAGAACATCATCACCCGGTTTGGCATCCCCCGAGCAATTATCTCCGACAACGGTACTTAGTTCGATAGCTCCCTATTTAAGAATTTTTGTTTGGGACTTGGTATTAAGAATTACTTCTCCACCCCAGCATACCCTCAAAGCAATGGACAGGCTGAAGCCACCAACAAGACCATCATTGACGGACTCAAAAAGAGACTGGATGCTGCTAAAGGAAGATGGGTAGAAGAACTGCCCTCAGTTCTGTGGACTTACCGAACTACTTTAAGAAGGTCTACGGGTGAAACCCCATTTTCCCTAACTTATAGGGTGAAGGAAGTTATACCATTAGAGGTTGGGTTACCTACCATCCGAACAGAGGTAAGTACCCTCGAAGTAAATAATCAAGCAATGGCTTTGGACCTGGATTTGGCCGAGGAACGAAGATCAATGGCCACCATTAAATTAGCAGCCTACCAGCAAACCCTTGGCAAAGGGTACAACAAGAGGGTGAAACACCGTGAGGTCGGCATAAGGGGCCTGGTCCTAAGGAAAGTGCTCGGCCATATGAAGGATCCAGTACAGGGGAAGTTGGGCCCGAACTGGGAAGGCCCGTACAAGGTTACCTCCAAGGATGGCAATGGAGCATACCACCTAGAGAATTTGAGTGGAAAAGCAGTCCCTAGGCCTTGGAATGCGAATAACCTCCGCAAGTTTTACTTTTAAATCTCTAGTTTCTTGTAGTTTTTCTCATTATTTACAATAAAACGCCGGTGTTCGGCATTTGTTTTTTCCCTTCACTCTTAAAGTTTTTATCAATTGACATCCTTCACAAAAACTTGGGGAG
>JAOTRH010000022.1:5703435-5723599 GCA_034768845.1 Heliamphora exappendiculata | reverse complement strand
CCCCCCCCCCCCCCCCCCCCCCCCCCCAGACACGGAGTACGGCAAGCACAGGGCCAACACAATGAACTTTTTCAGCAGCCTAAGTTTGATGTTTATCCGAACTTATTCCCTTAGTATGGATGTTAATCCCATACTAAGGATGATTAAGCCTCAAAAGGCTAAGTTCAAAATTTATCCGAACGTATTCTCTTGGTATGGACGTTAATCTCATACTAAGGATGATTAAGCCTCAAAAGGCTAAGTTCGAAGTTAATTCGAACTCATCCAGCCCTCAGTATGGATGTTAACCCCATACTTAGGATGCCTCAAAAGGCTAAGATCGAAGTTCATCCGAACTCATCCAGCTCTCAGTATGGATGTTAATCCCATACTTAGGATGTTCAAGCCTCAAAAGGTTAAGTTCGATATTTATCCGAACTACTTAAGCCCTCAATATGGATGTTAATCCCATATTTAGGATATTCAAGCCTAATAAGGCTAAGTTTGATATTTATCCGAACTACTTAAGCCCTCAGTATGGATGTTAATCCCATACTTAGGATGCTCAAGCCTAAAAAAAAAGAAGTTAAGTTCAATGCTTATCCGAACTAATGTATCCCTTAGTATGGATGTTAATCCCATACTTAAGATGTTCAAGCCTAAAATGGCTAAGTTCAAAATTTATCCGAACTCATCTAGCCCTTAGTGCGGATGTTGATCTCATATCGAGAATGTTTAAACCTAGAAAGCTAAGTGTGAAGGTATGTCCAAATTACTTGGGCCCTCAGTACGGATGCTCATCAAAGGTAATGCAAGCATGAGTTCAAAGACTAAAGTTAAAAAAGAGTTTTTCATTAAAAAGAGAGGCTGAAACCCTCGAAGCAACAAGAACAGGCCCCAAAGGGCAACACATAGACAACTACAAAAATAAAGATACAAAAACCCTCAAGGGGCAGCTAGGAAGTCTTCTGGCGTTTCTACAGGCGTGCCAACTTCCTTGGCTGCAGCACCATCTGCCTCTTGTCCTACAGCACCATCACGAGAGTTGTTCCTTCTTCTTCTTCTCCGCCTGCTTCGTCTACGCGCTTGCTCGAGAGAGGAACATCAGCATATAAGGGGGAGGTTGCCTCGACCCCTGCCGCTTTAAGTGCGTCCTTCCAAGCAGCAGTGTAGATGATGTCTTGGAGCTTCAGAACTTGCTCCTTATAATCTTCCGTGGCTTCAGCCACGCCCTCCGAATAGCCCTTCTCCTGGGCCAGAGTCACCTCTGCTTGAGCCTTGTCGAGTTGAGCTTGGGAGGCAATCAAGCTATCCTCCTTCTCCTTCAGGTGCCTCTCCAAGGCCATCCCCTTCACCTCCAATTCAGAGGCCCTAGCAAGTGCAGCATCGGTAATTTTCATCTTCTCCCGAAGACTGCCCTCCAGCTTGCTCATTTGTTTGAGGTAGTTGAAATTTGTCTGGCAAAGCTTTGTCAGTTCGGTCTCCTGAGCCTCAACACGCTCCACCATCGCCATCAGACGTTGGAGGCTCTGTAGAAAGAGAAGTGTGTCAGTAGAGGAATGAAGTAAAAGGGAAGTGCGAAGGCTGAGGGAAGAGAAATACTTGGATGGAGTGCCAGATTGATGATTTTACCAACTTCTCATGGGGGAGTTTTCTGACCTCCTCCATATCCGTAGGCAAGAGGAGCGCCTGGGTCAGACCATACGCGGTGTCGAGAGAGCCTACCTTATCCTCTACATTAATTCGGCAACCTCCCTTTGACAACACTGGGGTCCACGGTTCTGGGTCTCCCTCAACTTCCACCACCTTCTTCCCCTTCGCCTTCTCTCTCTCCTTCCCCGTATCCTTCTCTCCCCTATCTCCTTCTCCGAAGCTTCTCCGATCTTCCTTAGCCTCTTTTGCATTGGGACAGGGACAGTCTCTATGATGGCCGAATCAGAAAGTTCGGCGTTGAGTTTGGCAACCCTTGATCTGATAGGCTCCTAGGACTTTGCGCTAGGAGCCACGGTGGTCCATTTCTTTGGTTAAGAAGGGTAGAGAGGTTGGTAGTGGGGGCCTTTCTTTTCGCCATCCGATCAATGTCGGCAAGGTCAGAGGAGTTAGGTGAAGAAGATGAGGAGGAAGATGAAGAAATGGAAATAGTATACCCCGAGGAAGAGGGACCTGGCTGCTCGGTGAAGGAGGGTTGGGCTACTGTCACCTGTCTTTCTGCTCGGGTGAAGGGCAGAACAACTGCTTCGGGAGCTTCGATAGGCGCTGTAGCCTCAACAACTACCCAAACACCCGAAGTGTTTGGTCTGATAAAGCTTCTGTACGTCGGGATGTACTTGAGAAGGATGTGTGCTGCCCTCCCAAGTCCTCGTTGCTCGGGAAGCCCTTTCTACTCCCAGACCTTCTTCAAGTCCTCAAGGTAGAGCCCGGGGAGAGGACCACGAGCTCGACTGTTTGCTACTTCACCTATACCGAACAAAAACAGACAAAGAATCAGACGGATGTAAAAGAACTCTAAGTGAGAAAATAAAGACAAACAAATGGTGATAGGGACACCGGGGCCGAGTCCATCTCTCTGAGGAATTGTGAAGATGTCATGTACCTCATTGGGACCAAACTCAAAGTTCCCGATGATGTAGAGGAAGTCGTCATCAACGTCCTTCCCCGAGTCCGGTAGTTCGATTACCAATTTCTCATTCACCTACTTTCCTTTGAGGTAATAGGACCCCGAGGAATGCTTAACCATATTATAACAATACTCAATATCCTAGATACTGAGATTGGTACCCAGGATTCGGTTAAGTTCCACGACGCCCATTATCACTCTAAACACATTAGAGGATACCTGCATTGGGCTCACCCTAAAGTGACAAAGTACTCTCCGAAGAAGAGGATGAAGAGGGACCGAACACCCCCCTCCACTATGGCAACTAATGGAAGGGGAAGCTTATCCCAGTTCCCCTCATGGGAGTCGTCAGGGTTGGCCAGAGTGACCCCAACATCGTCCGGAATCTGGTATCGACGACGGAAGTCGCGCATTGCCGCCGGCGTCGCTACTAGTTTCCTGAGCTTACCCATTTCATTCAAGGATTCTTTCGTGAAAAAAATGGGCAAAGACTTTATCTCAAAGAAAAAAAGAAGAAGAATGAGTGAGAAGGAGCTTACAAAATCGCCAACTTTGAAGTCGTGAGACGCCGATTTCTGGAGAAGTGCCTCGCCGGAATTTGGGTTGTTCTTCGCCGTAAAAATAGCAGAGAAGCTTGAAGGTTCGAAAGAGAAAAAAATGGTGGAAAAGGCAAAATGAAGAGACGTTGGGCTTTTATGCCCATCGTTTCAAACGGCAGGTGCATTCAATGCGCCGTACGTTTGAAACGACGCGAATAATCATTACTCAACATCTGTCGCCGCCCCCACGCGCCACTCAAGACGCACCATGTCAACAACACCAGGCTCGATGCAAGCCGTCATTATTCATGAGGGTAGCTCAAGAGGTCAGGGCAACTGAACCACCACCCGAAGAGCCGGATAGAGGTCCCCAAACAATGGGGCATCCCTAGGAACCCCATCACTCAATACATATCTCGAACAACTCAAACACATGCGCAATGAGCAAGCAAGCACTTTTAACCGAATAGAGATCCGAACCTCTGGCTCTTCACTGAGCGGTCTAGCCAAGCAAGAACTGGCAGAGCTAGGGAAAGTTGAGGGTGGATAAAAGTTATGGGCCCAAAGGTCCAGCCCGAATACAAAGGGACCGAGGCCCTATCAGAGGGGCAAGCCCAAAGTAGGCTGCTCCATAACTTGGCCTGGGCAATCGTTTGTTCGGGCCACGCGAGTTCGGCCCACCCCAGACTTAGGCAAACCGGACTAATAAAGCCAATGTCGGAGGCCAATGGAAAGATAAGTTTCCATCTGGTACGAGATCCGATCGGGTCTGCAAGATGAAAGCAAATCAATAGCCGAATCTAGAGGATAGAAACAAATCGTATCTCCATGATAGGAAACAAATCCTAAGAGGATTCAGCCTCTATTAGTCCTAACCCCTATATAAGGAGAGGTACCCCTAAACTACCAGGTAAGCAATTCTTAAGCCCAAAACTCTTGCTTAGAAACCTCCTAGAGAGATATCTAATTTGAGCGTCGGAGTGCCTCCCGATCATAACTAGCCGGTAGGCGCTAACGGTGTTCATAATGGTTGCAGGTGTTCGGCGGCGGAGCAAGGAAGCATCCAGGGAGTTCGACGGAGAGGAGTTCGGCCCATATCCTGTTCGGGGTCATCAGTATTTGGCCAGTTTATCTGGCCTTGATTGTGCCGAACAAGCCCAACCAGTTTGTACCGCGCACAGTAGTTTAATTTTAATCTTATTTTTATTTCTTGTTAGTTTGTGAAATATTTGACAAACTAGACATATTGCATAATCAGGGCATGAAGCCAGAATCTCAATATGAGGGGATCATAAGATTTAGGGTAAATTACACTGATCTCTCCTCTAGTTTCTGACAAAAATAAAAACTTCTCATGTGATTTTTGAAATGTCACTAACTTCTCCTCATATTTAATTTTTGCATTAAATTAGTTCGACCGTTAAAATTTTTAACGAAAATCACCAAAATCACTCCACCCAAAACCACCCCCAAAACCACTCCACCCAAAATCGTCACCTAAAACCACGCCCAAAACCATTGCCACCCAAAACCCCACCGAAAACCACTGCCACCCACCGAAAACCACTGCCACCGAAAACCTCCATTGGGGGTCGGTGGTGGCATGCGGCGGCGTGGGGAGAGAGAGAGGGAGAGAGATAGAGAGCAGAGACGGCGGTGGCATGCGGCGTGGGGGTCGGCGGTGGCATGCAGCATCCGTCTCTCTCTCTCTCTCCCTCTCCCTCTACTATGCTCTGCTCTCTGTTTTATATAATATATATATATACACACACACACACACACAAGAGAGAGAGAGAGAGAGAGAGAGAGAGAGAGAGCAAGAGAGCAGACCCCTCACCGCTGCCATCAACCCCTCACCGCCGACCCCGCACGCCACCGCCGTCCCTCTTTCTTTGCTCTCTGCTCTCTCTCGTTCTCTCTCCTCTCTCCGCTCTTTTGCTCTGTCTCCTCTCTCCGCGGTGGTTCTAGGTGGCGGTGGAGTGGTGCGCGGTGGTTTTGGGGGACAGTGGTTTTGGGGGTGGTTTTAGTGGTTTCCGTTAAGTATAACGAAAATTTTAGCGGTTTGACTAATTTTATGCAAAAATTAAATTTGATGGAAAATTAGTGATATTTTCGAAACCACATGAGAGGTTTATGTTTTTTGTTAGAAATTTCAGAAGAAGTCAATGTAATTTACCCTAAGATTTACAATAAAGGAAACTCTGTATATAGATATGAAATTTTGGTTTCTCTCCTCATGTGAATGATTAGGGAATGAATATTATTATTTTTAAAAGCCTATAATATTTTGACAAGAATACTTTCATTTTTTATGTAGACCAAAATATTTAATTAAATTAACCAAGTTACAAATAAAATGCTTATTTGTTACTAATTATTTTAAAATAAACAACAAATCAATTTAATATTCTAGTATTTTAATTCATTATTATAGGGAAATCAAAGAAAATTTGCAATAGTTTTGAGAAAAAAACGTAAACTATTTTTTCATTGAAATTTATTTAAAATACTAACGACGCTTAACATTTCCAAGGGCCATGGCCAATCTTAGCCTTCCTCTAACTTCTTCCATGTACATAATCATTTTGTCGTTGCCAATCAGGACTTCAAAAAATAATTATAATGTTTTTTTTTATTGGGCTTATTTGATTGAAGAATTATTTTTATAGGATAATTAGTGTTTTTGAATTATTAGTGTTTAGAATATTAGTATCTGGATTATTAATATAGTATTTTTTTATACCAAATGATATTTGGTTAAAAGTAGAATAGCCCATTGATAAATAATACATTGTTTAATTTGACTTAATTTTAGTAGGATTAAATTTTTTCATGTACAAAAATAAACAAATAGTCCCGAGATTAACTAATTCACCCCTCCTATAGGTTTAGGATAGTCCCTTACAAGGGATATTAAGTTAGTTGGGTTTTTTAATCCCCTTCCAAATACTTGCCGAACACATTTCAAAATTTACTAACCAATTTACCAACAAGCCTAATAATTAATTTAAAATACTAATGACACTTAATATTTTTCCAAAATATATACTAATTCTTTGCCTAAGTCTTATTCCGACATTTAGAGACTGAAAAATATCAAAGATAACGTGTTAATATGTTATAACATAATGAATTATAGTCAATAGTATTTATAAAGTTGAACATTTGTTCAACAAATTTTTATTCTCATGAATAATTATAAGTCATAAGGCATGGAAAACTCCTATAGTACGATGGACGCTGTGTACAAGACCCAAAAATGAATTCACCGTAGTATGGTTAATTTCCGATTATTAACAATTCCAGCTTCCTACAGGTGGCAAATTCCTGCTTCAGACATGCGAGTTGCAACTTGCAATCTCAACTATGGACAAAGACTAAGAACGGATTTTTGAAGTCAGCCTCAGGGATCCATCAAGGCTTTGGGCGCAATTCCACAATCAGCCTTTGCATTTTCATCACCAATGACACATCAATTACTGATGGATGCAGAACAGCAATTTAAGAACTCAAATCCTTAGCACAAACAATGTGGTTCCAAGGAAATTGCATTTCTTATAAATGCAATGAATCAGAGCTTACCAAGAAGAGTAACATCATCTTGGATACAACAATAATGACCAAGAAGAGAATTTTTTTTTTCCCAGAAAAAAGAGCAAGTCAACAATATTTCTCATTGTTATGTTGCAAGGGTGACAGAGGTTTTCTTGGTGAATCAACATCACTAAAATCAATTTTCTTCTCAACTGGGCTACTACTTGTCTTGGGGCTAGATTTTCGCTTGTTGCCCTGCACAGATTTCAGGGATAAATCATGTTAGCACCATTTCTAACATGCCAAGTGACTGATATTGCAGTTATTCACGTGCATGAGTGGACAAACGAATAATTATATCCTTTTTCTCACCTTGGAAGCGCTGCTTGTATATTTTTCACCAGAACCAGGATGGGACCTTTCTCTGAGGTGCCTCATCAACCTTTTATTCTCTTTATCCAGTATTTTGTTTTCTTCAAACAATACATTCACCTAATAATGTTACAAAAAAAGGAAGAAGGATTTGACATATTACTTGCTAATATGAAATCGGATCAAATAAATAAACACGCAGGTACTACTTGCCTCCTCTTCGGCTCTAGTAAGATTAATCCTCAGATGTTCCTTATCTTTCTGTAGAGTCTTAACTTCAGCAGCCAGTGCAAGAATTTTCTGAGTCGAAGGCCTCAGACTATCCACAGTAGAAGAAAAAAATTCAGTACAAGAAATTCACTTCGGTTTAGTAGACCTTGCAAGCAAGAATGTGTGCTGCACTTTGGGAGATGAAGGTCCAGTTAATAAAGAAACACTGCTCACCTGTTCCCTGTTTTGAGCAACCTTTGGCACAATTCTACTTCACTGTTTGCCTCTAAAAATGCAAGTGCAGTTGGTGCAACTTTATCATTACCAACCAAAGTCGTTATCAATGACTCGACGAGAAGTGGTTCCACAGCTGAACCCTCTCCAGAAGAATCAACCTTTTATGATAAGCATTTCAAAAGACCATCAGCCTCCACTCATTATTGTGTCCAACCATCAGTTTTGCAGAAGTAAATAGCTTAGCATAACCCAATGGGAAAAGAAAAAGAGAATAATAGAAGGAATTCGGGTTACACCTGAATATGGACCATCAGTTTATTTAAGTATCAATTTCATGACTCACGCACCTGAGTTATTAATGTAAGCTAAATAGATTTTAGCGTTTGCTCACTATAATATCAAAGCAACATATCTATTTGCACAAGCCATCTGCATTCAATCCTCGAAAGATAAAAATATAACAAAATGAAAAGGCAAAAATAAATATGCATAAGATTTCATTGTCTAATATGAATAAACCCATACGCACTGTAAATAAAGAAGAAAATTTTCATTAGTTATAAATTATAACCACCCAAATATCCTGAAATGTTCTCCTTAGACTGTTTAATATCGCATCAATAGTTATAGAGGATAAAGGTTCATTTGTTTATTCCAATTGCAGAAGAGAGAGAGAGAGAGAGAGAGATCATTTATGAAGAATTGCGTAATACTGGAAATAATAGTGCGAGTACAAGCATTCATCTCCGAGTGAAACCTACTTCGGTGGCCTAAAAGGGTTAACTCCGAGTCAATTTAACTTGCTTTTCTAAGAGAGGTAGCTTCCAAATCGACCCACCACTATGATCATTCAAGTGGGATTGGTTCCAAATCAACCCCACTCTCTGCTCACCCAAAAGGAACCAACCCCACTCTGCTCCACTTGCTCAAGGCCGCCTTTCACTTGAACCAATCCCATCTCTACAAGAATTGGCCAGTGTAAGACTCTATGACAAGACCAAAGTTGGGAGAAACGTCTAGGAGAGCTCACTTGGGACCTCTGTAGGATTATGACTTGTAGACTAGAGTTGTGCTCGTCAGAGTTGCTTAGGTTGTCCCATTCCCAGCTTAACTCCACTCTAACCAACTTTAAAGAAAGAGTAGCGTTAACTCAAGAGTCAATAAGTACATTGACCATTCAGAGTAATTTGTCGCTTTGAATCCCAACAAGTGTCAGGCAATAGAGAGCTCTGCTGGTTATTTACTAGGTCGATACGCTTACAATGGTCATTCCAAGGCAACGACCCCATTTGTCTCTTTGTGATAAGGATCTTCTGATTCCCTTGTGTCCAATATAAGAAAATGCATGCGCGTTTTTCAAAGGTTACTACAACTTATAACTTCTCACCATTGCCTTTCTTCACTCGCTCCTAAGGTTGCCTCTACTTGCTCCTCCTCCACCTCTAGTAGTCATGGTTTTAAATATCGCTGGAACCATTATGTATCGGTCGTTACGTAACGGTATCTCAACCCTTAGGCATATGATTATAATACACACTCTAGTATCGGAATTGTAGAAAATCCCTAGAGGAACGAATGATACGGCCGATAAGTATTGTGTATCAGTGTTGTTAGAAAATAGAAAAAAGGATACGGGAAAGCGTGTTAATTTCTCATTGTGAGACATACATACTTATTTATTAAGCAAATGAGAGCCTACAATAGATACTGTGGGCATCCCCACAGGTCATTATGAATACTTAATATTTTAATACTGAATATATATTAATACCCCCCATCAAGTTTAAGTATAGATATCAATCATGTCCAACTTGTTATAAATATAGTGAACCTGGGCCCCAGGCAGTGCCTTAGTAAACACGTCAGCCAACTGTTTACCAGATCGAACAAAAGCCAAAATCGATAGTGCCGTTCTTATACTCGTGGCGGATGAAATGACAGTCGATCTCGATGTGCTTAGTCCGCTCATGAAACACTGTATTAGTAGCAATATAGACAACAGACTTATTATCACACCACAACTTGGTAGGACCCATAGGCAGTTCGTCTAATTCGGTGAGAAGTTGTCGAACCCACATGATTTCGTATGTTGCCAAAGCCATAGACCTGTATTCCGCCTCAGCACTAGATCTCGACACCACATCTTGCTTTTTGCTTTTCCACGATACCAAGTTCCCACTAACAAAGATAGAGAACCCTGATGTGGATCTCCTATCAATCAGGCATCTTGCCTTTGCATCAGAATAGCCCTCGGTACGGAAATGACTCCGATCACAGAACTGTAGACCCTTTCCCGGGTTAGAATGGAGGTACCGTAGGATACGAACCATTGCATTCCAATGAGGAACGCGGAGATTAGACATAAACTGACTCATAATGTTGACAAGATAGGCAATATCTAGTTTAGTCATGGTGGTCAAATAATTAAGTTTTTCCACCATTCTGCGATACCCTGTCAGGGTGAGGAAATACATCACCGTCAACGGGAAGAAGTTTCACACTCGGATCCATCAGGGACTCCATACTTTTTGCAATCAGCAGGCCGGCATTGCGCAAAATATCAATCACAAGTTTCCTCTGAGAAATAAAAATCTCATTCTTACCACTAACCACCTCTACCCCCAGAAAATACCGCAAGTGCTCAAGATCTTTAGTCTAAAATTGTGTCTGTAGAAAGGCCTTCAGGCTACTAATCCCAACACGGTCATCACCGACAATATCATCAACATATACAACGAGAAGAATACAGTCGGATGCTGTCCGACGAAAGAACACAGTATGATCTTTGCCCGACTGCCGCAGACCAAACTGTTGCACCACCGTGCTAAACCTTCCAAACCACGCCCGAGGAGATTGTTTTAAACCATACAAAGAACGACGAAGGCGACACACCAGATCAGACCCCCCCTGAGCAACAAAACCGGGAGGTTTCTCCACATAGACTTCCTCTTGAAAATTGCCATGGAGAAAGGCATTCTTGACATCCAACTGATAAAGCAGCCAATTCCGAGTGGCAGCGAGAGAAAGAAAAAGGCGAATGGAAGTTATCTTGAAAACAGGAGATAAAGTCTCAAAGTAGTCAACACCATAAGTTTGCGCATAACCTTTTGCAACAAGGCGTGCTTTCAAGTGAGCCAAAAAGCCATCAGGATTCACCTTCACAGTGTAAACCCACTTGCAGCCAACTGCCTGCTTCCCGGCAGGAAGAGAAACAAGATCCCAAGTGCCATTATTATCCAGGGCAGACATTTTCTCCAACATAGCAGAACGCCAACCAAGATGGGAGAGAGCCTCTGAAACACTACCAGGAACAGCAGTAGTATCAACTGTAGAAATAAAAGCACGTAAAGAAGCTAACAAGCCCTTATAGGAGTCAACATACCGGGGGTGATCCCGATAGAGACGATAACGGTGATAGGCAGCAATAGAGGGCTCACTTACCGGGAGATCAATCGACGAGAGAACTGGCTTAGCAGGAGGCGGATCACGGGAGGGCGAAGCTGCAGAAGGTGGCACCGGGAGCGGCTCAGAAGGGGAGGCAGGAGTATTAGTTGTAATTCGAGAGACCAAAAATTCAACAGACAAAGGGGAGGGAGGTCACTCACGATCCGGAGGTGGAACAGGAGAAGAAGGAAAATAGAATGGGGTCGACTCTAGGAAGGTAACATTCCGAGACACAACAAAATGACGAAGCGCAGGACAGTAACACCGATACCCCTTCTGGTGTTAAATGTAGCTAAGAAACACACATTTGAGGGCACGAGCATCAAGTTTAGTGACCTGTGGCTTGGTGTCACGCACAGAGCATACGCAACCAAAGATTTTAAGAGGGAGAGAGTGCCTAGGTAACATAGGAGCTAACACAGACATCGAGAAAACACCACCCAAGACAGTAGACGGCATGCGATTAATAAGACAACAGGCTGTAAGAACAGCCTCACTCTAAAAATGATGAGAAACATGCATATGACATAGGAGAGCACGAACTGATTCCAAAACATGTCTATTTTTTCGCTCAGCCACCCCATTTTGTTCGGGAGTACCAGGACACGACGTCTGATGGAAAATGCTATGACTCACTAGAAACTCCCTCATGGCAGTAGACATACTCTCTCCCATTATCACTACGCAAGATCCTAACATAGGTACCAAATTGAGTTCGCACAGTCTTACAAAATTGAGTCAACACAAATAAAACCTCAGATTTATTTTTCATTAAATAGAGAAAAGTGGAACGAGAATGATCATCGACAAAACTCACAAAATAACGAAAACCAAATAAAGAGGTAACCAGACTAGGTCCCCAGACATCATAGTGTACTAACTGAAAGGGAGAAAAAGCTCTTTTATTGACTCGAGACTTGAAAGGCACACGCAAGTGCTTGGCAAAACGACACGACTCACACTCGATAGCAGGCACAGACCTTAAATTAGAGTAATGAATTTTAAGACTAAACAAACTAGGGTACTCAAGACGGCAATGAATATCAAGAGCAGAGGAAGATAAGGCAGAATATGCCTGAGCAGGAGCAGCATCTAGCAGGTACAAACCCCTCGAGACCCATCCTTTATTGATAATCCTCTGCGTCGTAAGATCCTAAAAAATACAAGAATCAGGAAAAAATATCACGGAGCAACTCAAATCAGTGGTAATCTGACTGATAGATAATAGATTGAAGGGATTATCAGGAGTATGCAAGACATTGTATAAAGAAAGGGCAGGAGTTGGTGTCGCAACACCACAACCCTCAACAGTTAAGGATGAGCCATTAGCCACCAAAACACCAGCGTGACCAGGGGTCAACTTATAATTAGATAGAATACCTGATAATCCAACCATGCGAGCAGAAGCGTCAGAATCAATAACCCAGGTGTGGGGGGTAGCCACACATGCAGTGGGATTACCTGCAAAGGTGGCTGTTGGTACCTCAGAAGAACTCGTACTCTGTCCAATCTGACCATACATACACTGGTCATACTCTGCAGCAGTCATCTCTATAACTCGTCTGGTCGAATTAAAGCCCCCTGAGGACTTGGATGGATATCGTTCTGTTGGCTGAAATCAGATGTGGCATTGGCCACCAGTGGAGGCTTTCCATGAAGCTTGTAACATTCACTATGAATGTGTTCTCGGATCCCACAATAGTGGCACATACGGGTCTCAAGACCACCATCACGACCTCCTCCATGACCGAACTTGTTGCCACCACCACGACCACGGCCTCGACTGTTGCGGCTACCATGAAAACCCACTAAAGCAGACTGATCAGAGGTCTCAACAGATGTACTAGTACCACGAGACTCATCCCGACGAGACGCTCAACTCACACGTCGGAATGTCTCGAAGAGAGTGGAAATGTCGGCCCCAGCAAGGATCTGAGAGCGAGCGGAGTCAAACTCGGAATCCAAACTAACTAAGAAGCACACCACCAAAAGTTGCTGCCGCTGCCGCCGTTGCTGAAACTGAGACAACTGATTTATGAATGGGAGAAGGCGAACAAACTCATCAGCCAAAATCTTGAATTGCATAAAATGATCCTGAAGAACCTTGCCGAACTGCTAGGATTGAAAGAAACCTTTCATGACGTTATATAGACGGGAGAGATCATTAGTGGCGGAATAGATAAATTCTAACGAGAACCAAATCTCTCTCACAGTATCAATGTTGGCCACCAAAACCTGAACAGAAGGATCCATCGAGTTGAGCAATTGACTAAATATCCAGGCATCATCCCGGGTCCAAGTCCGAAAAGTCGCTGATGTTCATGAAGGTGGATTATCAAACAAGTGGGAATCCAATTCCATGCCTTGTAGAGACTTAAGAACACTTTTCTTCTATAAAGCATAACCATTGGCACCATCAAGTCGCCGATCAACTAACTGTGTGGATGACGAGAACACCTCTGTAGTACGCTGCCGACCAGCTTTAACCTGGGATTTGCAGGTTACGAAATCCTTTGATATTGATATCCTTGTTCACCAACAAGGGGACCAAAAAATACTACAAAAACAAACACAAGTCTCAATCCACACAGAAGTATAACAAAGAACTATACCGAACCCTCACAGCATCATCAAACTCGCAGACATCGCGGAATTACATTGGCGGACTGATGCAGCGAGGGAAAGAGAGAGAAAAGGCAAGTCTAGCGACTGAGAGAGGGCCTACAGGGTCTGTCAGAGTCTGACAATGGTCGTCGGTGGCGGAGGAAGACTCTACAGGGTTTATCGGAGTCTAACAATGGTCGTCGGTGGCGGAGGAAGACTCTACAGGGTTTATCGGAGTCTAACAATGGTCGTCGGTGGCGGAGGAAGACTCTACAGTGATCGTCGGAGTCTAACAGTGGTCGTCAGTGGCAGATGAAGACCCCTGGAAGAGCTGTCGGTGGCTGACGTCACCCCTGGAGGGGCTAACGATGGCTGATGTCACCCTTGGAGGGGTTAATGAGGGCGGCAACCCTCCTGGTCGAGTTGACTGAGGTCGCCGTCACCCCTGAAGGGCCTGACTAGGATCGTCGAGCTCCCTAGGAAGGCCCAACTGAAGTCGTCGTCACCCCTTGAGGGGTTGACGAGGGTCGGCGCATGCTGTGGGCAAGCCGACTGTGGTCGACAAGTGTTCTTGGAGGGCCGACGAGGGTCGGCGACGACTGCCGGAGGCTAGGGTTAGGGTTTCTGATTTGGCGGCTGGTTTGAGTGGAAGCTAGAGTTTCGTGGTGGCTAGGGTTTCATGGCTCTGATACTTTGCTAGAAAAGAGAGAAAAGGATACGGGAAAGCGTGTTTCTAATTGTGAGACATACACACGTATTTATTAAGCAAATAAGAGCCTACAATAATTATTGTGGGCATCCCCACAGGTTATTATTAATATTGAATATATATTAACAAGTGTTGTATCAGTCCGTATCAACCGATACGAACTGATACAGACCAATATGGGACCCGAGACAACCCAACAATTTGGCTTCGCTTTCCTATCTAGAATTCTATCTTTGTCTTCAAAGTTGTGTCAAAATATTAATTAAAAAGATTTATAAACATTCAATTTGTAATAATAAGTTTATGATATACTTATCAATGAGTTTATGTCATTTCTTATTGCTTGAAAAAAAATCACGAGTGCGGTTATCGACTCTCGTTATAGACTAACCGATTCTCCCGATACCCGTTAAACACAACCGCGGCCATTACTCTTGGCCGATATCGGGATTTAAAACCCTGCTGGTAGTCTTGAGCCATCAAATGCTCATCTTTCAAAGGATACTGGCCATTCATCATTCTCTCCGACTTATAACTTCTCTCCATTGCTTTCTTCACTCCCTCCAAAGGTTGCTTTTGTTCACTCCTCTGCCTCTAGTAGACTTGAGCTATCAAATGCCTACTATCATTCCAAACATCTCGGTAACTCTCCTCTACACCGAACCAGCTACCTAAAAGTAGGATGGACAAACCCCTCAATGAAGAAAAAAGAAACAAAAATGAACTTAACATTTTTTAAAACTTCAATATTTTTTTACAAGAAACATTAATATTTTTTTAAACTTTAAAGGTTTCTAGCCCAAAACCTTGATTTGCCTTTGGCGTACAACGATTAAAGCAAAGTTTTCTTTTTTGATTTCACACAAAAATTGACGTTAACGTCGACCAATTTGACAACTTAAACCCGCTCAAGCTTTTCTCATAAATGAGCTGAAAAAAGAACCCTGAACTATTTCTAAGGAACTAAATTTCGTTTCATTTCCATCGAAACGGCTAAATGTTTCTGATGCCTAAAAAATCAAAACGAAATATTAATGAACTATCGAAATTCCTATGTTTCAATTGAGACACACCAAAACGGACCAAAATGCGTTGTTTTGACACACTATAAATAACAAACAATGTTCTTTTATATTTTCCTCCATTTATTAGAGAGAGAGAGAGAGAGAGAGAGAGAAAGAAAAAAAAAAGAAAGAAAGAGAGAGAGAGAGAGAGAGAGAAAGAAAAAAAAAGAAAGAAAGAGAGAGAGAGAGAGAGAGAGAGAAGTAATAAAAAAATCTTTAAACTTATTATATAATCTAAGAAATTAGGAAAGACAAAAAGAGACATAACGCGAATAAGATAAAATAAGCATGATTAAACTACATATTCCTTTTATTTATTTTCACAAAACACTCTTTATATAAAGATTATCACCGATATTTTTCTATTTTTATATGCTCTCTGTTACTATGCAATAGTAAGAAAAAGTTACAAGGTCATGAGTAATGAAAATATTAGAAAGAAATGTATACCTAAATTGACATGAAATACCGTATTAAGAAAAGATATGAATAACTAACTAAAGAAATGGTCCTTAACAGAGCAGAATAGTATAAAAGGATTCATATATCCGACCCCAATTGATTGGGGCAAAGGCTTTGCTTGGTTTGATATGATTTGGTATACTCTCTGTTACTACTATTTGTTCACTTTCTTATATTTATTAGGCTTTTAATCCCTTCATGGTTTAATGCAACAATTATATATTTGACATTATCTCTACTTTCTAAGTATTTAGTATTAACATTAACTAATTTTTAGTGTAGTTTTCTATAGTTTAATACTCTAAAATTAATATACAATCCTTAAAAATGTTAAATTGTTGATTTACTAGTCCTAAAAATGTGTAAAAATATTTTTGGATCATAGCTAGACTTAGTTCCTTCACTTAAGGCTTTATCGAACACCAAATGTCAATTTTCTCTACAAGTATTCTGATATTGCTTCCATGCCTTCCTATTTTAGTACAACTATTAAAAGTATACGATTTTAAATTTCATATCACAAATATGTTATAACAACATTTGCTCTTTTGTTTCACCAAATATTCCATATCTTTAGCTTATCGTTACAAAAATGTTTTCCAGTCATTAACTAACATTTGCTATTTTGTTTCACTAAACACTCCATATCTTAGTTGCACGAAGTGGGAGCGGGAGCGAGAGTGGTTGTGAGGGAGTGAGGTCAAACAAAAGAGTTTAAAATTGGGAGTGCCGATGGGTGCATTTATATATTTTATATATTCTACGAAATATTTTTTATTTAATTGTAATATATGTTAAAATAATAATAAATATTGTAGATTAGTGTTTAATACAGATTATTTTTTGTATACATAAATAAATATTATGTAAATATAAAATACTAAAATATATTTGAATTAATTTTATTCTATAATATTATTAATTATATAGATTTTCTCTTATTTTCTCACATTTATTTTGTTTTTTTTAAATCTATATGTTTGAGAGATTTTATCTTAGTTGAGAGCGAGGCTCTTTCTAGATAGGAGCGAGATTCTTACAAGATTTTTACTTTAGAGCGCGGGAGCGAGGTTTCGAGACAAATTCGTCACCCCAGTAGGAGGATTGTGCAACTAAGCTCCATATCTTTTATCTTATCGTTACATTAATGTTTTCCAGTCGTTTCTAGAAATTTTTCTAACATGCATATGACCATACACATTAAATATAGCCATATCTAAAATGACTTGTACAAGTTTCACAAGATACACCATCTAATTCCATAAATCTTGCCTCTAATAGAACAAAGGTGAGTGAAGCACATATGAGCATTATATAGAACCAATTACTAGTACAAATGGGCAAAGTCAAAGCCCATAAAAACGAGGAACGGTTGATTAAATAAAAACAAATGGTATTCCAAAGAAATCCTCAATTAATATGGGAATATTTAGAAATTTTTGGTATAGAGGTTTTGTGCAACTAAGCTCCATATCTTTTATCTTATTGTTACATGAATGTTTTCCAGTCGTTTCTAGAAATTTTACTAACATGCATATGACCATACACATTAAATATAGCCTTATCTAAAATGACTTGTACAAGTTTCACAAGATACACCATCTAATTCCATAAATCTTGCCTCTAATAGAACAAAGGCGAGTGAAGCACATATGAGCATTATATAGAACCTATTACTAGTACAAATGGGCAAAGTCAAAACCCATAAAAACGAGGAGGGGTTGATTAAATAAAAATAAATGGTATTCCAAAGAAATCCTCAATTAATATGGGAATATTTAGAAATTTTTGGTATAGAGGTTCTCGAACACTCCCCCCAAGGCTACAGCTAACATACCTAACCATTACCTGTATTAGGCTATTAACTAAATAAATACGTAATTGCATTATTCAAGGTTGATGCCCTTTGTTAATACCAAAAGGTGACCTTTATTTAGTTCTCTCTCATTATTCTTTATGGCTTCATTCATTTAACAAGAAAGAAAAGAAAAAAGAAAAAAATAATAATTGTTTTATTTTCCTACATGTATGTTAAGTTGATGAAGGAAAATACGAGTCTCGAGAAAACATTTTTCTTGTGAGAAATATTTTTCCATAAATCAAGTCCCGTAAAAAGCATAAGATAATGCATTGTGGAAAAGTTAAAAACTGAATTTTCTATCAACTTCCTTGCAAACTAAACATGTAACAAAAACTAATTCCTTCATATTTTCCTTTTCCTTTCTTTTCGTTCGCTTCACTATTGTCGTAAAATACTTTTCCCATATAATTTTCCTGAAAACTAAACAAAGCCCATGTTGCTCTGCTACTAACCATCCTCATTAAATTTCTACTGTCACAATTAATTTACTTATGCAAAATGCTTTCAATTGCAAAAAATACAATTAATAAGAGTGCACATTTCGAAAGTGTCACTTATCTTATATTTCCTTTTAATAAGAAAGTGCATCTCTCAGGTTGATAATCTTCTTATATCTCATTTCATTTTCAAATTTAAGACTGGGTTGTTATAAATCCAAAGGTTGATTTAAGACAATGACCCTTTATAATTAGATCTTATAAAAAGCATTACTACTGATGCTACTTCTATTATTACTAAGCAGCTTTATTTATTTTTGTTAGAATAATTATTTTATTGTTATTTTATTATTTTTACCTTTGTAGTTTATGTCTCAAGGGTCTCTTTGTAATTTATACTTTTTTTTTTAATATAAATACTTAAAGGTGAAGGGAACATATTAGAAAATCCTAAACCTGATTTTCTCTTATTCTTTCTCTCTTTCTTGTTCTCTTTAAACTCTAAATCCTAAATTTTGAATTTCAACTTTGTATCAGAGCCAGTGATGATACCTTCATAGTTCATCTAATTATTCAGAGAAGTTGATAATTGCAAACGTTGCTGACATCAGCATTATCCGACGATGACATCATGCTGATGTCAGCTTCAAAACCTTAGTTTTCATGTTAGATCTGTTCATCGTGAGTCTAGAAACTCCCTCCCACTCGATTTGTGTCGCTAACCTTAATCTATATCAAATTTGAAGCCAATTTGCAGTTTGGTTGTAGTTTGTGCATCGATTGAAGGTTTTTTTGGCATGTTCTCAGTTGTGCGACCCTCACCGTGCCTAGGGTTTGCTCCCAAGTGATCGACGAAGCCTGTGGTTGGTTCGAAAAAGGCCGACGAAGGCTCTGGTTTGTTCCAAACGGGTCGCCGACTCCTCTGGTTCCTTCGAAAGGGGTCGATGACTCTAGTTTCGTCAAAAGAGGTCAACGCTAGATTTGGTTTCATCGAAAGGGTCGACGACAGCTCCAGGTTGCTCCAAAGGAGGTGACGCTAGCTAGGGTTTGCTCCAATAGGGTTGGCGGCGGCTAGGGTTTAGTTCGGTGGCTAGGTTTGGCACATGTTCTGCTTGTTTGATTGTTTGGTATTGGTTTATTCGTGGTTCTTCTTCACTGTTTGGCTTCATTATCTTCATTATGGGCTGTTTGGTATTAGCTTATTCATGGTTCTTCTTAATTCTGTTTGGTATTGACTTATTCATGATTTTTCTTCATTACTGGTTCATAGTTTTTCTTCTTGGAAATATGGCTTACAGCAAAGTTTTTTTAATTCGGGATGATGATATGCCAAAATCTATTACTTTCACAAAATTAAATGGGCTAAATTACTTAGCTTGGGCTCATGCGGTGAAATTTTTTTTGCGCGGAAAGTGAATATTATAGTATGTGACTGATGATCCTTTGCCTAAAATCGATCCTAAATATGAAGATTTGATGTATGAAGATTTAATTGTTATGGGCTGGTTGTGGCATAGTATGGAGCCTACTGTTACTATGATCGTTGAATTTTGTGACACCACTAAGAAGATTTGGGATTCGGTTGCTGACTCATTCTCTCGTCAAAGTAATGTTTCTCGTCTCTTTGAGATTTATGAAAACAATTTCACCACGAAACAGTCTGGAAAGCCTCTATCAGACTATTAGAGCACGCTTAAGAATCTTTGGAACCAGTTGTTGCAGTTATGGCCTATTACTACTGATCTTACACAACAACAGCGCCAATGGGAGGGACTTTATAATTGCTTCCTTGTTATTTGGTTTAGATCTTGAGTTACGTGGGTTCAAAGATCAGATTCTTGCGATTGAGATCTTGCCTACTACCGCTAATGCCTATTCTCAACTTTTACGCTCTTCATTGGGAAACAGTCTGGAAAGCCTCTATCAGACTATTAGAGCACGCTTAAGAATCTTTGGAACCAGTTGTTGCAATTATGGCCTCTTACTACTGATCTTACACAACAACAGCGCCAATGGAAGGACTTTATAATTGCTTCCTTGTTATTTGGTTTAGATCTTGAGTTACGTGGGTTCAAAGATCAGATTCTTGCGATTG
>JAOTRH010000022.1:5691526-5703335 GCA_034768845.1 Heliamphora exappendiculata | reverse complement strand
AGATCTTGCCTACTGCCGCTAATGCCTATTCTCAACTTTTACGCTCTTCATTGGGATGTGCATCCACGGTTTCTCGCTCTACTCCTTATTCTTTGGAGTCCTTGGCTTTAGTTTCCACTGGTGGCCGTAGTGGCTCTCGTGGTGGCCGTGGTGGCCGTAGTACTCGTTGTGGAGCTCGTAGTGGTGGCCGAACAGGTGGTCGGGGTGATCGAAAGTGTGATTACTATGGAGGTACTAATCATACAGAACCATGTTGTTAGCAGAAGTATGGCAAGCCAGGTTCTACTCATCAAGTTACCAATAGCACTTCTCAGCTCCAGTCTCCCACACCTTAAGCTTCATCTGGTCCAGCCTCCTCTAGTTCTGATTCTCCTGGTTCATCTGGAGAGGCGTTATCAGTCTTCAAAAAATAGCGACCATCTTTCTTACGCTCAACTTAGCAATCTCGTTCAGGCATTGCGTACCGCTTATCCCTCTTCCACTTCTACTGCTACTTTAGCTGATTCAGGTACTGTTGCATGTGCTACACTTTTGCCCCCTTCATGGATTATTGATCTCATCCCGAGTCTCGCTGATATTTTGTTAGTGTTGATGTCATGTTTTTTGAGTCGACTTCCTTCTTTACTTCTGCAGGTCACGACTTATCTTCAGACCTTCTCTGTTCTCATAAGGTGGAGTTCTCCACTCCTACGCTTCCTTTGCTAATCCCCCTCCCTGTCCAGGTACCATCCCATCCTCTACAAGTGTACCAACGCTCTCAGACTCGACAGATTGTCTCTTATGGCCCGACCACATCATCTTTACCGTCTGCGGTCCTTCCTTCAGTTAATAACCTGCCTATTGCCTTGTGGAGAGGTAAACGTACTTATACTCAACACCCTATTGCTCAGTACGATTTCTATGCTCGTCTCTTCTTGTTTTCATTCTTTTTCTTGTGTCATGTCTACTGTTTCTATTCCTTCTTCCTATAAGCTGGTTATGTGATTACCTAGATGGGAACACGCTATGGATGAGGAGATGAGTGCTCTACATCAGAATCAGACTTAGGAGCTTACTTCTCTCTCTCTCGGCAAGCACACAATGGGTTGTCGTTGGGTATACACTGTCAAATATCTACCAGATGGTTCCGTTAAGTGACTTAAGGCTCGCTTAGTGGTTAAAGGATACACTCAGATTTATGGTGTTAATTATATGGAGACTTTTTCTTCCGTAGCTCGTCTCAATTCTATCCTGATTCTTCTCTCTGTAACAGTTAGTCGTTCTTAGCCGTTGTTTCAACTTGATATAAAAAATACCTTTCTTCATGGTGATCTTCAGGAAAAGATGTATATATGGACCAATCTCCTGGTTTTATTGTCTCTAGTAGTGAGAATATAGTTTATCGTTTTCGTAAGGCTCTTTATGGTCTAAAACAGTCTCCCCGTACTTGGTTTGATCACTTTAGTTCTGTTGTCCTTGCTTATGGTTTCCAACGCTGCTTTGCAAATCATTCTATCTTCTTCCACCAATCTCCTCATGGCTCTGTTATATTGATTGTCTACTTTGATGATATCATTATTACTGGTGATAACTCTGCTGGTATTACTACTCTAAAACACTATTTAGGTCAAATATTTCATACTAAGGATTTGGGTGTCCTTCGCTTCTTCTTTCTGTAGCAGTTAGTTGTTCTTGGCCGTTGTTTCAACTTGATATAAAAAATACCTTTCTTCATGGTGATCTTCAGGAAGAGATGTATATATGGACCAGTCCCCTGGTTTTATTGTCTCTAGTAGTGAGAATATAGTTTATCGTTTACGTAAGGCTCTCTATGGTCTAAAGCAGTCTCCCCGTACTTGGTTTGATCGCTTTAGTTCTGTTGTCCTTGCCTATGGTTTCCAATGCTCCTTTGCAGATCATTTTATCTTCTTCCACCAATCTCCTCGTGGCTCTGTTATATTGATTGTCTACTTTGATGATATCATTATTTGTGGTGATGATTCTGCTGGTATTACTACTCTAAAACGCTATTTAGGTCAAATATTTCATACTAAGGATTTGGGTGTCCTTCGCTTCTTTCTTGGCATTGAGATTGCTCGCTCTTCTCAGGGTATCTTTTTCTCTCAACGGAAGTATGTTCTTGATCTTTTATTTGAGACTAGCCTTCTTGGTGCTCTATGGATTCAACGGTTAAACTTGATACCGACTCTAGCGATCTCTTTTCTGATGTTGGTCATTACTGTTGTCTTGTTGGAAAAGTAATTTATCTCACTGTTACACATCCTAACATTATCCATGCCGTTGGTGTGGTTAGTCAATTTATGCAGGCTCCTCGCCAACCTCACTATGAAGCTGCTTGTTGGGTTGTGTGCTACTTGAAAAGTGGACCCAGTCGCGATCTGCACTATCGGTCTTCTCGATCCTTGTCGTGGTTGACTTTAGTGATGCAGATTGGGCTGACAATCGCTCTGATCCCTGGTCTATTTCTGGCTACTGCACCTTTGTTGGAGGTAACCTTGTTACTTGGCGTAGTAAAAAATAAGTGGTTGTTACTCGTTCTAGCGCCAAAGCCGAGTATCATGCTATGTCGCATACTGTTTCGAAACTTATATGGGTTTGCTCTCTTTTTGTGAACTTTGGCATTCCTGTTTCTTCACTGATGTCAATGTATTGCGATAATCAAAGTGCTATTTTCATTGCTAATAACCTACTCTTTCATGAGTGAAATAAGCATATTGAGGTCGATTATTACTTCATTCGTGATTTGTTGTTACGGAAGCATATTATTACTCCGTATGTTCGCTCGGAAGATCAATTGGGCGATAATTTCACAAAGCCTTTATCTCGTTCTTCTTTTCAGCATTTATCCGTCAAGCTGGGCATATTTGATCTCTATGCTCCAGTATGAGGGGGAGTGCTCGAATAGTTATTTTATTGTTATTTTATTATTTTTACCTTTGTAGTTTATGTCTCAAGGGCCTCCTTTTAATTTATACATTTTATTTTTTAATATAAATACTTAGAAGTGAAAGGAACAGATTAGAAAATCCTAAAACTAATTTTCTCTTATTCTTTCTCTCTTTCTTCTTCTTTTTGAACTCTAAATCCTAAATTTTGAACTTCAACTATTTTCATTGGCAATGTTCTCCATATAGAAAGACAAAAGTCTTCCGAGTAAAGTCCAGATAAAACATACAATGGAATTACAAAAGACAACAATTAAAGTTCTTTTTTTTTCCTGAAAACCAAAATAATGGTTACTTGTAGCGTCTATTACGGTATTACCTATTAATATTACTTGAAAGTAGACCTCAAGGAGATATGATTTAAAAAGAAAACTTGCAATTCTATGCCTGTGCAATATTCAGTTTATTGCCAAGAAATGTTCTACTTAGAAAAAGAGAAATCAAATAAAATAGAATACTTGAAACTAGGGTTTCAGAAGAAATGAGTGTGAGAGAGAATGTGGAGGTTTTGAAAAGAAAAATGAAGTGGTTACACAACGTGATTTGAATTCATCCACACCAAGTGAGGTGTTGGATTTATAATAAAATAAAATAAAATGAATAGAAAAAGATATATAGGGCCCAAAGAAAAAGTATCCAATAGAAAATTTTGAACAAGAGATCCTCTGGTTTTTCTTTTTGTGGAGAATGACCATTATCACAATTAGACTTCCTCGTAAAGGAGAATTCCTATTACCAAAATTACACACGATGAGAAGTTTTGCCTACTTTTGAGAATCTGCCACCCATTTCTTAATTCTTGTGAACAAATTGGGGAGTTAATTTTACACTAGTCTCCTCTCCTGGCAACCAGATTACACAACTTATATAAAATACGGAGAAATCTATTGACAATAGCATGAAAATTACCGGTTGCATCTCGCACTGATGCTTGTAGAACTGTAATTCTTCCATCACTCTTCTCAACTCCTCCTCCAATTCATGTACTCGAATTTCAGCCTGCTTAGCGCGTTCATCGGCTTCGTTTCCAAAATCCATCAATGCTTCTCTATCATGGTCATATAATGAGCACTCCTTCTCCCACCTCGTACACTGACTCAAAAGATTTGCACATTCCATCGCCAATTTCTGATTTTCTTCCACGAACTTCTTCAGCGCTTGCCCATTCATACTCGATTCAGCCTAAGTCCAATCATTAACAAAAACACAGAAATCATCATCAGAAGAACTCACAAACCCTAACTAAAACATTCAGGTACAGTGAGAACGAAATTGACCGAGACCGACTAATGGCGGAGTACAAACCCTAGCACGGTCGATGGTCTCATCTTTCTCTTTCAACCTGCTCTGAAGATATAGGCATTGGTCTCGAAGACGCTTACAGGCTTCTTCGGACGCTCGAAGCTTCAACTCCAGCGTTTGCGTAGATACAGGGAGGCCAAGGGAGTACTCGATCGATTCTTTGATGTAATCGTCGATTTCTTGAGAAAGATCCATTCTTGATCCTTAAAACCCTAGAGATCGACTGTGATTTTCAAGAATGATATATAGAAACCCAAGGATCACAAGAAATTAGGAAGAAACAACTCTGAAAGTCATGAAAAATGAGAGAATGCAGAGACAGAGAGGCGAAGCGGGAGAAGAATTTTTGCCACGGCGTTTGGTCTGGAGAGAGGGAAGCGAGCGTTTTGGTCTGAAATGTTTTTTTTCTTTTTTTATTTATTTCGAATTGGGAGTGCTAGCCGTTAGAAGTTCACTATTTTAAACGGGTGCTACGGGGCCGCCTTGTACACGTGTCATGTCCATTTTGGAGAGCCCACACATTTTTTTTTTGTTTTCGGCTGATTTAGGTGTGTTTGGAGAGTTCGGGTTAATGGTGTAATTTTGCCCTGCTATTGCGGGCTGTCTAAGGCTCGATAATGTTGTGGCTCAGTCCGTTTTGTTTGATAGGTTTGAACCCAAAAATATTCTAAGAACGGGCTTTCAATAGGCCAGCTCAACCCGACGCCCAACCATTTGGTTCGTTCGTTTGCGCCAAATATTAATATATAATAATATTAATATATATTAAGTAAATTATAAATTAATATAATAAAATATAAACTACAAAATTAATAAAGTATAAACTTATATAATAAACTAATAACTAATTTTATCAACAAAAAAAACTAATAACTAATAATAAAATAATAAATTAATAAAGTATTATTAAACTATAAATTTATAAACTAAGTAACTAACAAACTAAAACTAATAAACTTATAAAATTATAAATTTATAATAAACTATAAATTTATAATAAATTAATAAATAAATAGATTAATTGAGTTTTAGTCCAATTTTAAGAGGTTGTAAGAATTTTAGTCCCACCAATAAGTATGTTTAGGATTTAGTCTTTTTTTTAAAAATTAATATTTATTCGGTCTAAATTATCCTTAATCTTCCGATGAAATGTTGACCTGTTATTCTACTAAATCAATTATTAATATGAAAGTAGTTTTAAATTCCCCTTAAATGTGAGATTCATTTTGGTAACTGAATATTAATCATCCGACTAAAATAAAAATGCTTAATGGAAAGGCTGTCCTGATTCATTTTGGATTTAATTTTTCTCATTTTGTGGAATATTGGTATTCCAAACACTTTTTATGATTTTCAATAAATTTTGAATAATTTTTCGAATTGTTAACAAAATATCATTGCAGGATACATGTATCAGTTATTATATGCATTGTATATTACTGAGACATGTTAACATTTGATCCGTGCATTAGTTATTCTATGCAATATAATTTATCGAGACATAATAACAAATAATACATGTATCAGTTTTGTTTGAAATGTAATGAAATGCAATATACCAAGACATGATAACAACGGATACATGTATTAGTTCTACACAGTTCTGGAATAAAATGCAATGTACTGAGATATGATAATAACTGATACATGTATCAATTTTGCACAATTCTGCAATGAAATGCAATGTACTGTCTGCAATGAAATACAATGTGCTGAGACATGATAACAACTGATACATGTATCAGTTTTGCACAATTCTGCAATGAAATGCAATATGTCGAGACATGATAACAGTTGATACATGTATCAGTTGGCTGCAAAACTCTTCAAGGTCACAAAAGTAACCAACAATGATTATTCGTGTTTGATCAAATATGTCTGTCAAATGAAAAAGTCTTCAAGCTCACAAAAAAAAAAACCAACAATTGAGATTGAAAAATTGGTTGCAAAACTCTTCAAATCAGTAAAATTCAAGAAACTGTATATTCGTCTATTTTCCAAAAAGTATGAAAATCTTTTAAAGATTACGGACAAAATCAAATCTTCGTGATTATTGCATTTTTATAAAATCTGGTAACTACATCCTAACAACCAGTTACAAATTAAATTTAAATTTTATTCGATATGTTTATAGAACCTACAATCACGGATTCCTTAGAAATTTTTTCAGAATTTTCGCTTCATTAAATGTTGTAATTGCCGCACCATTAAGGATATTTTCGATATATAATATTATTAAATTCAAAAATAGGACTAAACACTAAACATAACTTATGTCGGGACTAAAACTCTTAAAGCATCTAGATTTATGATTAAAACTCAAATAACTCTAAATAAATTTATAATAAATCATAAAGTATAAATTTAATAATATATAGCCTTATACAACAAGTCAACAACTCAATAAAATAAAAAGAAACAAAAAAAAATAAAAAACCCGCAAAAAATCCGATCTATAGCTCGAGCCTGAGGCCTGAGCTCAAGTACCAAGCCTAAGCCCCTACCCTTGGGCCTAGGCCTACCCCTCCCCTAAAAAGTCCGTCCCGAACTTTTGGTAGGAGCTCGCTGGGCTGGACCTACCCGAGCAACGGTCGAGCTGGACCGGGCTAAAATTACACTTCTAGTTTGGGTTAGGGATGGCAATGGGATGGGTTAGGGTAAGGGATGAGCTCCCCCATCCTCGTTCCCTATTTGATTGGGGTGGGGATAAAAAACATTATTAGGAAAAAAGCGAAAAATGGGATGGTGGCGGGGATATTTTAGGAATAGTTTATAAGATTTAAGATAGTGATATTAATAAAAATTATAAATAATATAATAAATAAAAAATAATAGTTGATGAATCAATAGAACTAAAAACATAAAATGTAAGAATAGAGAAGAAAAACTAAAAATAAATATAATACTTCAATGTTTTAAACTTTTATATTTTAAAAAATATATATTTTATACATTTATTTATATTTAAAAATTATTCATTTTATGTAATTGGGAGTAGGGCGGGATAAAACGGGGCGGGAGAGCAAATACCGTCCTCACCTCGTTTGTTGTCGAGGGCGAAAAAATCCATACACAGCGGGGCAGGGACGTGGCGGGAAAGAGGGGGCGCAGAAGAAATTATCATCCCTAGTTCGAGTGCCTGTTTCACATAAGGTGTGCTGTGAGTATGATTAGTGTTGTAATTAAAGTTTCATAATTTAATTGGATCTATCATTATTTTAAATTTTTCGAGTAGATAATTTGGGTAAAAATTTACATTAATTGAACATCATTATCTATATAATTGAAGTATGCTTGTTTTGAATTAAAATAATCAACTTAAAAAATTCTTAGAATAAAGTATAAGACAAATGTGTACACAATCATATAACTATTTATGTCCGATTGATCTGATTTTTTATACTAATTACCTACTCGAAGAATAAAAAATAATGAATAATTTCAATTAAATTATGAGACCTTAATTACAATACTAATCATATTCACAATAACCTTGATGTGATTTTGTGAAAGCCTAACCCGTTTTCTTTTTCGGCATTTTGCGACGCGTGTTTGCCGTTTTTGTTTCAGCATGTTTATATGTATTTATATGCATGTTTGGGTTTAGAGATGCATGTGGGGTTGGCTCCCGAGATCATTGGGCATTATGGTGCGGATTTTAAAAAAAAGAAGATATTTTCGTGGCCTATTATATCTCGCGTTAAATATTTTTAAAAAATATTTTCAAAACTTCTCAGCTAAGTTTTCTTTTTGTCTCTTTGCCTTCTCTCTAACTTCTCGGGGGCCTGGGACTCGATTTTTGACAATCCAACAGCAGATCCTTAGTCTCCTTGTGGTGGGCTACGCTTTCATCCGGATATAATTTTATTCTGGCAAAATTTAATTTTGCACGTGGATTGAGACGTCGAATTTTTGACTCAATGAGGTAGGGTCCTAGACTCTCATGTCTTATAAGGGTGCTACGTGTAAACGTGTGTATTTTTACTATCTTGAAATGCATAAATCGCTTTATGTTTCAAAAGTTAGGTTTTGGATTTAAAACCATTTTTGGTCGATTTCGGTTGGATAAAATCTAGTTTCGAGTGTTTCTTTCGAGGTTTTGGTATTAGTTTTGGGCTTGGGTATGTCCGAGGGTGTTGGATGAAAGTTTTGAGGCTTCATTTCGGGTTCGAGAGGCTGAACTAGTAGATCGGAGTCAATTTTCGCTTGGGGTCAGTTAACTGAACTGGGGGTTCAGTCGACTGGGTCGTGGTTTTGGGGGGTTTAGTCGACTGGATCGAGGAGGTCAGTCGACTAATTTATGTTTTTTGGGTTTTTTTGCGAGATTCCTGTAGCTTGTTTGGGTCAACTAGATGGGGTCCAGTCGACTGGGTCCTGTGTGGGGCGTTTTGGTGTTTTGGTGATTTTGGTGGTCGGGTGGTGGCCTCTCGGTCGATTGGATTATGTGGCTCGAACGACTGCTCTCCTCTAGTGGTTTTTTCAGTTGATTGGATTATGGGGTCCTGCCGACTGAAGTCACGGAGAGGGATGTTGGTTAGTTCATGTGGGTGTTGATGCACAGTTGTGTGCGTGGTGGTTGGTGCATCGTTTGGTGCGGGACGTGTGGGTCCGTTGTTCATTTTTAAGGTTATTTTTTATGAGAACCGTTTTGTGGGTAGTTTAGTGTTGGCCTTCAGGTTAGGTTTTGGTTTTCTGCATCGTTGGTTGCCCTAGTGAGTGGACGGGTCGATCGGGTGAGCGGATGACAGGTGTGTGGCTTGTGGAGTCGTGGCGGGTTGTGTGGTGCCATTATGTGGAACGTTGTGGTTATACGTGGTTTTATACTTATAGAACTATGGTTAGTTTTATTCTTACATATTGTGGATGGAAATGTGGCCTTATGTGGTTTTGATACATTTAAAGCTCTGATTTTATATATGCATATGTTAATACGGCTTTATCCCGTGGTATGCGGTGTTATCCCATGGTATACGATTTTATCCCGTGTAAAACGAGGGGGCTTATTTATCCTATGGTGCAAAGACCCTAAAGATATATGTTGGCTCTGGTCAACAAGACATTAGTTGGGGTTGCGGTCCCTCGGTGAAAGCCTAAGAATGTACATGGATTGCATGTGATACTTTGTGGCATGGATTGAACCATTTATAAAATTGATTTCAAACCATTTTCGTGTCTCCTTGAGTCAAAAGGGGTTCTTATTCTAGCATCTACTTGAATGCGATATATCTGTTGTTGGGGCTCGAAAGAGAGTCGATATATATGTAGTTGTGTTGCTTGTGGGGCACGTGGGAGTCTTAGCTCGTAGGAGTCTATCTTTGCTAGTGAAACATTGTACAATATCTATATATCAAATTATTTTCTATGCTCTGATGAGTCGTGATACAAAATCATTTTTAAAACTATTTTCCTGGAGGCTCTGGTGAGTCCTTACGTAAAACCATTTTTTTATGGCTCGTGTGAGTCGAAACCTGCACTTCGTTTTTCGAGCATGTTTAGCTTACATTTCATATTTGTCTAGCTTTTACTAAGCCTTGGCTCACGGTGTGGGATTTAAAATATTTTTCAGGTATCATTCGTGTAGGTTGATTTGGGGTTACCAGTTGAGGCGAAAGATCTATAGGCCTTCCTTTTTGCTCTTTTGATCATGTATGCGATGACATGTTTTTCGGTGTTGGAACCGTGTAATGTAAGCTTTTTTGGAAAATATATTAAATGCATGTATACTTTAATTTGAGAGTGAACATCGAGTTGGGTGTTTTATATGATTATTATGGGTATTTCACGTGATCTGGAGTTTACGGCGTGATAATATGGTATCAGAGCTCTGGGTTCGAATACCTAAGAGTCATGGAAAGAGGGTGCGTCACCGTGTGAAGTTGATTACGTGTGCTTGACTGCATGTGTTTAGCTATTTTAATATCATGAACGTGTTAGCATGCTGGGTATATGTGAACGTTGTGTATATGTGAGCATGTGGTTTGAACCTTAGGATTGATTAGTCTTACCTTTGGGCGTTTGGATTAACAAACTTGGGGGCCAAGTTAGAAACGCATTTAGCTAACGTGATTTCTAACAAGGAATCTAAGTAGGTTATCCAAATTGACACGCCATTCTTGTTGGTTCTCCTCGGTATGTGGAGCTTATTTAGCATGAACCTGTGTGACTACGTGTTAGCATGCTTATGTGGTTCGTGCTTATATGTTGCATCTTATATTATGTGTTCCTTTCATATAGACGTGATGTCTATGATGAGAGGGTGAGGTCGTGGTCGAAACCGTGGCCGTAGTTTTGGCCAAGGGGATGTGCCTATCCCTGATGCTAGGGATGTAAATGCTCTATAGGGACCGATGGATGCGACTGAGTTGCTGCGTGTGTTGGTTGGTTCTATCCAGCAGCTGGTTGAGGCCGCTAGAGGTGAGACCGCTAGAGTGAGAGAGAGGGTGTCTGAGTCGAGGGCTACGATGGCAATGCGAGAGTTCAGACGTATGGATCCTCCTACCTTTGTTGGGGATCTTGATCCTACAGTGGCTCTAGAGTGGTTGGAGCTGATGACTCGGATCCTTGACATACTGTAGATAGTTGAGGATGAGTTGCGGGTTTCTTTTCCCACGTTTCAACTGAGGGATGACGCTCACGAGTGGTGAAAATATCCCAGAAATACTGTGGGGGTCACATGGGCAGTTTTCACTGGAGTTTTTTTGGAGAAATATTTTCCTGCTTCATTCAGAGACTTGCATAGAGAGGAGTTTTATACTCTCACTCAGGGAGCAATGGGTGTTATGTAGTACGAGGCTAGGTTTACGAGCCTATCTCATTTTGCACCAGAGTTGGTAGCGATAGACAAGCCGCGATCAAGGTGGTTTGAGCAGGGTTTGAGGCCCGCGATCAGAGAGAGAGTGGCTGGCATGGGATTGTATGTTTTTACAGAGCTGGTGGAGGCAGCAGCAAGGATTAAGAACACTTTAACTGAGATTCGGGTTTCCAGGGAGGCTAGGACACTATAGGTTGGGACAGAGGCACAGATAGGTGGGCGTTCCGGCAAGAGGGAGTAGTCCTCTGGCATTAGATTTCATTCATCCGGATTACCACAGTAGTTTTCTGCACCAGTTCCATCGGTGGCTTCGTTGGGAAGGGCAGAGTAGAGGGAGGTTAGATGTTATCGGTGTGGATAGCCGGGGCATCGTGTGCCAGATTACCCGTAGCCGAGGTAGTATCGGGATCCACAGTTGAGGCAGTCCCAGTGTCCGGTTCAGTCGCAAGGGAGGGAGTCGCCGATTTGTTATGGATGTGGCCAGACTTGACATATCTGCAGGAACTGTCCCCAGAGAGAGAGTGCGCCGAGCACAGTAAGTACACCAGAGGGTTCATTTGTGCAGGATCGTCACCAGCCTCCCGCAGTTCAGACTGTTGGAGGTAAAACTGCCAAGATCTTTGTTTTTGAAAAAATGATTTTTGGTAAAAAAATTAACTGGACGGACAAACGCTGAAACGGGCTCAAGATAAAACTTTTGACGAAGAACGATCAAAATAAAACCCGTGCAACCAAAGTTAATTTAGAAGAA
>JAOTRH010000022.1:5626358-5691426 GCA_034768845.1 Heliamphora exappendiculata | reverse complement strand
ACATTTACTCTAAATGATCTTTCTAAGAATGACACCAAGTGCTTAGCCGCCTTGAGTGATAATAGTTGGCTATGGCATAGAAGGCTTGGACATGCACACATGAACTTAATTTCCAAACTTTTGAAAAATGAATTAGTGATTGGGTTACCCAAAATCAAATTAAAAAAAAAACAAAGTGTGTGATGCATGCCAACAAAACAAACAAATTAAAAGTTCTTTTCATTCTAAAAATGAGATTTTAACTTCTAGGTCATTATAACTATTGCATATGGACTTATTTAGTCCAACAAGGACGTTAAGCCTCGGAGGCAAGAGGCATGTCTTTGTTATTGTTGATGACTTCACTAAATACACTTAGGTTCTATTCTTAGCTCATAAGGATGAAACCTTTGCCTCTTTTACAAAATTGTCTCGGAGAGTTAAAAATAAAAAATGTTTTCAAATCACAAATATCTAAAGTGATCATAGTAAAGAATTTGAAAACAAAGATTTTGAAAAATTTTGTGATGAAAATGATATTAACCATAATTTCTCTACTCTTAAAACCCCTCAACAAAATGGAATTGTTGAGAGGAAGAATAAGGTATTAGAAGAAATGGCTAGGACCATGCACTGTGAAAATAATCTACCACGATACTTTTGGACCGAGGCTGTCAATACCGCTTGTTTTATCATAAACAGAGTTATGATAAGAGCTTTTCTCAAGAAAACCCCATATGAGCTATGGAATGGAAGAAAACCTAACATCAGTTATTTTTGCGCTTTTGGGTGCAAATGTTTTGTTTTAAACAACAACAAAGAACTTTTGGGCAAGTTCGACACAAAATTTGATGAAAGTATTTTCCTAAAATATTCTATATCTAGTAAAGCATGTAGAGTATTCAACAAAAGGACGATAATTGTTGAAGAATCTATACGTGTTGTTTTTTATGAAGTTAACATTGATTCTTCAAAAGATTTTTGTAAAGATAACTTGTTAGACATAAAGAAAGATGTTGGAGATATCTTCATCAAAGAAAAGGAAGAGCCAAATCAAGAGGAAGGTTCAAATCCTCAACAAATTGCAATCCAACAGAATGTTGAATCTGCCAATCCAGAAAATTCTGATTTACCAAAAGAGTGGAGGTATGCGCATGGTCACCCAAAAGATCTTATCATTGGTAATCCATCGCAAGGTATCAAAACTCATTCCTCTTTACATAATATTTGTGGTAATTTAGCATTCCTTTCCCAAACTGAACCAAAACATTTTGAGGAAGCCAAAAACGATGAATTTTGAATCTTGGCTATGCAAGAAGAGCTAAATTGTAAATGTTTGGAATACGCCCGTGAAGTATTCTATATAGTGGAAATACTCAAGGGAAAACTTGAGGAGTGGACGTAGACTAAGATAAAGTCGAACCACTATAAATCATTGGCGTCCGATTCTATCTCTCTATCCCTCATCTTTTAATATTTGCATTGCTTCAATATTTGTTTAATTTTCTTTATTTGATTGTAATATTAAAAGGGTTTCTAAAAAGGTTTTTAAATTGTTATTTATTTATTAAAGACCTAATTCACCTCCCCTCTTGGGTTGCCTTGTTCTAACACTAGTAATGCTGGAGTGGACCATAGAAGATGGCACTCGCGATCGTGAGGATCACTTAAGCAATATTAAATGAAGCTTTTATTTAATTATTTATTTACTTATTTATTTATATGAGCAAGCTAATGAATTAGCTTACATTTAAGTGTTTAGAGGATTTAATGGGATTTAATGCATAGGTAAGACACTATCCAGAACTTGATTCAGTTCTAGATGTGACGATAGTAACATTCTTTGGGAAAACATGACAATTTTGTGTGGGTGGGCAGGTGGGCTGTTGTTGGGGAGATTCCCATCAGGGCTCGCCCAAAAGAAGAGCTGAACCCTTTCACAGCATGGGTTCTGCATGAGCTCTTCAAAACCTTGGGGTATAATACGCTGTATTACTGTAAAGAAAAGAATCAAACAACCCGATACTACAGATCCTGCTTGAGATTTTGAATGTGCTAAAGTAAAAAACACCCAGGTTTAATGACTTTAAACAAGACCATTTAACATTTTTTTAAAAATATACGACTCGAAGAGTTCAAAAATACTAAATTAGCAAATTGATATGATCGTCAAAGGTTTGAATGACAGAACAACCTTTGATGTGTTAAATGGTCATATCTCAGTAAGATATAACTATTTAACACGTCAAAGGTTAATCTCAGCCAATCAAGTTTCTATCCCTTTCTCACTGGTAGTATATACATTTTACTAGCCTGATTGAGTACAATCGATCAAAGCCTGTACTGGGGTGGCATCACAGCATGGTGAATAAGATGCCTGGATTCTCATCAGTAGGATGAGAGAAAAAACTTACATAACCTGGAAAATGGAAAAAAATTTATAAAATAAAGGTATTTAATTATGTTGGATGCTTGGTCGCCTTAACAACATAAGCTATTCCATCCCCCACCCTCAACAAAAGAAAAAGAAAAAAGAAAGAAAAGAAAAGAACAAAAAAACAAGGAAAAGAAAATCATGACTCAACGGTTTTAACAAACAAACAGGCAAGGAATGAAAACTTCTCACATCTGAATCCTAGCAAATGGAGAGTTTGTGTCAAAGGCTGTTGGTACTTTCTTCCCACGTTCTTGCTAGTTGTTTCTAAACATTTCGTGTGCTTTGAAATCTTTGTCACTTTCAAAATGTTTGTGAACATTTCCAAAATGTTCTTGCTACTGTTGTAGCCGAAAGGCCCAATACAAACACCAAAATGAAATTTTGATCCTTGCATATCACTCCTGGAATGAGAAAGAGGCAGATTCTAGATGTAGTAATTGACTTGACGATTCAAAGCTGGAAGCACTATATCAGAATAATATTTTTCATGTTGTAAGGATGTTTACAAGGTTTCTTTTCATCTTTTCTTACCCATCCATATGCGGGTTGAGGAGGATAGGGAACTCAAGACTCCTTATGGAGTTCTTTTCTTTAGCACTTTACTAATGAGACGTGTTAAATCACCAATTGTCCCAAAAACTTAAATTGTTAGGAAATAGGCCTAACAATAAATATCAACCTATTCAACACCTCCCTTCCCGTGCGACCCTGTCTCGCACGTATAGAGGTAAACAAACTAAACAAACACGTGCACCAACACATAATGCACAATAACAAATATATCAGGGAAACACATATCACGAGACTTGAACTCAAAACCTCGTGGAACGAGAGCTCTGATACCATATTAAGACACAAATTGTCCCAAAAGCTTAAGCTTTTAGGAAATGAACCCAACAATATATATAAAGCTATTCAACAACACATATAAATGCTGAAACTCCATATCCTAGGATCATGGGATTTTCTATTAATCAAGAAAAAAGATGGAAAAAGGAGTTACTTCTCTGCTAATAACTTAGGTAAAGGTTTATCTTCTCCTTCTAGTAGCTCAAAAAAATGAATAAGAAGAAAAGTTTTGTTAACACACACCTCCATATAGCAATAAAAAATGTATAGTCATTGAATTCAAGAATGTATTAACACAAACCTGTGGAATTTCAGAAACGTGTTCCATAAATACAATAATTGACTCCCAAGTGAATGGAAAGAGTTCAAGAGTTCATCCTTGGATAAGGAATGGAAAAACTCATTGGTTCGAAAATCAGCAATGCCATTTGGTTTCTGTTCAAGAATCCAACAAAAAAAAGGATAAGCCAAAGCCACATAAGACATGAAGAATAAGAACAGAGCGATGAATAATATGAAGCACAAAATCTAGACCTTGGAACCCATTTGTAGCTTGCTGGATGCTTCCGCTGAAACTACAGCATGTGAAGTCTCCACGACTCCTCTCAAAGAAGAACCAAACAACCTTGAATCATCCAGTTTTGAGGTAAAATCAGTCAAATCAATCATCTGATTAATCGCTTTGCTAAGGTTTTGTAGCTCTTCAAAAAGAATGTCTCGGGACGTTAATAGTGCTCGGACAAGTATGGCCTGCTTTAGTAAAATATACAAACTAGTTAACTCAATAACTCAGTCACACAACTTAACTGTTATATTCCAATGAAGGCAATATGTTAGCTTGAAACAATTTAAAAGATAAAACAAATGCAACAAGATTCCCTATGTAACTTTCTAGCCAATTTGATATGCATATCCCATGGCCCAGCAGCTAATTTTTTTTAAAATAGGGGGATTGCAGGAGGGGCGAACTTCTATAAATCATTATTACCTAATCAACGATTTCTGTTAGCTTTTTGGAACTGTAACTCCACAAGCTGTCCTTGCCCTAAACCTAAACCGACGAAAAAACAAACCGTAGGCAGCATTATTCTTTAGTTTCTATAGTTGTCCTGTCCTACTTTATATGCTCCACTTGAACACCAAAACCTAGGAGTAATCCAGGAGGCAGATCTTGTGCCACTCAACCTGATTGTGTGAACTTGGCATGCATACCAGCTCCCAAGACTGACTCATAGAATTCAAATAATTCCATTATCATTGGCTCTTTTTTCAAGTCGCAAATAAAATCATGCCAGATTATACATCATACATAAGCTGGTATCCTATTCAATTATACAATTCCTATCGAACAAGTTCATCAAGTCATCAATGTAAAGCCGATAACTTCACATACCCCAAAAGGTGCTTTGATCGCCTATTACATCCACTCACCATGAAATCTATGTAAACTGCGTAACGTTCAAGTGCAAATGTTTCAAACCATATGGGAAGAGGGCCTTCAAAGTTGATCATAACCAACTGACTCGTGGAAAATGTCGGAAAAAATCAAAATTTAAGGCAGTAAAAGTGTAATGGGGGAGAAAGATATTGGGATTATTATTACACAAGCATAGAATTTTCCCGCACTATGGAGCTATGAAGACGGCCTAAAAAGTAACAATAGCAGGTTTCGTAGTTCTCAGGTGATGGGAATTGGGTAGAATGTTTGTAAGAGAAAAGAACTATGTTGGTAGGAAATGAAAACGACAAAAGGTGAGTTGAGAGCTAATTTTAATTGAATTAAAAATTGCTTGAAAAGATTTGGTAAAAACTCAGAGACCAAGAACAAAGACACTGTAGAAATCTATATGTATAGTTCTCCTACTCAATAATTTCCATCAACTTTTGGATCAACCTAAAAAACCATGGCCCTCATCAACATGCATCGGAAGACATGCTTCTAATTCTAAAGCTTCCAAAACAATTTTTTGTTTCAAATAACACAGGAAATGCACACGACATCGTCAGATAAAATGTACATTTGTAATGTTAGTTAACATTGTCACTAACCATAATGAAGTTATTATTTCAACGCACATAACTAGTAGGCAAAAAGATGGTATTGATTAAAATTTGCCGGGTGGACAAAAGCAAGCTCATAAACAAAGATACCCATAAAATAATAGGTTGAAACTACATACGAAATCATGCATTCGGCCAAACAATAATATCAATTGAAATTAACATTATTATAGTTGAAGTTCAAAAATTGAATTTTTAGGGTTAGAAAGGAGAAGAGAAGAAGAGAAAGAGTATTAAGTGAATAGGTTTTAAGGTTCTAACCTAGAACCCTTTACCAGCAACACCAAATTGCAAGAATACCCACCAAACTGAAATAAAATAAGAGAACAAGAATAACAAATAACACTCTCCATCAAGCTAGTGCATAGATATCAAATATGGTCAGCTTGACAGACAAGTGCCGGAAAGAAGAATTATCAAACCTCGTATTAAGTGATCATCAATCTGAATATACTTGATTCTCTCATGAAAAAAAGAATTATTAGTAACAAAAATAGTGACTTAATTATTACAAAACATTTGCAGGGTCAACATTAACGCCAAAATCCAGAAAAAGAGAAAGAAGCCACAGCAGTTCCGATGGAGTGTGGGTCATGCATGGTACTTAGGTTCGGCACTAGAACGGGCAACCACAACCTACTTTTTACTACACAAAGTAATACGGTTACCTCCAACAAATGTACAATAGCCAGAGAAGTCGATTAGAGCGACTACCAACTCAGTTCGAATCACCAAAGCCAATTACAAATAAAGAACTAAAAGACCAATATAGTAACCCGCAACCAGGTGCCCTATTCAAATAATGCACAATCCAAAAAATAATACCATAATAAAATTGACAAGAAGTATGTATAACTGGTTGACCTCACCAACTGCACAGATAATGTTAGGACGAATAACAGTAAGATAAACTAACTTCTCAACAAGACGCCGATAACGACCAACATCAAGAAAAGGATCTCCCTGCTCAGCATCAAGCATGACAATGGAGTATATAGTGTATCAACGGGCTGAGCATCAAGAAAGTCAATTTCAAACAAGAGATCAAGGACATACTTCCACTGAAATAATACCCTAAGAAGAGCGATCAACCTCAATTCTAATAAAATAAGGCAGGGCACCAAAGTCCTTAGTATGGAAAATTTGATCTACATCAAAAGACTTGGAGTGACGACCATAACTACTACGAGAAAAAGAGCTATCATGATGTTTGCCTAACTGACAGGCTTCACACTCTAAGCTAGACAAAGAACAAAAAAGAGGAAGAGCTAACTTAAGTTTGACCAAAGACAGATGACCCAATCGGAAATGTCAATGAAGAGCAGACAAAAGACACATTTTCCTTGAACTGTGTGAGAATAACCATTAGTTAAAACAATATAATACTTAATATTAGTCGAAACAAAAAAATAATTCGCAGACATATGAGAACTAGCTCCGAAAATGGAGATGATAGAGCAACACATGCAACATTGCGTGAATTGACTAAGGTAACAGTGGAAGTGGAAGTGGAAGTGAAAGAAAGAAAGAGAGCAGTATGCAATGTCTAAACAAAATCACTAAGTTGAGCGGTAAGTACATCATGAGAACTAGGGACTGGCTAACCAGAAGGAAGTGAAGATACTTGAGATTAAAACTTAGGAGTATTATCGGTAACCTAATGAGCATAACTTAGCTTCTCATACTTCCACCATCAATAGCGTTTCAATATGATTAGTACCCTACAAATACAATAATCACATTTTTTTTGTCTCCTCGACCACCTATTCAACCACCACTACGAGATCTGCCACGCCTACCAGGTGGGCTACTATAAACACTGCCACAACCACCGCCGGTGGAAACTAAAACAGATGACTCCAGAATAGAAGAAAAGCAAGACATAGTAGATGGTTGACCCAATGATGAGCGCAAAATAAGAAAACATTTGTTGCAGTAGGCAAGGTGTTAGTGGCAAAGATTTTATCTTTGAACCCGCGGAGCTCGAGATCCAAGCCAGAAAATAAGGAAGCAACCATAAAGTCCTCCTAATGGCGATGTTGTGCTAGATCAGTAGTAAAGTGTCTTAATTGCAACAACTGGTCCAAAGATTCTTAAAAGCGTTGTAATACTCATATAAGGGCTCCCCGAACTGCTTCATGGTGAAAATTTTCTCATAAATTTCATAAGCAACTCTTATTCTGCTGTCCTCTTACTTATTATTCGAGAGATGATACATGTCATTAGAAACATTACTCTGCTTGGAGAAAGGGTCAACAACAAAGTCCCAGATTTTTTATATTTATAAATAGAGCCCTATGTCTTCTTAAAAGTGCCATACTATTCAACATGCGACACAACCATCCCATAACAATAGAATCCTTACAATCACACATTCCATCTTCATATCTTGGATATATCTTAGGCAAAGGATTAAAACTCATATACTTCAATTTGCATTTTCCATGCAAAAAAAACTTTTATCGTATGCGCCTAAGGCTACAAGAAAAATAATTTAATTCATTTAATTTCATAGATGTAATAAATTTAGGTATATCATCATCCGTAAGTATAGAGGCCACTGAACTTGATCGAAACCAACCACGACACAATAATCGATCAAATCAATGCAAAGTGAATCTTTCAACAATAGTTTCGGGTCACAGAGAATAGATCTAAAGCATCAAATTGAAGAAAAATCCAAAATCACGACAAGCCAAATCTGATCGAGACCAAAGACGATGCAACAATTGATCAAACTAATGCAAATCAAACATTCCAATAGTACTTTTGGTCCACATAGAAGGATCTAAAGCATCAAATTGAATAAAAACACCGAAAATCGACAAATTAAAAAAAATAGGCATAAAAACTAAAAATATCCACGCACAAAAATAAAAACTCACATCAGATCGCCTCAAAAAATTGAGACAAAATCACCATAATGATTAGAAGAAGAAGCCGATCAAGGAAGGATGATTAGATTTTTTTCAATGTCCGCACGGATGCTAACGTCAGCGTCGAAGTGTTCCCAACACCCCTACAGTAAGATCGAATACTCTAACACCAAGTTAAAGTAAAACAAATTGAGGTTTTAGGGTTCAATCCTAGCCTCGTTTACCTCTTAAATATTTATATTAAATATAAGAGTAAGACTGAATTATCGAATTACAAGATTATCCCCAAACTAAAATAAGATAAGAGAATAAAACAAAAACACTCTAATAAATTTTTTTTTTTTGGCAATATTATTATATTATTATTATTACAAACCAAAGAAAATGATGCCAAAAGCCAAATGTTGTCCCCTAAAATAAGACTGAATTATCAAATTACAAGAATATCCCCAAACTAAAATACGATAAGAGAACAAAAACAAAAAATAACACTCTAATAATAACTATTAATAATATTATATTATTATTAATTATTACAAACCAAAGGAAATGATGCGAGAAGCCAAATGTTGTCCACGAGAATGTGATAGACATGGTAATTTTTAGCTTGATATATATCGTATAAAAAAATAAAATTTTCATTTCCGTTTCAATTATAAGCAATCGGGAATGTAAAGCCTATTAAAAACCGAATTAACCTTAATCATGTTAAAAATTAAATTAGGGCCTTAATTCCTTTTTTCAAAAAACGATTGTGTGTGTGTGGGGGGAGAGAGTGAGAGTATGATAGAATTTTTGGTTGCATGCATTTTGATTGGGAATAGGTAGACAAGTGTCCAAATAATGTCCTTTATTTTTGTATCTACCCAAACATGGTTAGAACCCACAAACCCATGGCAAAAGGACCCCAAGCCCTTTGTTCTCTCCACTCTTGGCAGATTAGACAGAGTGTGAGGGGAGAAAGAAAAGAAAGAAAAGAAAGAAGGGAAGAAGGAGGAGGAGGAGAGGAGAAGGCTTAGCCCTCTTGCAACTTTTAATCTTTTCTAGCAAGTTCTTGAAGGTATAACCCTTTCTTAACCTCAAACCCTGCTGCTTCTATCTTTTTGTAGAAATATTAACAGGTTTCCATGGCTGTCCATGGTGGTTTTTACCAAAATAGGTTGGGCTTTCAACTTTCTATAAAAGTTAGAATGAGATCCTGTTGTTATATGTATTTTTCTACATATTACTTCATGGATCAGTTTAATTTTTTTTTCTTGCTTGATTTTGATATTTCACATGTTAAATGAGGTTTGCATAGATGATTTGTGTGATCTTGGTGAGCTTGCATGTAAGAATTGAGACGATGATTTTAGTGACTTAAGCTCATGGATTAAATCTATCCTGACAGCATTTTTCGAATTTTTTTCAACAAATAAAATATCAAACATTAATATTTTTTGAGGTTTTTGGATTGTAACATATTTGATATGTCTTTTGCATTTGTGATTTTTTTTTAAAGAACTTTAGAGTCCTTTTTCACCCTTATATAAGTTGATCTTTCATACCTGGTCTGTGACAGTCCAGAACAGTCTGCTTCAAATGGTCACCATTTTTAATAGGAAAATTATTTTGAAGTAAAACTACCTGTAAAATGTAGATATTTGAGTTACCTTTCAACGCCACCGATTTGAATCAAATTGATTTAACCTAGGCTGAGATATGCTCATTTTTTTGAAAAGTGTCAGTTCTGGTCCTATAAAGGGCATTTATGGCCCTTTTTCTGGTTCAAAAATGATTGCCGTACAAGGTCAACATCATTAGCACCCTAACTCATTTAGGAACACCTCTATAAAACTTCATCATTTTTTAACAAGCCTAAATATGGTTTTCTAATTTTTTCTTTGGATGGGTAACAATATAGAAATCGGGACTGCTTGGCTTATTGAGCTTTAACTTGTGTACGAAATGCACAAGTGTCTAATGTTGGGTTCTTGTACCATGTACGCAACCATTGTGAGAAGTTTTTAATAATATACTTCGTTAGGATTTTTTTAGTTCAATATTCTAAGTTATGGATGAAAGTTTTGAAGTTATTTGAAGTTTGAAGGCTTATACTGCAAGATTTGTCAGGCAGATTGATGGACAGATTGACACGAATTGGTCGCAGATTGGCACGGATCAATCATTGATCAATCGGTGAAAAAACAAATCGATCAGTCTGTATAGATACTACAACCTATTGAAGGCAGCTTGATGCACTACTTGATACGAATCGATCACTGATCGATCGATCTGATCAATCGGTGGTCAGATCAATCGGTCTGTTTCACAAGACTGCTTTAAATTGCTGCTAGAGTTTGTGCAGTCGCAAACTTTTGAAGTATTCACTCCCTCCAATAGTTGTGCTCTATCAAAAATAAGTTTCTTTGAAATTTTGGTTACACCGTGCTTGATGACAAGTTAGATTCAAAAACTTCAAGAAGATCATCAAGCATCACTTTCTCATCCTTTCATCAGTTCGTGGCGGATCTTGAGTGGATTCTTAAGACAGAAAGTCCGAGGTGGATTCTATCAGCAATCAAACACGGTTTGGTGTAAATAGATTCGACAAGAGTAGGCTTACATCAGTAGATTGTGCATTCAATAATGGTTTTGTAAGATCTCTTGTAACCAAAACTTATTCCGAGTGTTTGATTTACCTGGACTTGGATTAGTCTCGTGGTTTTTGCCCGAGTTGGGATTTTTCACGTAAAAATCGCGTGCATCGTGTGGTTGTATTTATTTGCTTGTGTGGTTGATTGTGATATATCTATTAGTGCAAATCAAATCAATCTTTAAAAGGGTTTTTCAATTGGTATCAAAGCGGGTCATTTAAAAGTTTTATAAAAATAAATTATATAAGTGTTGATCTGGTTGGTTGATTTACAATAATGGATATGATCAGAGAAAGCACCTTGATCGGTAGGCCTCCCCTTCTTGACAAATCAAATTATCCGTTTTGGAAAGTTAGAATGAGGGCTTTCCTAAAATCGATTAATGAGAGATTACGGCAGTCAATTGTCGATGGCTATACGTATCCTACCATGGTTGTTGATGGAGAAAGTATCCCCAAGCCCTCCGCTAGTTGAGATAAAACAGATTTTGAGAAAACTAGTTGGAATAGCAAAACCATGAATACTATTTTTAACAGACTCTAACAAGAAGAGGTTTGTAGAATTAGAATTTGTGACTTAGCTAAAGAAGTTTGGGATATTCTTCAACTCACTTATGAAGAAACCCAAACCGTAAAAATTTCAAAACTCTAACGTTCCACCACAAATTTTGAAACTTCACGTATAGAAAACGATGAAAAGTTTGACGATTTTTATGCTAAGTTGAGTGATATTGAAAATGCTTCTTTTAATCTAGGTGGGAGAATTCCCAACTCTAAAATTGTTCGAAAAATTCTTAGATCTTTATCCGAACGATTCTAACCAAAAGTCACTGTAATAGAATAGAGCAAAAACATGGACTCTCTTACAGTTGAAAGTTTGATTAGAAACTCACAAACTTATGAGCTAAATTTTCAAAACAACAAAATTTCAAAAAATGTGACTTTTACTTCTGCTCAAGGTGCTGCAAAGTGACTCTAATGATGAACTTGATCTCGAGATTATGGCTATTTTTGTGAAACAGTTCAAAAAATTTTGAAAAGTAAAAAGCCTAATCAAGATGATAAGTCTCAAAAGAGAAGAGGTAATGACAAATTCAAAATTATGTCCAAATTTGATAAGAAATGGTCGAAGGGTCAACCCTTTGGTGTTCAATGCTATGAATGCAAATGACATGGACATATTGCTCAAGAATGTTTGAATAATCTTAAAAGAAAGCAAAAAGGGATCACTATCACATGAGATGATGAGAGTGAAAGTGACATGAGTGACAAGAATGATTCCAATGATAGAGATGGCAATGTTGTTACTTCTGTCCAAGAAGGTGACGCTAATTCTGATGACGGAAACATTGTCAACAACTCTTTTGATGAAGAAGGGGAAGATGTTAATAATGGTGAAGAAAGTGAAGCTCTTCAACAAGCTTATGATAAACACTGTGAGAGTTACATATTGATCAAACAGAATGTCAAACTGGTCAATAAACTCAAGTTGTGTTTAAAAGAAAAGGAAAAAATCAAGCAAGAGCTAACTGAAGCTCAAGCACTAGTAGGGAAATTAAAGTCAAATAGGGAGACTTTGTGTGAGAAACTTACCAGGTGTGAAAAAGAGAAATGACAAGTTTGATTTGAGTCAAACCAAAAAAACCAGGATAAATGTCCTTGAAAAGGAATTGTGTGCTTGTGTTAATTCCAAAAAAGCGCTTGAATTAAAATTGGTTAAATTTGAAAATAATTAATTGAATGCTCAAGCTACTCTCAAGAAGTGTGATGCAAGCTCACTTGTTTTGGATGGAATGCTTGAAAAACAAAAAACAGTGATGGACATGATAGAACTTGGATTCACGGGAGCCTAGTCAAGTAACTCACTGAAAGAAAATAAGGTCAACTAGTTGACTCAAGAGACGGTTGCACCTATTTTTGTGCAAGCTGACAAAGCAAAAGGTCAGGCTCAAAAAAAGTAGATGTTGGTCCCTCAACAAAAACTAATGCAAAGTGGAGAAACCAGACGAGTAAAACCACCATTTCACATGGTAAGGTAAGAAAGGATAAACTCAACCCAGTCTATCATCATTGGATATTCTTGACCATATTCATCCTAACTGTAGAAAACTAAGGAGAGTTTATGCACATCTCGTGGTGATTTTGCACATATTTGTCATCATTGTGGTGTTTTTTGTCATATTCGGCCTTATTGTTGGAAATTGCATAGTGCTCCTAGACCTAAGGCTAAGGTTGCTTAGGCAAAGAAAAGTGATTTAGACAGTCTTCTTGCATATTTTTCTTTAGGTATGATTTCTTTGGATAATTCATAGGTGTTTGTTTGTTTGAGTCTTATTAGTATATAAGTTACTTTAGAGTTTTTTTTTATATTCTTTGTAGATATGGTTGCATTTTTTGTGTTCTCGAGTCTTATCAGTTAAAAAAAAAGTTTTTCTCATTGTGATCTTGAAAACTTCTTGAACTCTATGCATCCTTTCACGTCAATCAAAGAGTATTTTCATGATGATTATGTGTGGATATTGGCAATGGTTGAATTTTGTATTTCTATAATTTGAATATGAATTACATGTTTCCTCTCCAAAGTCTATGTAGTTCCATGATTGCATCAATGTAAGGGTTCCCGCACTTGAGTTTAAATTACTTCTATTAACCTTTCTCACATGATAATTATTGAGTTTTCATAGATTGACCCTCGAGTTACGACTCTCATGTTGATGTTGCTTATGTTCACGTTCAATTCTTCGTTAAGGTACAATTCTATATAAGGCTTGAGGAAATGACTATCCATATGCGCCTGTCTTACTTTTGTGCAATTAGTGCGAAAGTCGCCAATGAAGGCCGTGTGAAAGCAAGTCAAAATCAAAAAAATAATAATAATAATGAAAGTTATCTATAGGGGGAATTTAGTATCACATCAACAAATATACATGAGGTGTCTAACTAGTTTGACTTATATGAAATTTCATATTTCTTATGTGAATATGGATCAGCCACATCGATCTCATCTAGAGTTGATCTTGGAGTTGATATATATAATTACACACACATACTTCAACTTTGAGGAATTCATAGACTTCAATATCTTGAATGTGTAGAGTACTTTCTCTCTTTCATTTATTTTGACTCACACGGATCGCATGAATTTCTTCTTTGCAAGATATGAGATTAAGCATGAAATTGATGAAGTTTTTTAGTCAAGACAATTTTTTTTGTTTTGGTTTCTTCTTGGTTTCTTCATATTACAATAAAACCAAAAAAAAAACTATGGTATTTCTGTGTCTCATGGTCTCTCTTATTTTTTAAATGTTTTTTTATTTTTAAATTTTAGTTTTGTATTGGTCGAGTTTGACAATTTGTGACAAAAAGAGGGAGAGACATGTTGCCAAATGAGAGAGACATCTAGCAAAGGGAGAGAAATCCTTTTAGCTTTATTATTTATTTTTATACCGCACATGCTTTTTCACGCGGTATTTGTTTGGTGCTAGTCTGGCAGCTTGCAGGTATATAACTCAATTGCCCATGAGTTTCAATGTTTAGCGGTCTTACAAATTGATAGGTTTTGATTAAGAGTGTTTTGTTACACAATTGTCAAAGATGAAGATTGTTAGGATTCAGATACAAGGTTAGTTTGGCAATCCGTTTGAAAAACACTCATTAATCTTTTTACGATATTTTATTCCATGAAAAAATATTTTAGTTGAATACTCTAAGTCATGGATGAAAGTTTTAATGTTATTTGAAGTTTGGATGGTTATATTGTAAGATTTGTCAGGCAGATTGATAGACAAATTGATACGGATTGATCACATATTGATACGGATCGATCACCAATCAACCAGTCTGTACAGATACTACAACCTATTAAAGACCGCTTGATGCACTGCTTGATACGGATTGATCACCGATCAATCAATGGTCAAACCGATCGATCGGTCTGTTTTGCAAGACTGTTTTAAATTGCTGCTAGGGTTTATGCAGCCGCAGGCTTTTGATGTATTCTCTCCCTCCAGTAGTGGTGTGCTATCAAGAATAAGTTTCTTTGAAGTTTTGGTTACACCCCGCTTGATTACAAGTTAGATTCAAGAGCTTCAAAGAGATCATCAAGCATCACTTCTCATCCTTTCGTCAGTTCATGGTAGATCTTGAGTGAATTCTCAAGACAGAAAGTCCGAGGTGGATTCCATCAGCAATCAAGCACGGTTTGGTATACGTGGATTCGGCAAGAATAGACTTACATTCATAAGTTGTGGATTCAATGGTGGTTTTGTAAAATCTCTCGTAACTAAAACTTATTCATAGTGTTTGATTTATCTGGAATTAGATTAGTTTCGCGGTTTCTACCCGAATTGGGGTTTTCCACGTAAAAATCGTGCCTTGTGTGGTTGTGTTTGTTTGCTTGTGTAGTTGATTCTAATATATTAATTAGTGCAAATCATATCAATCTTAAAAAGGGGGTTTTTATACTGGATAACAGCTTAAATATATTCGCATGTTGTAATATCAGCATAATCTTCACATTAACATGAGGTTATTCTTACATGTCATGTCAGAACACCTCGCATACAATCCTTGTCCGATGCATCATGGAATAACTGGGGTTGGCAAATGGGTTTACCGATCTTGTCCTATGTTTATGGTTCATAGTTTACCTCGCTTGGCTATGGCGGTTTCCATTTGACAGGTAATTAAGAAACTAGTCTTTGATTTGTAAATTGACAGAATTGTGCTTTGGCCACGACCGCTAGAGTGACGAGGGTTGGCGTGGGATCTAGTTGGCAGGATGGTGGTTCAGCAGGGTTTAGGCGCTATAGGATTCCCCCGAACGGTGGCAAGCTAGACCAAAATATAACGAACTCGAGGGGGCTTGTAGATGACTCAACTTGGGTATGCAACTCAGGAAGTTTCCTCTAAGGTGCGACATCGAGGGAGTGCCAGCAACTCGACGAACACATCTAGTCAGAGAGAAGTATAATGCATTTTTGGCAAGGGCATCTAGTATATTCGGGATCATGTTAGAGCTCACCTTGACACTGAAACCTTGCAACCACATGACATAATATATATTGTTATTGCTTGGAGTACATTCTATTGCACTTTATTTGCTATGACGTCTGCTTAGCCTTTTAATATTTGGTGTTTGTTGAGAATCGGGGTATTGTGGGGTTAGGTTTATACTGGGCTTCACAGCTCATAGTTATTATGTGCCAGGTGCTGAGGACGATGTTGAGGATGAGTACCCTCACGTATGGCTCCGTAGATAGCGACCACGACTCTCTTTTGTACCTTATTTTGGACTTTTGTTATCCTCTGTTATTTTGGATAACTATAATTTGTCAATACTCTAGTGTTATTATCCTTGTAAGACTTGAGTTTTGCTTCGGTTATGTAAGCTTAAGACACTTTTTGATCGTTCGACTATTATCGTATTTTGAACTTAATGTCTCTATATTATGCAATTAAAGTTTAATTATATTTGTTTCTTGTCAACCATAGATATTATGCCATGTATATGTATTTAATCCCTCAACAAACCGATAATTTCAGGGCGTTACATTGTTGGCCCATTTCTTAATAATTTAAGCTTTAGGTACTCAACAACAAAATAACAATAATTTAGGCTTTTTGATAATTGGTGATGTAACATGGTATCAAAGGTCTAATTCTAAAAGGTCTTGAGTTCAAGTTTCACTATCTATATTTGTTCTACATTAAGCATGTTCTCGTGCAAACAATCTGCCTATGTTTGTGCATATGTTTGCATCAAACACATGCAAAGTGGGGACAAAGGAAGTGTAAACTTGATATCCGTTGTTGGATCAATTTTCTTATAGCTTAAGCTTTTAAGACAATTGGTGATCTAACAGTAATGACGAAGAAAATGTACTAGAGCCCAAGTATCGTCAATGAAAATGCAATCAAGACATCCTACCAATGCAGTGAAATGAAATCGTGTTCAGAAAACACATAGATACACAAGCCAAAAATTATTGACCATGAAGGCAAGGTAGAGGAATCATCAAATAGCATTCAATGTAAAGGACATACTTGCTTTGACTTGTCAGAATTTTCATCACTGACTTCTTTGACAGCAAAACAGTCAGAATTTTCATCACTGACTTCTTTGACAGCAAAACAGTCACTGAAAAGAATCCAACTGATCAAATTAGTCGACAAATTTATATTGCGCTACTGGTTAAGTCAATCAAATCAATAGCATTAAATACCAGCAAGAAAACACAACTATAAATTATTAAATAAACGTGACCTTTGCCAATCTATTCAATTTAAGAAACTGGAATCTGCAACAAACCTGGGTACCTTCGCTGAGGCAGCGAGGATACCACCCTTCAATAGGCTGATATGTACAGTAATATCAACAAGCGCAGCATGGAAAGCATCAAAATGGACAGGGCAATATGAATGCAGTCCTAGAAGAGCTTTAGGAGGAATTCGAAATTCATGGACTGCAGCAGAACATGCATCCAGAGAAGCCTGCAAACCAAACCTGAAAGTACATTGAAACAGCAATTTGGGTTTAGGACGGACATCTGACTCCATTTTCCAAGTTACAAAGCATTACAGGAAAAAGGAAGAATCTTCTAACATAATTTAACAAGGAAGATAGCTATTAAAAAAATTGTCAACTAACCCTTTCTCGAACACGGGGGCATACATAAGCTCAAATTTCAAAATGACAGCAGACGTTGGCAAACCCTGGTAATTAGTTTCTAAGTTAGAAGGAACCGGAAAATTAAAGGAAAAATATGAGCAATCAAACAAGATATACAGGTAGTGACCAATAAATAAAGACATAGCTATTCTGTGGAAATCCTACTGTCTCAGCTCTTTCTAAACCAGTTGGCATTGGTGAGTCCTTCAAGCCAAGTTTCTTCCATCCTTGGGCAAGAAAGCTTTCCCATAGAAAGGTGGATGGGATAAGATTAATGCCATCCTATGGGCTACTAGAAGCTTAAGCCCATGCACGTATGGGCACCTTATAAACAAGAGACTAATGACATCACATTGCTGCCTTGCTCTTGAAAGAGATCTCCATTATTTGGTGTCTCATTTACGCTCCCTTTAAAAATAGTTTTCTTTAAAACAAATAAACATGAAAGCAAAGTTATCAATACCTCATATTTACCCAGAGAGAGGTTGAATGCAATCATGACAGATAGAAGGACGTCCTGCCTCGCATATTTGATCCGGAAAGGCTGTGTTGAGAAGCTGTGATCTGTATCATCAATCCTCCACACACCATATACATCATCAGGACCCACATCAGGAGCTGCAACTCAAAGAAAGATTTTACCTTGGATAGTAGTTCATCTAGAAGAAACATCAAAAAATTCCCCTGAAGGAAAAATATTTTTAATTGGATATATTATAAGTGAACAAAATAAAATGACCTCTAGGTGAGGAAAGAAGTTACTTTATAACGAAGTGAGATTTAAATTGAAACGTGCCAAGGAGTCACCACCAAAGTACAAAAGCCAAAACGCCAAAATTGTGTGTGTGGAGAGAGAGAGAGAGAGAGAGAGAGAGAGAGAGAGGCACCTTTTCATTAGCTCAAGACTCTTAAAGTCGAAAAGGCTATAAAAGCAACAAAAAATCTAGAGAGCAGCCAACATCAAGGCCCTCCTCAACCTCCCTCCACTTCAACCATTTGTCTAAACTATCGTAATTGGCCTGCTCATGGTTGTCAAATTGTGAATCTAATGCCAAAATAATGAATCGCGAATCATATCGAATCGTGAAACGTAAGATTAACTTCATATTTAATAATTTCTTAGAAAATAAAATTATATACATGTATATACATAAAATAAAATAAAAACCTAATAAGTTTCAAATTCATGCAACAATCAACATTAATTTAAAGTTTAAACTTCAAACTTCACCGTTCAAAGAGTTGCTGCATATTTAAAACTCAAAATAATATCAAATAAGCATAAATGCATAATATTGAACTTGTCTCTAAACATCAATCTCACTCCCAATTTGATCATAATCATCATCATCTTTTTTGAAGTCTTCATAGTAGAAACCTAGGTAATATTTACAAAACAATACAACAAAAAATCTAAATGATAACCAACGTTTGATATCCAAAAAAAAACCTTTTATAAAAAAAAACAAAACTTCAGCAAAGGAGACATTACATAACCATTCAAACTTCAGCAAAGCTATTAAAACACCATCGAAGTGCATTACCCAAGTGCTCACAGAGACAATACACAAAAACCAGAACCAACCTTGAAACTTCAGCAAATGGGAGAGAGACAATCGAACTTGCAATGCTGCGATTTGCGATTTGCGAACTTGCGATTTTCGACCTTGCGATGTTGCGACTTGCGACAGATCGAACTTGCAATGTTTCGATTTGCCCTAATCTCTCTCTCTCTTTCAATTTCCCCTAATCTTTCTCTTTCGATTTTCCCTAATCTCTTTTGCTCCCGATTTCGATTTCCCCTTAGCTTTCTTTTTCGATTTTCCCTAATTCATGTCGATCTGGGTTTCTGTTCCAAACAGAATCGATGAAACTACGTCGTTTCACTCTTTTCAGTAAAAAAAACCAGATGCATGAATTGCATGAATCGACAGGATCGTCAATTCGATTCGATTCTTGCGATTTAGAACACAAATTGTGCAATTCATTGCGATTTGCGATTCAAGCAAGCAATTCGAATCGTATGATGTGAAATTCGAATCAAATCGAATCATGAATCGTACGCTTTTTTTTCTTCTTTTCTTTTTTTTTTTTTTTTTTGATAAGTAACATGCTAACCAAGTTCTTTAACATGCTAACCAAGTTCTTTAACATGTTATTTATCAACACAAATATATATATATATATATATATATATATATGCTAACCAAATTCTAACTTCCTCCAATTTCTAACTACGCCTACTCGGGTCCACCTCGCTGCCATATCATCCATTTTGGGCATTTTGGCCTCCTTTTTTGCTTCTATTGCCATTTAAGAACTTCAATGCCTCACTCTCAAATCCCTCATACGGAGCCCAACAAACTTGGCGCGGTCCTTTAAACGTTTACGTTAACAAATCTGATGCCTTGGTCCCTTCTCCATCTTAGCCTCCTTTTTTTCCTTCGATTGCCATTTAACGACTTCAATGCATCACTCTGAAATCCCTCATAAGGGAACCTGACAAAGTTGATCAGTCCTTTAAATGTTTTGATTCCCAATTTGATGCCTCAGTTCTTCATACAATTTAGAAGGGAAATCATACCAAACTGCATTCCATAAGGTTTGCCCCCACTTACTCTATCTTCCCCCTTTGGATGATGCCTTCCCTTCCTAAACCACCAGATCCTTACTAATAATATTTTTTGGGTAAGTACTATAAAATACTATTGGCATCATCCGACATATTTCCCCCTAAAAACACCATCGCCGAATCATATAGAGCCTTCCCCAGGTTAGAAATCTTCCTTTCAACCCTATCAATTAAAAGTTAAAAACCATCACTTGCTAACCCCTATCTACCCCTAGTATGCATCGGTTTATAATGACCTTACACACCATATCGTTCTTTTTTGTCAATTAACTAGCCCAGGACTCAACTAATCCAATTATTAAGTATATATTATCCAATTGTGTCTAGTTTAGGGATTCATGGTTTGTGGAAAAAATTTGGAACACTTTTTAAGTTGTAAAGACTAAAGAGGTATACATTTCAATTAGTGCCTCCGTAAGCAGCACAATTATGGAAGGAGGACACAAACATAGCACAACACCAAAATGCTTACACAACAATTTTCAAAAAATCATGACACAACATGATAGGGACATGATAATGAACATGTATATATTTGTATATGCATACATTTCTACATTTTCCAGATTGAAAACAAAACCAAAAAAAATTACAAAAAAGCAAGGGGACAAGTTGTCCTTCATAGAGAGAGATAGAAAGAAACAAAAACATCATATGGTGCTCTCCAATGTCTAAATATCACAAATATTTAATTCGCTTTTAACATAGGGGGAGATGAAGCCCAAAAAAGTCATAGAGAAAATTTTAATCCCACAAACCCCCTACCTTCCTCGTCCTTGTCTTCAAATACGCTTGAAGTCCTTTCCAGCCAAACTACCTAAAGAACCACAAAAACTATACATCTCCAAAGAACTTAAACTTCGGAGTTTGGAATAATTCTCAAAACCAAAAAATTCAATGTAAATAAAGTGAACACAAGGATATAGTTACACCCAATTCACCTCCGCAATCGCCTTTGGCTCTGATGACATTCCTGGCTTCACGGTCCCTCTTTGCAAATAATTGCATCAAACTGAAGGTGTAGATTCAGTTCTTCGTGTTGAGCGGCTTTCGATTTGGACACTTTCTGGTGGCCAATGTCCGTACACTAGTGACCACCGTCCGGACGGTTTTGGGCAGTGGCCAAAATCTTATTTTGGGTTGTGTACGTCCAGACGAACTTAATTGCGTCGTGATGGAATCATGTTTTCCTGAAGCACGAGGTTTATAACCCTAGTGCCGTTTTAGACCCGTTATTCCTTCTTTGGTGCTACGAAACACAGCTGACACTTCTGTATTTGTTCTCTCTCACACTTTAAGTGAAACTCACTGTCGCTCTCGCATGTCGCCGTAGGTTGCAAAACCGAACCACGTAAATCCTTCACATCTTGTGTGATTGCTTCTGTTCATTCTCTCGTTTGTTGATTTAGCCATAACACTTTGTTTCTAACAATATTCCTCTCAGTCTCAGTGAGTGCAAGATATGAAAAGGAAAATGAACTTAATCCCTAGTCCCTAAGTTATCCTAGTCCCTAAGTTCGTAACAATCAGTACTCCGGTACTACTTTATTCTCAATTATACATTTTGATCAGAGCCCCAAAACTCATTTAAGGATTACTAGTGTTGCATACATGTATCTAGTGACTTCAATGTGGAAGTACATACCTTGATATTGAACTACTCGGGCAGGAGTTCCAGGGGAATTGTTGTCACCGTCCTCCCATCTCACTGTAATCTTAATCTGATACCATCTACACACAAGAATGAAAAGAAAAACAAAACAAAAAAGTTAACAATTCACACAACTAACTGTTTTAAAACAGATCATAAAGTAGTAGCAGCAGCTAACGAGGAGCTAAGAAACCGGAAATAAATACCCTTGCTGGAAGAGATCGAGATTGTGGAAGCGATGAATGTAGATGGCAACCTCGTGCACGGCATCCAACATTGGCTGTTTACGCTTTGTTGGGGGTTGCGGCAGCGGCGGTGGTCGTGGTGGCAAGGGCGGAGGCTTCGCGGCATTAGGCAACCTCTTTGGCTGGTTGGAATATGATGAAGAATAAGAATAAGAAGAAGACGACGAAGAAGAAGAAGAAGAATGAGAAGAAGTTTTATGGGGATTGAAGCCAATGATCCATCTCAGACGGCGTAGCAACATCACTCTTCTTCTCCAACACACGCATCCCTCCAATTCAATTCCTCTCCCTCTGTCATAGATATCAAAAACCCTAGATTTGGCGTTCCTTAGAACTCGAATTCCCTCGCCAGTTTTGGAGTTGAGGGAATTGACCAAACAGCGTCGTGGAATCGCCGGGGGGACTTCGCACCTCCAGACCCCTTCCTTCTGAAATCCTCCAGATTCAGTTTTATTAGCAACGGGCACACGACGCACGAAAAAATGTTCTTCATTGATATAAATAAATCGATTCATACATGTTATATTTGAAAATATAAATATTATTCCCTTCTTTTGGAAAATTTAATTTGGTTCTATTTAGATGACTTGTTTTGGTATTAATTTTAACAACTTTTTAAATACTTCATAAGGTCTTATTTTTCAAATTTATTAATTATTTAGACAAATATGCCCTCATCGTCAAGGACACGAGGGTTTTTTTACAATCCACGCCGTGTTTAGTTCTTTTCCATCGAAATTGCCACTCGCCAGCGCGAAACGAAGTTTCGTCACATTGAGATTTTCAATGTGAAATCACAAAATTTTAACCCAGTGACAAAGTTGATCAACCCGCACTTTCATCACTATAATCATTTGTCTCGTCGAAATCTGGTTTAAGCGGTTATGACAAATTTTGAGACAAAACAGCGCCTAGCGACTCGATAATTCCGCACTTGGAATTCATAACTTCTCCCATAAAAGAACTCCAGATGTCTAGACTCAACGAATCATTCCCTTCGTTCTCTCCAAATTGCGCTTTGATTGCATTCAATCTTTTTCTTCGAACTCGTCGTCTCCACCGTGCATAGCGTTGTTGCCGCCAAAGCTCTAGTGTTTAGCCATCTTCGATGCAGTCATCTTCGTTTCATGTGCCTGACGCTAGAAAATGCCATGCTCTGCCTCTGATCTAGAGAGCTTGCCGGCAACTACGATGTTGCCGACGATATAATGGGAGAAGAACCTGATGGTGACAACGACGAGCAACAGAGGTCCGTTAGTACCTACATCATGCTCCCCCTCAGTTCATGATCTGTCGGTGCCGTTCAAGCAAGTTAATCAAACTGATGCTGTGGATTTAGCGTAGACTAGTTGGTGTGAGTTTGCAATGGAAATGAGACATTTGTTGGACTAATAATATAGAGAAATGTCTCATTTGTTTTCACAAATAAAATATTTCTCTACTAGATCTGTTACAGAAAATGAGACATTTATTACAGAAAATGAGACAATGTCTCATTGTAAGCAAATGTCTCGTTTCTGCACCCAATGCCTCATTCCAAGCAATGTCTTATTTCTTTACCAAATATCTCATTGCAAGCAATGTCTCATTTCAAACAAATATCTCATTTCTGCACCAAATGTCTCATTACAAGCAATGTCTCACTTTTTTAAAACAAATGTCTCATTTGTTGATGGAGAAATGAGACATTTTACAAAGTCTACGGCGAAATATCTCAATTTACATTGCTGCATCTTCTAAAGCAAATGTCTCATTGCTGTACAAATGAGACATTTTAGTTACACGTAGAAAATTTCTCATTTCACTTATTTTCCTTCTCCGTCAAGATCCATGCAAGTAGAAACGCCATCGAGATCCACGCTGACTAAAGTGTCGGTGAGATCTAGTGGTGATGGCGGGGGGGAGTGGTGGCGATTTGGTGGCGGTGGTCGTGGAGAGTGGTGGTAATCTGGTGGTGGTGGCAATGGCTACATAATTTGTAGGTCAAATTATCATAGAGGACTGGGGAGTGGTGGCAATCTAGTAATGGTGACGACGAGGAGTGGTGGCGATCTAGTGGCGAAAGAGATGGTAGCGGCGATGGTACGGCGACTGGTGGGGGTGAGGCTGGTGGAGATTAAGAAACTATTCATGGAACACAAATGGTATATTATGAGTAATTTTGGTATAAAAATAACACGGGGGATTTATTGAACACATAAATTTTAGTTTGGACTTATTCTGAAATAAGTATTCTAAATGGGATTTAAGCCAAAATCTCCCTTGTTATTTCTCAAAATCATACATAGTATTTGTTTTTTTAAAGAAAATGTAACCTAACAAGTGGCTTTCCAAATTCGAGCATTTTAATTTTTGCACAGTTAATCTATTCAGCGATCACCATATGTGAATAGTTCACATTGTAAAGTTTACCGAAATCAACCCCACAAAAAAAGCATAATACAGTATTGTGCCTATTTTAGATGCCCCTTCGCTTCTGCCGAGCATCACTGCTTTCAAATTGCATGAATAAATGATGAGTCAATTTATCCGCTATATGGCATCTATTTTTCAGCACGGTTTATCAAATTTGGCATAACTTAAACAAAATTTATTTCATTCTCTCCTAAGAAGAGACTCAAATTCGATTGAAGTTCTAGCAGTTGATCAGGCCATGCGAGTAAAGGTCTGCACATATTGGATTGGGGCAGATGGAGATTTATTTTTTAATCAATTCACTTTTGACGAGTAATCGTTTTTTTAAACCACCGCCAACCGACTAATCATCAACACCAGCGGGTTAGGTGATATTTTTTGGTGATTTCAACCTGTAGTTTAGGCGGTCTAGCAGTTGAAAAGTTATAATATTTTAACATTATTTTTTAAAATTTTGTTTCTAAAAAATAAAAAATCTATTGTAACTTTAAAAAAAATAGTATTTAATAAGTAAAGCAAAAGACAAACTAAAAATAATAATTATAATAACATCAATAAATATCTCTAACAATAATATTTACATTGCATGCTTATTGAAAAAAATCACAACATATAGAGTAGTAATTACGATTATAAATGTTCTAATTTGTTCTTTATAAATTATAAGAAATATATATAAATGTAAATATGTATGAATTTGAGATTTGTCGTATGTATGAACAAAATAACTAATATATGCTTTAGGAGGGTTGGCTTGATGGCGAGTTTAAGAAATATAATCCGCAATCAATACACGCTTTTTATTTTTTTACTCAACACACCCAACCCAGCTCACTTACTTATATTACTCGCATGAGTTGAATTGGGTTGAGTTGACGAGTTGAAGCCAATTGAGGAGTTATTTGCACGTGCGAGGTTATAACCTCTCTATTTGCCTGCCATCTTAGAAATTTAATGGAATTGCCTTCCAACCTTGACTTCCACAAAATCTACAGTTGTAGACACTCCAATTTGACCAAGCGAGTCTTAAGCACCTATCTCAAATGACCCCAATGACGAAGATATGGGAATTGTGATCAAAGATACCCCCGAGTAAACAAAATCAGAAATCATGTTCAAAACCCAAGAAACCACCAAAAACATTCAGACCGCAACTTCCAGAACATCACGGCCGCTACCTTTTTCAAAAACCCTAAAGCAAGCCGTGTCCTTACTCTCATGGCTGCCACATTTTTAAAAACTCTAGAATAGGCCGCAACTTCCTTTGTCACGGCCGCCACTTTATTTGAAACCCTAAGCCTAGCCATAGCTTTTGAAAGTTGTGGCTGTCCTTTTCGCTACCATAAAGGTAGCAATCGGGACTGTACAAAAGCAAAAAGGTAGCAGGCGCCACTTCGCCACCTTTTTGGACATATAGCAGCATCCCAGAGGGGGTCAGTGATGCCTCATTGCCTATAAATAGACGTTTATTTTGCACAGAACCAAGGAGAGAAACAACCTAGATACCGAAACTCTACCAATTTTGAATTCCACCCGATATTTCGATATTCATCATATACACTCTTGAAGCCTAGTTCGTGGTTTTGCTTGGTTCGGTGAGGCTTTAGAGCACGTTTGGCTCGGTGATATTCGATTCCCACATCCGAGGAGGCATTCGAGGCGGATATTCATACTAGGTAACCTTAGGAACCACAACATTTCTATAAACCTTCATTTTCTCTCCCTTGAGGGTATCGTGGATAAGGTTTTCATTGTTTTGTTTTTACGTTAACATGCTATCCATATCAATCAAAAACATGTCTATATGAGTTTCTTTTATCAAATAGTATATATGTGAACCTCTATTTTGTATCAAACAGTATATTTTGATTCGTTCTTCATGCTCACTAACACACTGGACACGTAAAAAGCTCTCTGTGGTTTTAAAACTATGACGGCCGTGACCGTTGATTGTCACGGTCGTGTGTTTTGTTAAACCCAAAGTAACGGCTGCCATATATCTTTTTTTGGCTGCACTTTTTTCTCTAAATTTGTCATGGCCGCCACAACCTTTTGTTACGGCCGTGAAATTTTGCTAGGTCAGTTACATTAAAAGTGTGTTTTGAATATTCTTTCATCTGTTTTGATATCTAGTATATTCTATTCTTAGAAATAGTGCCTCTGTGAGGGATGAATGGCAATAAATCTAACCTAGACCAAGTAGGCTATGGTCTCTGTCCTGAATATTCTATTTATTTGAGTTTATTTTTGATTTTGCATGTCAGACCCCTCTTTTTGGACACCCATTTTTGGACCTTAAAAATATCCTGGCCGCAAAAAAAAAAACAAATATACCCACAGTTTTTCTAGTGACTCCGCTGGGGACTTAGTTTTTAAAAAAAAATTATAACAGGGCTTAACTTGAAACATCAATGGTTTTTATTATAAATTTTTCATTGGTATTTGCATTTACATATTTGTGAGCTTGATTTTCAGAATCCCTACTCCGCCTACCCGATACCCCGATCAATTTACTGTCTCGGGGCTATGTCGGAAAAGCCAGCAAGCTTTTTAGCCACATGCTTCCATAGATGTGGCAAAAAAACTTATTGCGTACCGTTTGACCATGCATTGCACCATTTATGGCATTGGGAGGTATATTCTTGACTCTATCTAGAAGGTACATTAAGTGCAGACCTACTGGCCTTCTCACGTTGCATATAGCTTATTAGAACCTTTTTTTTAGAATCAATAAATCTTTTAGGGTTATGTGATTTTTTTTAATGAATGATTTTGTTTGTTTAGTTAGCTCCCTGATTAGGATTAGTTTTTGTCTTCCCGTTTCGTCGTTGAGAGCGAGTTGTTTCAAGTTTAGGTTCGGCAGACGAGTCCTCTGGTTTACATGAGTCCTTTCAGCTCAGAGACCCGATATAGTAGCTCCGTACAGAAAAGAACCTATACGCACTTGGGCCCGATCTCCGAGCAAAAAACTCAAACGTGTGGATTAGTTGAGGATATCAATGGCAGATTCGGAACTCATTATGTCAGATATGATGATGGTAATTATGGAATTACAGCGGACAGTTGAGGGAGTCAGCACTATTGTGACCAATCAGGCTAGGATCCAGACTCAGTGTCAAACTTAGATTCATGCTTTACAGACCCGGGTTGTAAACCCTAATGTAGTTATTCCGAATGACCAGGAAGATGCAGTAAGAGACAACATTTGGACCGATAGCGTGGGACCCGAGGGACCCCCACAAGCAGTTGCACAGCCTATCCGGCCGGGAATTCAAAAAAATTTAGCCACAAAGGAATCGATCTTGTCTGATAAGGTCGACAAACTGTAGAAGATTTTGAGAAAGGCCCAAGGGGTTGAAGATTACATGTTGGATGTCGAGGGACTCTGTCTATTCCCAGATGCTAAGCTTCTCGAGAAGTTTAAGATACCCGACATGGAGAAATTTGATGGAACCGAAGACCTAAAGATCCATTTGAGATATATGTGGGAACCCTACCACCAATGGGGATCAGTGATCAGTTGAAGGCCCAGCTCTTCCAGCAGTCTTTGTCAGGAGCCGCTCAGAAGTGGTTCTTATCTCTAGACGTTGCGAAGATGAGAACTTGGAAGGACATTGATACAGTATTTGTCAACCAGTATAACTATAACATTTAGTTCTACTCGGGAACTCGAGACTACTCAGCAAGAGACTAAGGAGTCTTTCGTTGAGTTTCTGACCTGATGGAGAGCCAAGGCAGCCAAAATGAAAAATTGACCCACTGAGAAGGAACGAGTGAGGATGGTAGTGAAGAATTCATAATTCTGTAAATATCTGATAGCACAGTTGTTGATGACGTTTGAGCAGGTTTTTGATGCCAGGCTACACATAGATGATGCACTGCAGTCGGGGGATATTGAGAAGGGAGAATCGAGCCAAAGAATAGTCCAAAAACTATATGCCAATAACCTAAACAATGCCACCAACTTTGTGAACTGAAGCTATAAAGTGAACCTTTTGAACCCTAATATGAACCAAGCTAACCCATCTATCCAGCAAGCTACCTGGAGTTAACCCCAAAACCAAAAGAGAACTTTCACCCAATTCATTGTACCATTGACTTCTATTATGAGCCGTCTGATTGAGAGGGGTCTTCTAAAGTCTTTGGAGCCGACTCCACCTCTGAATCCTTTACCACTCAGATACAATCCAACCCAGTACTGTGCCTTCCACTAAGGCATGATCATTTAACCAACAATAACATGAGGTTTCGGCATGAGATCCAAAACTTGATAGACAACAAGATGATTACTCCGCTGACTTCCGTTAAAAAGCTAAACGTTACCATCAACCCTCTGTCAAATAATACAGCACAACTAAATGTGAATGCCGTTGAAGGAGGCTTGAGAAATTCTAATCCTACAAAATTCATAGTCTCCACGACAAAACCGAAACTAGTTGCAGATTTACCATCCGGTTAAGAAGTGTTGTTGATCAACAACCTTATTCATGATTTGATAGAAGATGGTTTTGATAATTTTTCGATTTTTATCATCCACGAGGAGGAAAGTCCTCCCCCTGTCGACGCTGATGATGAAGAAGATAAAGAAAATAGATGTTTGTGGGAGGATTTGGCACGCATCGAGGCATTAGGTGAGTTGGAGGAAGTTGGAATTGACATCAAATGGCATGTTTCGATCGTTCCGAGTGATGATACAGCATGGCACAAAGGGACAACCTAGTACAGGGAAGCTGAGACGAGTTTTAGAGTTGAAGAGACAAAGAAAGAAGTGGCAAAAATGGAAGAGTCATTAGAGAAAAAGAAGGTTGATAGCAAGAGTGAACAGGAAGAGAATTTTCCACCCAGTAAGGAAACCGAGGAGAAGGAAGGGCAGGAAGAAACGGAGGAAAGCCTACCCCAAGTGAATCTTTTGGGATCTGCAGGTCTCGTTTTTCATCCCTCAGTGTATATCACCCCTCTTGATGAACCAAAGCCGAGAACTCCTCTACTCGGAGGGCCAATTTTATGCTCTCTCAACGTAGGGAAAATCGTGTACCAAGACGAGAACGATTTATGGGAATTAGAAGAAATAGAGCAAGAATTCTTGAATATAGAGTATGACGAATGAGAAGATGTGTTGGAATGACATTTGATTTTAGAGGAACCGTATGACCATAGAGATTCTTGGGAACATGGGGTTCTTCCCCTGCCAAATGATTACGAAGACCCGTTTGATGGAGTGTCACTGTTGTAACTCTTCAAATTGGAGACTCATATCAGTGAAGATTCCCATTGGCTTGCATAAAACATAATGTGAATCAAGGAGGATCTCTAGGGAGATGGAGGAGTTAATGGAGAAGACAACCAAGGAAAGGCAAGCACAGACAATTTCTGGGCCTTCCAAGAAAAATGGTACCCAGTAACTAAAATTCGAGAAGTAATCGATTAGTTCGAAGGTTTGTGGGAACGAGAAGAGCAAATTGAGCACTTGATAAGAAGCGAAAGGCATTTTAAGCTCGCCCAGCTAGAGAAGGGGCAAACCAAGTAGAGGCGTGGAGGAATCAAGAAAGCAAGTGGAGAAGAAGAACGGTGAAGAATAAGACATAGTTTTGAAGCAACTTAAGAAAACGCATGCAAATACGAGCATTTGGAAGTTACCTGTGGCATCCTATAAGTACTGACAGGCTATTTTGAAGGCTCTCAATAGCATAGACATCCCAATCGATGTCTCCCCCGACCAATTGGTAGGAATGCTCATACCCGACAAGGAGTGTAATATAATCGCCTTCAGCGATAAGGACTTTTTGGCATACGGGCCATTGCATTTAACTGTCAAGTGTTTAGAGAAATGGGTACCACTCTTCTTAGTTGATAACGGTTCCACCCTCAATGTATGCCCACTACGAACTGCTTACTGTTTGGGATTGAAGACGCAAGACTTCAAGCCAAGTGCACAAGGAGTACAGGCATACAATAACACACGAAGAGATGCCTTGGGATTGGTGACTTTCGCCGTAACGGTGGAAACTTTGGAGAGCGAAGTAGAGTTTCATGTTCTCGATGTGCCGGCCTCATTTAATCTATTGTTGGGGAGATCGTGGCTACACGACCTGTCGATTAGAGCGGTTCCGTCGACCCTACACCAAAAGGTGAAGCTGATCAAGAAAGGAGTAATTGTTACAATACTGAGTGAAACTGGCTTACCAACCCCGCTTAGTGACACTAGCACACTCCTCGAGATTTAATATGGGGAAGAAGATCTCTTTCTAAATGGGTTCGACTTCGATGAGACTAAGGTTGTGCAAGTTTTGATGAACGAAGAGGAAAACTATGCGAACCCGAAGGTTGTGGCCATGATGAAGGCAATGTTCTATTTTTCAAGAATGGGACTGGGTAAGCATTTGCAAGGAATCTCGGAACCAATCCCCGTGCACCACAATCGCCATGGATACGGATTGGGGGACAAGACAGAGTTAGAAGAACCAAAGATGGGAAAGTATGGGTCGATGCTAAATGGACGCTCTGTCAAAGAGGGGGATGATTTCTCATACTGTGGGTTGTTAGGGTTGATATACTGAAAATCATATTTTTAGTATTTAATTTTATTTTTTAATAAAATTAATTTTTTATTTTATGAGAATCTTTATGAGCAATGTATGTATATCATTTATTTGTTATGCATGGATATCCAATATTCCGTATAGTATTTAATATGGTGTGTAAAGTACGGCTAACACACAGAAGATCAGATTTTAGATTCTCGCAGAATATAAGTTTTATGTTCACAGTTTAGATAAAAATGAACATACCATCGGTACGACTGTGGCATTGAGTTTTAGTAGGCTTGTCATGCTTACGGGGAACAGATAATAGCATCGTTTATTGTTTCGAATCTCTGTGTCAGTACACTTTGTGTGTATTGAACGGGACATTTGGGATAATTAATTTAATACTGATTACTGACTATGTAAATTAATTCACACCCCAAGCTTATTATGAATAGTACTTATCCTCATAATCCTGAAATAATTATTGATTTGCATATATTTAATATTCGTTGTTTTGATTCATTAGAGAGTGTGATCTTATATAAGTCTCTATTCTCGGTGAGTTGGATAGCGATATTATTTATATAGCAAATATTAATTATTGACGGAATTTAAGTCCCGAAAGATCGAAATTGACGATACCCCTTTAAGGATGCTTATAAGTTTTGACCGGGCCAAATCTTGCAGGTGGATTTAACTATCCGGTGGTCAAATAAGTTAAGCGAAAGGGATTAAGAAATATGAAGACACCGATTATATTAAATTATCAGTAACTAAATTTAATTGACGGGTATCGAAAAATCTTAAGATGGGAAGAAATTGTAAGCATTTAATAACAGGAGCTCAATGCAAGAAGGTCTTGAGATTATGGGCCAAGTGCAATTATAGTTCTTTAGTGGTGTGAACTGTAATTTAGTGTGTTATGAAAATTGCAGAAACCACTGCAACTTTTCATAATTGTAGAAATCGCCCATAGGTATCTGTGTTCTACTAGAAATTTTACTCATAATTACACCATAGGTCCCTGCTGTAGCCACATATATATGCGGGTAGGCTGAATCAATTTTGATGAATTTTAATATCATTCTTGATATATTATTTTTGTCTTTCAAGATTTAAAAAATATATCGAGGTTTTGCCGGTACAAGTTCTCAGAGGATCGTAGTCCACACTTCGTTCGAAAATCGCATAAGGGAATACGGTAAAAGATCTGACAGGAGCTTCAACTCGGAATCAAGTCGTAATTGAAGATCAGATCTACAAAATGTATTTTTCTAAATTAACTTTGGTTGCACGGGTTTATTTTGATCGTTCTTCGTCAAAATTTTTATCTGGAGCCTATTTCGGCGTTTGCCCATTTAGTTAATTTTTTATGGATTAATCGTTTTAAAAAGTAATGATCTTAGCAGTTTTTCCTCCAACAAATTGTATCAGAGCCGTTTTGTTTTTTGTTTACGGTTTATCGAGGTCGGATAGATTTAGAACTGTGCTAACTCTGTTTTGCAGGCGTTCTAATCTCGATTTTATGATTATCTATTTTTTTCATATTTGATTGAATGGTTTGAATGGATGATAATTTAATTAATTTTTTAACCACGGGGGTTGACCGTGTTAGATTAATTATTTTTTAGATCGAATGTGAGTTTACGGGATATAAGTTTCGATGTAAAAATAATTTCATGTTCTTTAAGTTTTTTTTCTAGTTTATTAGAAAGAAAAAAAATAAGAACAGGTTGAATATGTCCAATACCACGAAAACGAAGTTCGAATGAGACCGGAACGGCCTCGAAAAGTTGGCGGTTATAGTCGGCGGGGCTATGAGCGGCGGCAGTTCGTTTTAGGCGATTTTTTGGCGCTTTTAGGAGCTATTTTCGAGCAAATTTTTTCATAAAAAAATAGCACTTTTCGAGAGCTTTTTTTTTATATAAAGTATGCCGAAAATCGAGTTCGGAAAGAGGTCAAAAAAGGCTAAAAAAGTTGGCTGCGCAGTGCTGTGGCGAACATTAGTGTTTTTTGAGGTTTTGGCCAATTTTTTGGCCAATTTTGGAGAATTTTCAGCATATTTTTTGACATAAAATCTCATATTTCAAGAGTTTTTCAACGATATAAAACTCGTAAAAAATGGAGCTCGGATAAGGCGACAAGAACGGCCTGAAGGAGGCGGCAAGGCAATGCCGACGGTGGCTGGTGGTGGTCAAGGCAACGCTGGCGGTGGCTAGTGGTGGTCCGGTAACTTTTTCTCTCCCGGGGATGGTTTGATGTATATTCTGCTATATACAAGATTGATATGATATATATTGATATATCAGTTAGTACCAAGGAATCATGATGCCATCAGAATACAAGAAGCTAATAAAAATTGTACAACTAGAAGCTTATCTTAACAGGAGACTGTAAGAGTTTCAATCGGATCATAAAATCAGAATTTATATTTGTCTTGCAATTAATTTATTTCTTTTATATTTTAATTGCGTGAATGAGATATATATTGATTTTATATTTCCTGTTAATTTCATTAATTCAAATATTTGATTTTAATTAAAATATTTTGTAATGAAAAATAAAGTTAAGTTTTTTTAATTAATTCATTTTAGCTAAATGAAAAAAATTTAGATATTTTTTTTACAAAATATCACGTTTAAGATAATTTTTTTTAAAAATCAGATATCTTGAAAAAACGTGGAAATTAATTCCGGATTTTGAATGAATTAAATAAAAAATATTTAATCAAAATAAATTATTATTTTTCAAAAAATATGAAATAAAAAATAAAATAAATAAATAAATACCTTCAATCACTACCTTAGGTGAAAAGCAGGAGGAAAAACTGTGCATTTATTAAATTTTATTTGTTACGTATTTAAACACAAAAAGATGGTTTGACAAATCAGAATCTTTATAATCTTATACACGGAAAGATGTTTGATTCTTTCATATCGTATGACTTTCGGAAGATGGTTTGATAAGCTAGAATCTTTAAATCGTATACACGAGAAGATGTTTGATTCTTTCAGATCGTATGATTTTTAAAATTAATAAATTTATTTTAATTAAATAGATTTTTATAACCTTCAAAAATATTTTAAAAATCTAAGTGGGAGAGGGAATTTATTCACAGATAAATTCCGCGGTCTCCATCACCAATTTGCAGGTAATGTAATTAAACCCTGCGTGTTGGCAGTAAGGCCTTCCTTCCCATCGGGCAGATTAATTACGGTATCGTCAGTACAAACCTTCTTTAGTGATAATTCTGGATAATTGTTAGTGTGAATCACTTCTCCATCTGATGGTTCATTGCGAAGCGATTAATTTGGGATTAGGTGATGGTTAACACTTAGCTGTATATAATAGTATCATCTCCATCCGAGTCACTGCTATTATATGATAGACCGAAGCTATGTCAGCTATTTAATTTACTTGACATGGTGAGTTGCCTAGATAATAAAATTAAAAAAAATTGGCCTGTCTGATCTTATGAAGGATAGTAGACATCCACCCATCGTGGCATGCTATTCTCAGGTTACTAGGCTGCTGGCGAATTAATTTTAAAATGGTAGAGAGAATCAAATTAACATATATTTAAAATTTTGTTCATCATAATTAACGGTTTTATTTAATTATATGATTCTCATGATTAAAATGAATTTCAACAAACTCGCTTCAATACTCAAAGAAAACAAACTTACGGGACCAAATTTTGTTGACTGAAAATGTAACATGGATATAACTTTAACTACAAATGGTATTTCTTCAATACCAGAAAATGTGTCTATTTTAAAAAAAGTTTCTTCCTCGGGGTCGAAAGGCAAGAAGAAGAAAAATGTTCAAAAATAGAGAGACACATTTTTCAGGATAGTTAGTGGGCCACGGACTGGTGTGAAAAAGTTAAAAAATAATTATTTTCACTACAACCAGACCCGACACTGGAAAAAACTATATCCAGTATTTCTCAGGAGGTAGAACAAACATTGTAATTTCTGTTTACTGGTTGTAAAAACATGTTTAGCGGTGTTATCTATCGGTACCTGGTGTGTAAATACGAGAACCACTAATCATGTATGTAATTCATTACAGGGGTTCTAGAAAACTCGACAATTTAGTGATGGAGAGATTTACCTGCATATGGACAATAATACAAAGATAACAGCAGTTGCAGTAGGAGATGTCACTCTCAGTTTTGGTAGAGATCAGATTTTAATATTGAGAGATTGTCTTTACGTACCTGCCATTAGAAGAAACTTAATTTTCGTTTCTGAATTGACTAAAGACGGATATTTTGTTTATTTTAATAAATCTGTGGTTATTAAAGATAATAAATGGGTTATCTATTCTGATACATTAGTGGATAATCTTTATATTATTACTTTAATCTCTCCTATACTACAACTAACTGAAATGAATAACACATCTAATTTACCAAATAAGAGAAAGTTTTCTTATTTAATAAACCAAACGTTTCTTTGGTGTGCTTACACTTGGGTTATATTAATCTCAAAAAAATAAACAGACCGGTAGCAGATGAACCTTCAAATTCATTAGAAGTTGAGGTACTTTCAGTCTGTGAATCTTGCTTAGAGGGTAAGATGACCAAGTGGCCCTTCTCGGCCAAAGGCTATAGACCTAAAGAACCGTTGGAGCTGGTTCATTTTGATGTATGTAGTCTTATAACAATCCGGGATAGAGGTGGCTTTGAGTACTTCATCAGTTCCATTGATGACTACTCAAGGTATTGATATATTTACATGATGCACCTTGAGTCTGAATACTTTGAAAAATTCAAAGAATTCAAAGCGGAGGCGAAGAAGCGTTTGGGTAAAAGTATCAAATCACTACGATTTGACTGTGGTAGAAAATACTTCTTTGAAGAGTTTAAGGACTGCTAATCATCAGATGGGATTACATTCCAGTTGACTGCACCTGGCACTCCTCAATAGAATGGTGTAGTAGAAAGAAAGAATAGGTCTTTTATAGAAATGGTAAGGCCAATGATGAGTTATTCAAGTTTACCACATTCGTTTTGGGGACTCGCCTTAGAGACAACGGCTTACATTCTGAACTTGGTACCTTCTAAGTCAGAACTTTCTACTCCTACAGAATTATGGACCAGGCATAAGCCTTGTCTGAAACACATTCGAATTTGGGGGTGCCCAGCACATGTGCTGAAAGGGAACGCGGGTAAGTTAGAACTGAGGACATAAGTCTGTTTCTTTATGGGGCATCCCAGGGGAACGAAAAGTGATCTATTTTATAATCCTAAAGATCATAAGATCATTGTTAGCGCCAATGCCCGATTCTTGAATGAGTATTATATTATAGACCATAGGCCCAATAGCAAAATTGTTCTGGAAGAACTGAGAAGAAATGCCTGTAGAACGAAAAAGGAACCACAAGTCACTGATATTTCATTACCTCATCGTAGTGGGAGAATTATCAGGACAGGTACAAATCAAGAACATGGTGCAAATACACATGGTTCAAATTATGCACAGCCTGTTACTGCTAATACACAGAAATAGGTAGTGCCTCGTTGTAGTGGGAGGGTTGTTCATCAACCTGACCGGTATATGTTCATGGGGGAGTCTTTTGACAAGATCCCGGTAGAACTGGATACCGAGCCCTGTAACTACAAATATGCAGACCTTTGGCAAATGGTATGAATTCAGAGATGGAATCTATGTATTCCAATCAGGTTTGGGAACTTGTAGAACCACTTGAAAGGATAAAACCCATTAGATGCAAGTGGATCTACAAGAGGAAGAGAAGAGTAGACGGGAAAGTTAAAACCTTCAATGCTAGGCTAATTGCTAAAGGGTTCACTCAGACAGAAGGAATCGACTATGAGGAAACGAGTGTATCGATATGATACAACCAGGAGCACATGTTGTGCAAGTTTAAGAGATCCATTTATGAACTTAAGCAGGCATCGAGGTCTTGGAACACTCGGTTTGATCAAGCTATAAAATCTTATGATTTTGATCAAAGTCCAGATGAGTACTGTGTGTACAAGAAGCGTGACGGAAGCGTGGTGATCTTCTTAATACTTTATGTAGACGATATCTTGCTCATCGAAAATGATATGGGGGCATTATCTACGGTTAAAATATGGTTATTTGGGCAGTTCGATACGAAGGACTTGGGAGAAGCCAGTCACATTCTTGGGATCAAGCTTATGCGAGATAGGAAACAAAGGATGTTGGGCTTATCACAAGCAAAATAGATCGATGATATCCTTGCTCGTTTTAGCATGTAGGATTCCAAGAAAGGATTTCTTCCTTTCAGGCATGGAATCACTCTATCCAAGGATCAGTGTCCTATGACACTTGATGAGATAGAGAAGATGAAGGCGGTTCCTTATACTTTGGCAGTAGCAAGTCTCGTGTATGTTATGCTTTGCAGTAGACCCGACATCTATTTTTCCGTTGGCATGGTTAGCAGATATCAGTCTAACTCAGGGCAAGAGCATTGAACTGCGATAAAACATATATAATCATGTACCTTAACTGGACTAAGAATTATATGTTGGTTTACCAGGCAGACAGTCTAGTACCTTTAGGGTATACAGACTGTTGATTTTCAGTCAGACATAGTGCTTGCATCAGGACACAATCTTGCAGATTCTTTACGAAGAACTTACCGGCTAAGACTTTTCATAGTTATGTAAAGGACATGAGAGTCAGATTTATAGCAGTATGGTTTTGAGTATAAGTGGGAGAATGTTAGGGTTGTTATACTGAAAATTATATTTTTAGTATTTTATTTTATTTTTTAATAAAATTAATTTTTTATTTTATGAGAATCTTTATGAGTAATGTATGTATATCATTATTTGTTATGCTTTGGATATCCAATATTCTGTATAGTATTTAATATGGTATGTAGAGTACGGCTTACACATAGAAGACTAGATTTTAGGTTCTTGTAGAATATAAGTTTTATGTTCACAATTTAGATCCAAACAGACATACCATCGGTACGACGGTGGTACAGAGTTTTAATAGGACTGTCTTGCTTACGGGGAACAGATAATATCGTCGTCTATTGTTCCGACTTTCTGTGCCAGTATACTTTGTGTGTATTGAACGAAATATTTTGGGTAATTAATTTAGTACTAACTACTGACTATGTAAATTAATTCATATTCCAAGTTTATTATTAATAGTGCTTATCCTCTTAATCCTGAAATAATTATTGATTTGCATATATTTAATATTAGTTGTTTTGATGCATTAGAGGGTGCGATCTTATATGGGTTTATATTCCCGGTGAGTTGGATAGCGATATTATTTATATAAAAAATATTAATTATTGACGGAATTCACGTCCCGAAAGATCCGGATTGACGATACCCCCTTAAGTATGCTTATAAGTTTTGTCTAGACCAAACCCTGCAGGTGGATTTATTTATCCGGCGGTCAAATAAGTTAAGCGGAAGAACTTAAGAAATATGAAGATGCCAATTAAATTAAATTGTCAGTAATTAAATTTAATTGCTGGGTATTGAGAATCTTAACGTGGGGAGAAATTGTAAGCATTTAATAACATGAGCTCAATGTAAGAAGGTCTTGAGATTATGAGTCAGAGTGCAATTATAGTTCTTTAGTGGTGTGAACTGTAATTCAGTGTATTATGAAAATTGCAGAAATCGCTGCAACTTTTCATAATTGCAGAAACTTCCCGTAGGTGTCTGTGTTCCACTAGAAGTCTTTCTCATAATTACTCTCCAAGTCTCTACTGTAGTACTATATATATGCGGGTTGGCTGAACTAGTTTTGATGGATTTTAATATCATTCTTGATATATTATTTTTATTTTTTAAGACTTAAAAAATATATCAGGGTTCTGCCTGTATAAGTTCTCAGAGGATCATAGTCCATACTACGTTCGAGAATCGCATAAGAGAATACGGTAGAAGATCTGACAGGAGATTCAACTCGGAATCAAGTCGTAGTTGAAGATTAGATCAACAAGTTATTTTTCTAAATTAACTTTGGTTTTATGGGTTTATTTTGATATTTGTCAAAAAAATTTATCTGGAGCCCATTTCAGCGTTTGGCCGTCCAATTAATTTTTTACGGATTAATCGTTTTAAAAAATAATAATTTTGGCTGTTTTGTCTCCAACATGGGTTTCCAAGTTGTGGATAGAGGAGAAGATTAATCAAAAATTGTTGGGGCTCGAAATCTTTTTCGGCCACCAGTTATCTAATAGTGAGGAAGAGACAGAGATATGGCAGATGGATTTCACTGAAAAAGTACCAACAAACTGGGTAGTCTATTGCGAGGAAGGAGATCTGGGTTTTTTCTTCGATGAAGAGATGACCCGAGTGTGTATAGGTAATGAGGAAGACAAGGATGCGCTGATGATGGAAGCCGACGCGCTTGCAGATAACATTGCACTTATCAAGGATGCCGCCAAAATCAAAAAGAGGCAGTTTCAGTCTTTTTGTATGCATGATGTAACAAGTGAATTGAAATTCGAGACTGTTGAGTCCATTTTCATCAAGTCTATGAATAGTGTCGGTAACGACGTTTCTACCGGGAATGCGCATGTTGGCATCCCAAGTCCCTTTTGCTTTGAGTCTAAGGTTGTACCTCCTTTTAAAATTAATGAAATAAAATTAAATTTTGATTACTTCGCTGTGCCTCAAATATTTTGTGTTGATTTCGAGGATTTTAATAAATTCGAGGAGGATATCCTCAAAGAATTAAATCTTTTAATTGAAAAGGAATAAGAAATGCGAGCTAAACCTGTAGTTGAAGAAACTGTTTTAATAAATCTCAATAATAAAAAAGATCCACAACTAATTTAGGTTGGTTTTACGCTGTCTTTAGAAGAACGTGAGCAATTAATCTTTTTATTAAAAGATTTAAAGATATTTTTACGTGGTCCTACGACGATATGTTCGGAAAAAATCCCGACACTGTACAACACCAGATCCCACTTTACGCTAATGCCAAACCTGTCAAGCAGAAGCACAGAAGAATCCGGTCAGATTGGGCGCTCAAGGTTAAGGAGAAGGTTACTAAGCGATAGATGCTGGATTTCTTATAGTCATATAGTATCCGAAGTGGGTAGCTAACATTATCTCAGTATCGAAGAAAGATGGAAGGACCCGAGTGCGTGTCGACTTCAAAGATCTTAACAGGGCTAGTCCCAAGGACGACTTCCCTCCTCCCCACGTAGATGTGTTGGTAGACAACACCGCCCGGAATGCGCTCTAATCTTTTATGGATGGTTTTTTAGGATACAACTAGATTTTGATGGCGCTGGAGGATCGAGGGAAAACTACCTTCACGATACCTTGGGGTACCTATTGTTATAGGGTCATGCCATTTGGGTTGAAGAACGCGGGAGCAACCTACCAAAGCGTTAGAACCACGTTTCTACACGACATGATATACAAGGAAGTAGAGATATATGTGGACGACATGATCGTAAAGTCTAAAACTCGAGAAGGGCACGTCATCACACTAAGAAAATTCTTCGAGTGAATAAGAAAGTACAAGATGCATTTGAACCCACAGAAGTGCGCTTTTGGAGTTACAGTAGGAAATATGCATGATTTTATGATCACACAGCGAGGCATAGAAGTAGATCCGTCAAAGATCAAAGCTATCCTCTTCGAGAACTGAGAAAGACGTAAGGAATTTCTTGGGGAAGATTCAGTTCATCATTCGGTTTATAGCCAAGTTGACTACTACCTATGAACCTCTTTTTCAGCTCTTAAAGAAAGGGGCCAAGTTTAAATGGGATCATTAGTGTCAAGACGCCTTCGAAGCTATATGGAAGTATTTTCAAAATCTTTCAATTCTATCACCGCCCGAACCTGGTAATCCTTTAATACTATATTTGTCAGTTAGTGATTCAGCAATGGAGTGCATGCTCGCGCAGAAAGATAAAGGTAAGGTAGAAAGAACTGTCTATTATTTGAGTAAGAAGATGAAAGAATGCGAACGTTGGTACACTCCATTGGAGAGAACTTGCTGGGCACTAATTTGGGTATCTAGGAAGTTATGCCATTACATGTTGGCATACCGAGTTATTCTGATCTGAAGGATGGACTCGCTCAAGTACCTCTTCAAGAAGCCGGCATTGACAAGAAAGTTAGCTCGTTGGTTGCTAATGTTAACCGAATTTGACTTGCCGTACGTTACAAAGAAGTCAGTGAAAGGGAGAGTTGTTGCAGAGTTTTTAGCTAACCACCCTATTGAAGGAGAAGAAGAACCCAAGTTTGAGTTTCCCGATGACCAAATATTGAAAATTGAGAAGGATCTGTGGACCCTGTATTTTGACGGAGCTTCGAACCAATATGGAAACGGGATAAGGATACTCATCACTCCTGATGATTCCTATATTTCTTTGGCTTTCAAGTTGAGTTTTGAGGTTACTAACAATCAGGCCGAATATGAAGCTTACCTAACCGAATTGGAAGCTGCCCTAGAACTAAGGGTAAGGAAGTTGGAAGTCATAGGTGACTCAGCTTTGGTTGTCTCTCAAGCAAAACGAGAATAGAAGGTTAAAGATGAAAGGTTGATCGAGTTTCACCGAGAGCTCGAAATGATGATTCTCAGCTTTGAAAGTGTGGTATTCACTCACGTCCCGATGATGCAGAATAAGTTTACTGATGCTTTGGCTACTCAGGCATCGATGATAGACATACCGCCGAGAGTAAGAATGAGGCATTTGGAGATTCAACAAAGGGATACGTCAGCAATTGGTAACATTGTCACTGCACAAGAAGTTAATAATGGGCTACCTTGGTTTCACAACATTTGAAATTTCATTGAGAAGGGAGAATACCCTAATCAAGCCAGCAAGAAGGATCGAAGGGCTATTAGGAGACTGGCCGCGCAGATTGTAATATGCTGGAGAAAGCTATACAAAAGGGGATATCTGGGGGTGAATAAACTCTCTGTTAGTGCAGAGGAGGGATACAAGTTGATGGAAGAGGTTCACAGAGGAGTCTGCGAACCTCACATGAGTGGAATTATGCTGGCTAAGAAAATCTTGCGCCAATGATACTTTTGAAAGATGATGGAAACAGGCTGCCACCAGTTTGTTTGAAGATGCCGAAAATGCCAAGTCCACGCAAACCTCATGCATGTGCCGCCATCTCAGCTTTATAACATGACTTCACTTTGGTCGTTCTCAGTTTGGGAAATTCATGTGATAGGAAAAATCACATCTAAGAGATCAAATGGACATGGGTTTATTCTCGTAGCATTTGATTACTTCACGAAGGGGGTCGAAGTTGCCTCCTACTATGTCCTAAAAGCCTCCCGGGTAGCCAAGTTCATTAAAGAGAATCTCATTTGTAGGTACAGGGTCCCACATAAGATAATTTTTGTCATTGGTTCTCACTTTCAAGGGGAAGTTTTACACCTTTCGGAGGAGTATTGAATTGTCAGCTATAAGTCCTTTCGGTATAGATCGCAAACCAATGGAGCCGTAGAAACTGTTAACAAAAATGTGAAGAAGATTCTACAGGAGATGATAGAGGGAAACAAAGATTGGCTTGAAAAGCTGCTACTGCACTTTTGGGGTTCCGAACATCGATGAGGACTTCTACCGGAGCGACGCCATATGCCTTGGTTTATGGGATGGAAGCAGTTCTACTAGTTGAGTTGGAGATTCCGTCTTTGAGAACAATAGCTGAAAGTGGTATTCCTGAGCTGAAGTGGCAGAGGAACAGACTTGAAGAATTTCTTTTGTTTGACGAAAGGAGGCTTAGGGCGCTGTTTCACATCCAAGGATATCAAAGAATGATAGATCGGGCATTTAACAAAAAGGTTAAGTCTCGGAACTTGAAGGAAGGTGACTTAGTACTCAAAGAGATCAAAGCTCCGGTCTTTGATCCCAAGTGAAAGTTTAAATCTAATTTGGCTAGACCTTATCTTATCAAGACTCTCATGTTAGGAGGAGCTGCAATTCTTATGGATCTAGACGGGAATGTTTTCTCTACACCCATCAACTCAGACTAGCTCAAAAGATTCTATCCTTGAGAGGAAACCCGCAAAAGAAGAATAACAATACCCGAGTGTAACCCGAGCCTCGAACTACGTTATGGCCTCATTCTCTTCTACGAGATACATAGGCAGCTTTTGTCAAAAGTTCGGCCCAAACCATTGCTTGAAACTCCCTTTGTAACCATGTTTCAGTGGTTGATTATTGCAGAAATTTGCTTTATAGTTTTCTAATAATTTGATTATATTGCAAAAACAAAAATTTAAAGAATGGTTTCTGAAATCACTACGAACCAGAGATGGAGAAGATTTCATTGACGAGTCTTATCAATACAGTTTTTAAAATAAAGAGAGGCTCGTAAGTCCTCATCCTAAAAAACTAAAAAGGGAAAACAAAAAAATATCAGGGCACAACGGACTAAAATCTAGTCCTCCTTTTTGTATCTCATCCCTGACCTACCCTGCGCTCTATCTCCACCTGTAGCCAGGCCTTATAATCCACAGAAAGCCTGCTGTCAAACTCTCTACCAATCAGCACCCCCAATCGAGAAGATCAGGCCCGCTGATACTGACCCAAGAAAGGGGCTCGATGCACAGAACTATACAAATGGCTCACCGTAGTATCAAACCTGATTTGAGTGTGCCCAAACTGATGAAGGATGCGATACGGGTGATAGAAAGTCGCTAGCTTCTAGCCGACCAACAAAACCCCTGAGTGACCTGCAGTAGCAGTAGTCATGGAAGACATCTTCAGCCAGAGGTATAGCTAGGAAAGTCCTCACCGGTCAAAGAGCTCAGATAATCCTTCCAAGCAGTCTCACTAGAACAGAGGTGACAAACTTGACGGTGAATGTAGGATTTCACACTGTAGCTGTCAGATACGGACTTCTCCAGCAAGTTCACTTTCTCCATCAGCCAAACCTGAGAGAGACAAAGAAAAAGGAGATATGAGAGGAAAAATTTGAGAGAAATAAAGAAAAAAGAGAGCTGAGAAAAAAAAATCGAGAGAAATACAGAAAAATGGGAGTTGAGTGACTACCTGTAGCAAGAGAGCACTACCGATGAAGTAAGGGGCACCCTCAGTATGGGCTGCATCAAGGCCAAGAAGTGTCTCGGCAAGGACTTACGGAACAGGATCTCGACCATCGTGGATCTGATGAGCCACGTCCACCAAAGAAGAACTAGCTTGCCCGTCAGAAGGCCCCGGCAGGAAACGAGTCAAAAGACAGATGCAAAGGGCATAGCGACGCTGAAGTTGAAAAGAGAAATCACCAAGAGATCCCCGAAAGCCCGAAGCGTGCCACATCGAGGAATCCGTCATGGGTAATGAACGAGGCCTCATGTTTGGAATAGCCGCAGAGCTGCATCAATCGATCCTTGGGACTCGAGAAAGGAGTGGAAACTATGACCTCCTTTCGAGCCAAAATCTCAAGGATGGCGAAAAACATGTACATCGGTGTCCCACAGCAGGGCTGGTCCTCACAGAAGATGCCAATCGACCTTCATGGTTCGCAAGGAGAATAATGCATTTAGGCTAAAGTTAAGAAAGTTTTTGCGCTCGATCGGAGAGAAGTCGTCCATCCAAACCGAAAGAGAGTTGTTATAGGTGTGGGCCATGGAGAAGGCAAGAGCAATACAGAATATTCAGAACAGTGGGGTCTGGAACAGTTGCCCCTTTTATAGAACCAAAAATGGAAGGAACCCCAGAATCTGCTATGAGTTTCGCGCCAAAAAGTTTTGTCACGACCGCCACCTTTTTCCCATGGCTGTCATCTTCACAAGTCACGGCCGCCTACTTGTCTCCTTAAAACTCACGGCCGTGACATCTCAAAGCCCAGGCCACCAACTTTTCTCCACAAAAGTTTAGGCCGCCACATTCAAAATCCACGGCCATGAAATCCTTTTTCACGGCCGTGACATTTTTTATGCAAAAATTTTGATAGCCTACCCCCTTTCTGTTAACATACCCCAAATCATCGTTATGCCCCTACAAGCAACTCACAATATGAAAATAGTTTTATATGGTAATTCTCAACTCACAAGGCATACATCATGCCTAACAAAGGGCTAATCAAACAAATTTCATTTTCATGACAAAAATGAGAACCACAACCATCTATGATAATCAAAAAGTAAACCAAAGGCGCGAAGGCCCTACCCATCATAAGTAATAAGTAATGTGCAGTTTATCGAGATATCTATCAAGGCACGCAGGCCGAAGGTAAACCAAGGGCACGAAGGCCCCACCTATCGCAAGACAGTGTATCAGCATAGTGCATCAAAGTAGTGTGTCAGAGTAGTGTCTCAGAATAATGTATCAAGTACAGAATGTATCGAAATGTATATTGGTGGGTACGCAGACCCAAGTGAAGAATAGGCGCGCTGGCGTCCATGTACAGTAGGGTAAAAGAAAGAAGAGAAGTAAATCAGCAGCAGGGCAGCAACGGGTCAGTCACTCTTATCGGGTCCTCTTCCTCTGGACCACATAGCCGTCATGGGACAACTCCCCAGATGATAACCCAGTCTCCTTCGTTGCCTCCTCTGAGCCGGTCGCAATCTGCGCAGTACTGGAAGCCTAGGCCCGAGGTGAAGAAGCAGCAACAGTAGAAGAAAATGCAGAGGTCCCAACGAAAGGTACGACAAGAACAATTCGTGCAGCAGGTAGCACATGATCTCCACCAGTCCTCGGGCCTCTACCCTGAACATGCTAAAAGAAGAGAGAGGATCACATCAGATAGCAGTATGCATGTATGAACATAAAAGAAAATGCAAAAAATGTAAATATGAGCAAAATGAGGAGCATACCGCAACAGGGGCACCTCGGAGAGCAGGAGGCTCTATACCCTAAGCTTGAAAAGCACTATCCCAGCGGCGGACCAGTACCCTCAGGCCAAAGATGAGATGAGGGCACTGATCACACCACTCTCAAGGCATTTGTCAAGGAAAGGGACCACACCAGTACAATTAGATATGGAAAGAAGTACAAAAGCTAGAGAAAGAAAAGCAGAGTAGGAAGGGAAGGATGATATTCTAGCTCTACGCTGGGGGAAAGAAGAATCTCCTGGGGCGTCGGCTCGAGAATCTGGATCTAATGAAAATTTTCATCAACAAAGGTGTCGACTGTCAAGGACAACTCAAGATGGGAAGGACCTGGGGCAGCGGGACAAGGTAGGCATGAGCCTCTCTCGGGCGAAGACCGTATAGTCACGATATGCGTCCTCGATCAGCATGGCAACATCGACACCTGTCATGGCACAGATAATCTCGGTTGTGCGGAGGGAGTCAATTGACTCATCCCGACAGGAGGTGTCCTTGGAATATGGAAATGGTCATACCCCAAGGACTGCCGAACGACGCGCTCACCGAGGTACCACTCTCTACAGAATGGTCCCTCCAACAAGACACGGGTCCTAGCAACCTCTCGGCTCCGCATCAAATCGGCTCCGGCTTGCTCCTCCATGCCAACCCAGATATCCTAGCGGACCTAAAAAGCGAGTAAACATGTCAGCAAGCAATATATACAGAAAATGAGAATAAGGGAATGAACACAAGCACAAAGGACGTACCCGGTCAGGGGTGAAGGTGTCCAGAAAGTGGCGATCATCATCCAGGTCCTTTCCGCTGGGCTTTGTACCCAGATACCGTCTAGCCCATTAGAGTGCCCGGGGGATCAAAAGGGGGTCATCGCAGGAATTCGTCGGTTAGCACATACTTAGGAACTCGTAGGCCCAGAGCTGCAAAGAATTAAGGAGAGCATCAGTACAGTTGAAACAGATATGCAGATATGGAAATAAGGAAGGAAGTAGAAGAGGGAAAACAAAGATATATCTCCTAGATACGCTAGTACTTGCCTGTGCTCAGATTAGAGGTCCGGGTGGCAGCGCTCATGTATCCATAGAAGGTAGCCAAGGCGGCTCCCCCCAATCATATGTGCCGATCCGGTCCACCACCGTCATTGCAGCAATGTAGTGGAGGTGAACCTTGTTCTCTAAGTTCGGGAATAAGGCTATCCCGAATATATAGAGAAGAAAGGCGCACGCCACCCACTCGAAATGATGGGCCTATGAGCAGATGAAATGATGGAATATCTTCTACAGGCTGGTGTACTGTATGCTCCCCTTGTCGATGGATGGGGGCACGTTACCGAGAAAGTGAGTAAGAGTCGTAGGACTCCGGCAAAAGTCAGGATCAAATGGGATTGAGTCGTCGCCCACCCGAATTCCAGTAATAAGAGAAAAGTCAAGAGGAGTAAGGTAACCTCGAAAGTAGATAGATAGAAAGTGTTGGTGGTGTCCCACCATCTCTCGATCGGAGCAGTAAGAGTGACCTCGTCGTTGCTGGCCCCCTCCAGCATAGTGATGAAACCCCCAAAACCTGCACGGTCGACAATCTCCCGGCAGCGAGGAGGCAAAGCCATGTACCACTTCAGCACGTCAGAGGAGCCTTCAAAACCTCGGATACGAAGTCTCGCCTGAAATAAAAAGCAGAAGAAAACAAATCAGTAAACGATAACAATAACAGAAACAATAACGGAATCAAAATCAAGATGCGCAAAAAAAGGATTGAAATAGAATTCTTCACTAACAAACAATAATCAAGATGACAAACCCGCCAAACAGGTCCCAAAACAATCAGTGACTTCCCTCAAAATTCAAATTTCAATTTCAATCTTCAAAGAAAAATTCAACTTCCTGCCAATCCAAGGTTCAGCCCTCAAGTCACGATAACTCAATTCAAAATTCTTTCTTTCAAATTTAGGCGTTGAAACCCAATTTCAAGTTCGTTTTAAAATTCCAAAATTCAAAACTCTTGCCCTCATTTTTAACCCAATAAAATTCAATCCAATTCATGAAGCGCTCAATTCAAACGCTATAATCCTTTTCGAAAATTCAAATTAAATTCAATTCCACTCAAATCTAGTTCAATTCAAATCACAACCCAACCTGCTCCAACACGAAACCTAACAAACTCAATTTGCTCCAAAACAAAATTCAAAACTTGCAAAGTTCATTTGACTTCAAGCCAACATCCAAACTCTCAAGTTAACCTAGTTTTGAGTCAAACGCATCCCAAACCCACGACTCAAAATCAATTCATATCCAAGACACATTTTTGTTCAAAACTCAAAATTTTTAAATTTTAACCAAACTTTGCTTCGATTCATTTTCAACAAAAACAAGTTCATATCCAATTCAAATTTTAACGTGATTTCCGTTCAAATGAACCTCTTTTTTTATGATCTAACTCAAAGTCAAGCCTAACCCAAAATTCGAGTTCAACCCTAATAAGTTCAACCCAAAGTTCAAGGTTCCATCCAAAGTTTTTAACCATCAAAAGTTCAAAATTTCATTTCAATCCAACGTTCAAAGTTCATTTCATCCGAGTTCAAGGTACATTTCGAAGGTTAAGTCTATCCAAAGTTCAAATCCAATCCGAAGTTAAGGTCAGTCCAATTCTACTCCAAGTTCAAAGTTCCAAATCTCAAATCCAACGTTCAAATTTAATTCATTATCCAACTCAAGCATCCGATATCAATTCTTAACCAACAGGATAACCAAAGTTCGAATATCCAAAGCTAGCCTAGACTTCAAATACTGAAAATAATCCTCAATGCACATATTCAAGTAAAAGTTCAAAATTTTAGACTTACCTCGAGGTTCCTAGCAGAAAGATGATCCTTGCAATGGCGGATGAGAACCTCACGCTCCGTGGCCACGTCCAAGATAGGGAACCGCTACATGGTCAGCCTCCGCAACCGATGGTTGAGCGAGTAGTAGGTGCCGAGATCGAATGCTCTAGCATTCCCGGTGCACCGCCCTCGAGTAAGTCCTCATCAACCACACCAGCTGCGCCACCGTCACCAACCGCGGCAATACCCTTGCCGCCATCGTCCCCTACATTTCCAACGCCATCCCCTCCTTGACCGCCGACCAAACTGGTACCACCACCACTACCATAGGTGCCACCCTCCTCTCCCACGAAAGTGAAACTGCCCCTACCACGGCCGAGAAAACCACCGAGATGAAGGAGAGTAAAAACATGGTGCCCCGAGAGTTGGGAGAGATGAAATCGAGAGGTGAAAATGAAAGAAAAAGTGAGAAACGAGAGGGAGAGATGAATAAATGAGAGAGCTGAGTGAAAGGAGACAGTTTTGAGTTCGTGTGAATGAAGTTTTTTGAAACTCCCAAAACCACATATTCAACTATTGATGTCGCGGCCACGAGATTCGGTTCTTTTAAAGTTGACGGCCGCCACATTCTGACCCGAGTTGTCACCTTTGTTTATAACGGCCGCAACATTTTTCAAGCGTTTCATACGACCGCAAGATTTGAATATTTAGGCCGCCAACAACTTAGGGCTCAAAGTTCAGGCTGCCACTTCCTGATGTAACAGCCTCCATGTTTTCTTGCCCCTCTCTTTTGAAACATTAATCCCCGAGCATATACAACCCTTGTTTTGGTTTGTTTAACCAAAACTCTTCTTATATGCCATTTTTTTACCTCTTCGGTCATCTGCATGATCTTAAAATGACTCCTCGATCCTCTATATGATCTTAAACTGACACTTCGGTCTTTACACGATCTAAAAATATCCCTAAAACGATCGGTCCTCCTTATAATCTTAAATTGACTTCTCGGTTCTTGTACGACCTAAAATTGCCCCTAAAATGATCGGTCTTTCTCATGACCCTAAACTGACTCTCCGATCCGTTCATGACCTAAAATTGATATTTACCTCTCTGGTTCTTCTCATGACCTTAAACTGACTCTTTGTTCCGTTCATGTCCTAAAACTAATATTTACCTCTTTGGTTCTTCTCATGACCCTAAACAGACTCTTCGGTCCGTTCATGACTTAAAATTGATATTTACCTCTTCGATCCTCCTCATGACCTTAAACTAACTCATCAGTCCATTCATGACCTAAAATTGATATTTACCTCTTTGGTCCTCCTTACGACCTTAAACTGACCATTCTTTCCTCGCATGACCTAAAACCTTTTACCTTCTCAATCCCATTCATGACCTAAAAACTGAGGTTTGATGATATTCAGTCCATGTTTGCGACCCTAAATTGATAGCATTGTACCTGATTGCGTCATATTGTATCTGTCATGCATCATGATTAGCCTGTTTGCATCATATGCATTGTCCCACGAACTTCGACCGGTCCGATCCCTTGCAATGGGGGTACATAGAGCGCTCGATAGAAATTTGGGTTTGACCATGCTTTTCTGCATATTTTGTTTGTGCCTAAGATTGGCGGCCTGTTCAAACGGTTTGTCTCTGAAGCTTGGACATTTACTTGCACTACGAGTTGTTACAAGATCTGTTAAATAGGGACAACTGTAGACACTATAATTTGACCAAACTAAGTCTTAAGCACCCGCCTCAAATGACCCTCAATGGCAAAGACATGCGAATTGTGTTCAAAGATACCCCGGAGCAAGAAAAATCAAGAATTCGGTTCAAAATCCAAGAAATCACCAAAAACGTTCAGGTCGCAACTTCCAAATCATCACGGCCGCTACCTTTTTTCAAAACCCTAAAGCAAACCGTGTTCTTACTTTCATGGCCAGCACATTTTTAAAAACCCTAGAACATGCCGTGACTTCCTTTGTCAAGGCCGCCACTTTATTTGAAACCCTAAGCCTAGCCATGACTTTTGAAAGTCACGGCTATCATTTTCACTACCATAAAGGTAGCGGCCGAGACTGTACAAAAGCAAAAAGGTAGCGACTGTCACTTTGACACCTTTTTGGATAGGTGACAGCATTCTAGAGAGGGTTTGTGTTACCTTCTTACTTATAAATAGGCGCTCGTTTTGAACAGAAATAGGGAGAGAAGCAACATGGATACCAAAACTCTGCTGATTTTGAATCCCACCCGATATTCTGATATTCATCCTATACACTCTTGAAGCCTTGTTCGTGGTTTTGCTTGTATCGGTGAGGCTTTGGAGCACGTTTGGCTTGGCAATATTTGATTCTCACATCTGAGGAGGTATTCGAGGCGGATATTCGTATGAGGTAATCTTAGGAACCACGTTGTTTCTATAAACCCTCATTTTTTCTCCCCCGAGGGTGTCGGGGATAAGGTTTTCATTATTTTATTTTTGCGTAACTTGCTATCCATATCAATTAAAACATGTCCATATGAGTTTCTTTTATCAAACAGTATATCTGTGATCCTGTGTTTTGTATCAAACAGTATATTTCGATGCATTCTTCGTGCTCACTAACACACTGGACACATAAAAAACTTTCTGTGGTTTTAAAATCATGACGGCCGCGACCCTTGGTTGTCACGGCCGAGTGTTTTATTGAACCCAAAGTAACGGCCGCCATATATCTTCTTTTGGCCGCACCTTTTTTTTCTATATTTGTCACGGCCGCCACAACCTTTTATTACGGCCATGAGATTTTGCGAGGTGAGTGATAAAAAACTGTGTTTTGAATATTCTTTCATCTATTTTGATATCCTGTATATTCTGTTATTAGAAATAGTGCCTATGTGAGGGAAGAAAGACAATAGATCTAGCCTAGACCAAGTAAGCTATGGTATCTGTCCTGAATATCCTACTTATTTGAGTTTATCTTGAATTTTCCAGATCAAACCCCCCTTTTTGGACCTAAAAGATATCCTGGCCGCAACATATATTTGTCACAACCATAACATTTGGCATCTTGATTTCTTGCGGTAACCTTATTTTAGTCACGGCGGCGCGTTTTGGGACTTATTTTGTCACGATCGCAACATTGGTTGCTACGGTCGTGAGTTTTCTGTACATCCAGTAACTTAAAAATAGTGTCTGAATCTCTTCTGTTTATTCTGTATAATTTGTATACAGCACGATAGAAACAGGAATATTATTGCATGACCCTTAGGCTATTTCTTGCTTCGTTTTGACTTTTCTTTGTATATTTTCGCTGTGCTTAGCTCAAACGATACGCGTGACATATCTAGAAATAGTAATCAAGTTGCATGACCCTAGAAGTATAGTTAGGATTTTGTTTCCTTGTTTGCTTTTGTTTGAATTCTCTTCAGCCTCCCATTCAGTACATACTACATTTGAAAAGTTTACAAAAAGAACCAATATTGACAAAGTAGAGGCCAACCTCACGGTTGGGCAAAAAATGTGGATAACACATTCCCTTTTTCATATCTTATCCCTCGAACTCTCTTTTTCTCTGGTTACGTTCTTTTTTAAAAGACATGCAGCATTCTTTTTGTTTTTCTTAATTTTTTTTAAAAATTAAGTGGTTATTCTATTTTTTTCTTCTAAAAATGTGCTTGGATATCTTGAATTTTCTATTTTAAAAAAATGATATTTTTAAAAAACTAATAGATATCTAATGCACCCATCTCCTCACAAACAAAACAAACATACCCGCAACAGTGCATAAGAAAAAGAAACTCTTAATGTTGGATTGGAGGGTGATTCTATTTAATACCTAAATATTATCCAAGGACACCTACTAAAATGCTTTTTTTAATTTTTTTTATCATTATTACAAACATACTCTCGAAAAAATTTATTTAGGAAGAAACACAGTAAAATAATAATTAAAAATTTCTAAGTATACCTACACTAACCAAATAAAAATTCTCACATTGATATGGACAAATAACTATACCAACCTATTGTATTACGATTCGATGCCATCTTTCATGATTTCATTTAATATGAAAATAGCCGAAAAAATTAAAAAATTGTGGTAAGAAAATAAAGATCAAAGACTAATAAAAAAATATTTTATTAATTTTCATGATAATAAGAACAAAGATACAAGAAAAACATGTTGCCACTCGCTTACGGTTACTCGATAAATATTGAATTTTTTCTCTGAAAAATCTTTAAAGAACAATCAACATTACGCTACTCCTAGAATTTAAATTAGATTACTCCTAATCCTAAATAAATTCATTGACGGATTAATGGAATGAAAATGACCATTATAATGCATATATTTCCTATATTTGTATAAAAAAAACTCATAAATAATTATCGATAACCACTAGTAACCTTCAACTACTCTAAATAAATAATGCTCCAGCGATGCCTTTCGATTATAACTTCTATTAATTGCTATTCAAATATTTGATTGACACTTATCATCCTTTAAAATATTTCATGTGAGCATTTTAAATATAGAATTATTTTTCAAAAAACCTTATAAAAATTGATAGGGCATTTGGATAAAAAATAACATCCTTTACAAAAAAAATATAATTTTTGGTGTAAACACTACACCTAAAAGAGATAAACAACAAAACCCTATTTTCCCTTTGACCAAAATAATTGTGAGCCCTCTCTTGCCCTCTTTGTATCACACTCCCTCTTTGTATCACACTCCCTCTTTGTCCCTCTCCTTCTGTCTCAAAATATAACTCCCGTCTCCAATTTAGATTATTAAGAAAACGGGAGCATTTGGAGCTAAAGTGGGCAATGGACAACAAAAAGTTATTTTGGAGCAATTTACCACCAAAAATATAAATATTTATATCAAATTTGAGGTTTATTTTTGCTGCATTTATCATTTTTGCCTTCGACAAACGTTCATCATATTAGTCAACGCTTAGGACTTAGAGGTTTTCTTCCTCTCAGGGTCAAAACCACTTAGGTTTATCAACTCTTTGGGTCAAGTTCATACGAGCCAAAGCCTCTGCTCTGATTAGGACCCTAAAAGTGGATGGTGGGATTGGTCCCTCGGAGATTGGTCGAGGTGCGCGTAAGATAGCCAAGACACCCTGAAACATTTTTAAAATAAATACAAACGTTCATCATATTAGTACTTAATTAGAATATAACCTTTTATTGAATACTACCCAACATTGTGTTAATTTTCAATTTTATTGAACAATTTGTTAATGGATAATGAACTCAGTCAACTAACACATGATTGTTCGGCAATCATGAATCGAACATTGTGATTCTATTTAGTCACTATTTACCGAACATTATCAGTTTGTAAATAGATTGTCTCTTATCACTCTAGGTTTATGCATCCAACTGCTTAATATTGGTTCATAAGTCATTGTAAGCGTGGCGATAAAATTGCATATGAACTACACTTTGCCCAAGAAGCCTCTCACCTCCTTTTCAGTCCTTAGTAGAGGCATCTTGAGTATAACCAAGATTTTAAATGAGTCAACCTCTATCCCTCTTTGTGTAACCTAAAACCCTAACATTTTTTCAGCTATTACCACGAATGCTCTTTTTTGTGAATGCAATCTCAGTCTATTCTTACGTATTCGCTTTAAAAACTTCTAGAGTGCATCAATCAGTGTGCCTTGCTTATCTATAGATTTTATAATCATATCATCTACACATACTTTTACCTCCTTGTGGATTATGTCATGCAAGAGGGTGGATTATGTCATGCAAGAGGATAGTGGCTGCCCTTCGATAAGTGATTCAGTTGCTCTTTAACTCAAAAGACTTAACCTTATAGTAATAAGTTTCCCAAGGTGTGATGAAGCTCGTCTTCTCCCTATCCTCTGGTGCCATTAAGATTTGATTGTATCCCGAGAACCCATCCATGAATGAGAGGAGGGCATGCCATGTAGTGTGATCCAGGAGCTCATCTATGTGGGGGTAAAGGGATTTCATTCTTTAGACTGACTTTTTAAGTCCTTAAAATCCATAAAAACCCAAATGCAACCATTCCTCTTAGGTACCAGCAGAATGTTGGCTACCTAAGTGGGATATTTAGTCATCATTAGGAATCTTGTTTGATCTTTAAGGCCAGGGTCAGCGGATAAGGCAATGTTTTCGTTTTAGTGGTTTAGCTTCAGATTAAGGCGTGTTTTGTGCTAAACAATATAATAGTCAATCTCAGGAAAATCCACGTCAGACCATGCAAAGACATCTTTAAATTCTTTAAACAAACTAGTTAGATTGTGAGAGTTTTCCAAGGACAGTGTGGTTTCTTCTATCAGTGGCTGAACACGTTTTTCATTATGCCATTAATGGCGCAACAGGTGCGCACACAGGCAGGCCATGGCGCATAGCGCGCATGGTAGGGCAACAACGCAAGGGGCAAGGCAGCAACACACGTGGTAGGGGCCAGCATGCACGCATGGGGCGCAGGGCTGGGGTCTAACACAACCCAGCGCCTGGGCAGTGCATGAAGCAGTTTGGCATTGGGATTTAGGCCACCAAAAGATGTCCGTTTGACTTGAAATTTTATTGGTAGCTTTGTCTATTGAACTAATGTGTTAGGCCAAAATTTGGTAATTTTTCAACAATCATGAAATTTATTAAAAATCATTATGACTCTTCAGACATGTTGATGTTTCCTCATGCCAAAACTAAGATGGCTTAGAATGTTTTCATACGGGAGAGTGGTGTGCTCAACCAGCCTCCTTGTGCCTAGGTGGGGCACTAAATGGGCAACCTCAATGGAGTTTGAGGGCAGGATCTAAACACCATTAAAGAGGTGTTCTAGCGTCACCACATGGGATCGGGTAACCTCGTGGATGGTGTAAATCCAATGTGCTTGTCGAAACATTACGCGTCGACATAAGGCTCGAGGTTTCTATCACCCGCACGCTAAGCTCTACGTGCTAACCCCTCGGGTAGGTGGTTTACATCAACTAGGCTAACAAGCTACCACCAATAACCACATGTGCCGACCTACTTGCATATTATGGGTTCGACTATGCTTGTGGGAGTTTTGTGGCCTAAGATGTGTGACTTACAACTAAAGTCGCAATTAGATGCTATTGTTGAACACATAAGCCTATGAAACGAGTCGAGTACGATCTAGCTTGACGAGTGAAGCGGCGTAATGCACTTGCGGCCTAAGGATGGATATTGCCTTAGTCGGGTGACACGTCATGTGCATTGTTTAGCACACGTCAATAATTAATGAATTCGTTTCCATGTATCTTCTTATTTGCAATTCTAAGTACTTATTTTTTTTAATTTTGAATAAAGATAAATTTAGAGTAATATTTAAATTATACACAGTTGTAACCAATATATTATAAATTTCAAAACAACAATATTGCGTACAGTGCATAAAATAGTGTACGCTCACCGTATATGTGTGTCACCACAAAAAACATTGTATTATGAATCTCATTTATTCTGTTTACCAATACAAAACTGCCATATACTTATTCATTGATTCATATATTGGTTTATGCATAGTATATAGATTTATTAATTTTAAAATAATTTAAAATTAATATTTAATTTATACATAGTGAAACATAATATATAACATTATAAAAATATATTACTTTTATGGAGTGCTAATATAGATTAAACCCTGCATTGTACAAAAATAGAATCTTCTCCTTTTCATCTGATGGGTGTTTAAAAGGGCGAATTATGCATGTGCCAGAGGAGGGCATGTGCCCCCTATTAAATTATTAAATTAATGTTTGTACTTATAAAAATAATTTTTGTAAAAACATACTCCCTACAAAATTATATTAATGCACCTCTTAAATTATTAAAGCACCCGTTATTTTTATTTTTTTCACAAAAACTTGCAGTTTTTTATAATATATTAGTTTTGATATATATAATTTATAGAATATTTTAATTGTACTAAAATTAGATTCTTAAATTTATTTTGATTTATTTTTGCTAAATTTAAAGTCATAATTTATTGCAACCATGGTGGTAGATAATCTAAAATCTTAATAATTTATTTTCTTAGATTTTTAATTTTTAATTTTTCAAAATCAAAGATTAATGATATTTTAGAAAAATTATATATTATATAAATACTTTAAAAATTAAATAAATAAATAAAAAGATGGTCACTAATTTCATAATAAAAGGCTCCTTTAGCAATCCAACTTTAAGTTAAATTTTTATTTATTTTTTAAAATCTAATAAGTAAAAAAAAAACTTCATGAGTTAAAAAATAACTTTAAATCACCTGTACGAATACAAAATATAATTTTTTGACTATTATTTTTTAAAATTTTAAGCAAAAAAACTAAAAATTAATTTAAGACAGTCAAATAAAACCAAAGTCAATGAAAAAGAAATTAGTACCTCCTCTAAATTAAATTCCTATATCAGCCACTTTGATCTAACCTTTTTTTAATATGATTTGTTTATGTTTTAGTGTTTCTGTCTGTAAAAACTTTATTTAGGTTTCATTTTAGCTTAAATTAGTGTACTTTTTAAATTTCTTTCATCATGCGAAATTAACTAACTAATTTTTTTTTATAAAAAAAATCAGGTATGGCAGAAAAAGGCAATTAACAGGCTTTTTTTAGCATTTTTATGACTTTTTTATCTTTAGTAAATTTTTTTCAGCTTTACTTCGAATAGACATACTTCATTTTTTTCAGCTTTACTTCGAATAGACATACTTTTTAGATTCGTTTAGTCACAAGAAATTAGAGAAGTAAAAAATTAAATAAAAAACAAAAAAAAAACGAAAAAAAAAAGCTCAGAAAAAATGCTATTAGGCAGACAAACCGTAGTCAACTTTGTTTGTGAAGCAAATATTTAAGTCAAATGGGATTTGGAATAATGTAGATACAATGCAGCAGCAAATTTAACCTGGAAAAGAAACCCAGAGGATGAAAGGGCACTCCGTTGATGGAAGAACAGAGAATTCAGCTCAATAAGTTGGAATGGATGGATCAGCCTTGACAGCATACGCATGAATTCCCCCCAAGACGTTGAACACAATCTTAAAACCCTGAAATTTGGAAGTGACATCAGCCAATGCATAAGGTGTTGTTCAGTATTATTGAAATTAGTAGCTTATAAATTAAAAGTGTTTGAAAATGTTACTACTAGTAGCTTTTACTCTCCTGCTACTAATTTTAGCTATAAATTACAAATTTTACCAAACACTCACAACTTTTGCTACGACTTACAACTAACTTTTTTTTTATTTTAGCTACAATTTTTACCAAACACTTACAACTTCTGTTACAAGTTCCAATTTATAAACTACTAGAATAACTTTGCCAAACACCAACATTGCAGTTTGTAATATAAGTTGTAAATATTTAGTAAAAAATACTTCTAGTTGAAATAGAAAAAAAAAATAGTTGTAATTTAAAGTAGAAGTTGCGGATGTTTGGAATAGATTATAGCTTATAACTAAAATTAATAACATGAAGTTAAAAACTACAGCAGGAAACTTTGCCAAGCACCTCCAATGGTGGTGTTTGGCATTGTTAATGAGGGTAGCTTTTAGCTTTTTATTACTAGTTTCGACAATAAATTATTATTCTTTTTCAAATACTCATAACTTCTGTTACAAGCTATAATTATTATTTCTTTTATAAATAACTAGTTTCAACTACAACTAACATATTTTTAAATACTCACAATATAATTATCATTTTTTCGGCTACAAGTTATAAGCAATTAGTCAGCAATGCCAAAAACTTATAATAATGATGCAAAGATATTTCAGTGAAAAGGTGGGAAAGAACCTTCAACCACAAAAGCATTACCAGAATCAACAATAATTGAGTTTTCCACATACATTGTTATCAAGAATGAAACATTCAAGAAAATACAAAAAAGGCAGCTTTCAGATCTACACATGAAAGATTCAGTTTAGTTTTTTTTTTTCCTTAAACTTTTTTTTCCTTTTCTGTGGGTGTATTGAAAAATATGTATACTCGATGTGCAACAGTGATAAATAAAATAAAATTATAAAATCGATCTTACAAATCATATGAACTTAATGACGAAAATAGATTAAGACTAGTATTTCACATTATGTCCATAAAACAGATTTGTTCCTACGACGATACTTACGGTGTCACGGACGTTTATCTATCAAGATACAATGATTTAAATCCCACAGAATAAGCGCTCGCAGTTGGTGAGCCTAGCAAACTATACAATATTTTGTACTCTCTTTGGACACTGGCTCTAACTTTTAAGTATGCAATGCAAGTTTTTTTAAAACTATGTTAAAGTCAAAAGAGGGCACGATATATATGGAGGAACTCGTGCCTATTCAAAATAGTCAAAAAGGAAGAAACACGTCTAATCATACCGAATTAGTGTCACTAAAAAGACACACCCCTACACCACAAAACATGCAAAAGCCTTTCCGAGTTTAAGAATCAAATATATGGTACAAGTCTATGGCCAACACTTGCCCAACAAGTCAGGTGGATACCACAGGACATAAACAAGGAGAACAAAGGACTCTTTTTTTAAAAAACTGTATTGTAGTTCCCTCTCTTCTTTTAAAGAGAACCAAAGAGAGGAGGAAGGTCTTTAGTGAGAGAAATTTAAGAGAGAAAAAGGGGTGTCAGTAAAGTCCATTTTTTTTGTTAAGGGCAGTTCTGTCCCGACATTATAAATGGCATCATACTTTCGATTCGTGACAATAGCGCCACCGCATATAAAATCAATTACTTTAATATCTAGACAAAGGCCATGTTTGATTAGGATAGGGACGTAAAACCAGAGAAGAAAGAAAGATGAAGAGAAAGAAGAAAGAAAAGAGAAGAGGAGAGGGAAGGCGAGAAGCCCACACAAGAGCCACAGCCCTAAAATGCCACAGCCTTGAACATAAATTCTTATTAATCAACTCTGAATAACATAAATTCTTATTAATCAACTCTGAATAATACATGGAGAGATTCTCTTATAGGCTTAAAATCATAATTTAAAACGGGCACTAAAGAATCCTAAACCAAAAAAAAACAAAATAAATAAAAAACAAATTTAAAGAATTAAAATAAAACTAGCTTTAAATAATTAAAATGGAATTGTAAATGAAGCCCAGTGTTTCACATCTTTCTCTTCCACTAAAAAAAGATATCGAACTTGAGTTCGTCTTGTAAGACTCAATTTTGTTATGCGTGTGGAGCCTGGTTAATTTTTTGGGGGTCTAACCCAAGACCCGACCCGTGCTAGAGTTAATTTTCTGAGGCTTAGTCCACGGAGCAGAGGTGAAGGCCATTAGGCCCAAACTGGAAAATCTTTTAACCTGTTTCTTGCTTCTGACCCTGTTGTGGATCTTTATATTTATTGTTTCAATTAGGGTTTGCAACTTTTAATTTTGTACAACCTCCTACTATAGTGAAAATCGCCGCAACTCCGTGGATGTAGCCCTAGTTTTGGGTGAACCACGTAAAACCGTGTATTATGTGTAATTGTCTCTTTCTCGTGGTTGTTTTTCGATTTCTGCCATAATAAATTCTATCATGCCAAATAATTAAGTATTTTAAATATGCTTGCTAGTACAATTTCTACTTATTACAGTTAATCTTGATCGTGATGTTGACAAGAATCACAAACCGGCTTTGATAACCCAAAATATTTTTTTAAGACTTACCTTGATGAATGAATTGGTCAATAGAGGATTAATAGAATTTAATTAGTTAAGTGCATCCTCACGTTCAAAAGGTTCTCCTTTTGATAAAACCATTTTTGCATGAAAATTTCTTACTTTTCAATGACGGGAGAAGAATAACATCAAAGGACTTACTAGATGGACTAGAAGCTAACTTCTCTTGGTTCGGAATTTTATAGTGTTGCTTACTAGGCATTGAGGTGGAAGACTCATTAGTTGGCATCCTATATTTTTGAACTTGCTTGCTTTAACAAAAAAAAAATCCTATTATATTTGAATCTAAAGGTGTTATATTCTCTATTAGAAGTGACACTAAATTCATCTTTCCGTGGATGACCAAGTAACACATACATAACGTTCATGAGAAGAAAACATCACACTAAATCTCATCAAAATAATCACCCACCTGAATAGAAACCAAACACCTTCGGAAAACTAAAAAAGAAATGTTATTAGTCCAAAACAATTGATAGGCTTGTAGGTGGGATTTGAGTTTAAGTTTCATCCTAGTGACACCAAATACAAATACTGCATTCATTCTATAACCTCCATTAACGACAAGTTTGAAAGCTTTGTTGGCACGCCTAAGAAGTGAGTGGAAACTATTCATGTGTTTCCACTCTGAATGTTTGTGAAAAGTGCAAGAATAAATGCCTAAATAGGAAAGAAAAACAAACAAGCATTTTTTCTTTGTTTAGGGGGTGGGATTATTTTAATTAGGATTGCGGTATGGGTTGCTTCGGGGTTTATTTTGGTTAAGGATTGTCTCGTTGTGTGGGTTATAGTATGGGTCAGGTCTAGAGTCACTGGTTAAAGCTTTGTCTTACGGAAATTATGGATTTTGAGTTTAAAATAAAGGGGTGGGTTTTCGAAACGGGTCAAGGTAAAAGATTTTTGGAGTGAACTTATGGTTTCGTCTTCTTGCGATTGACAGAGACAGCCAGGGAGGGAAAACGAGGGAGAAAGATTTTCACTTTTAGTTCTCTCTCCTATCTTGTCACGCATCTATTTTAACATTTGCATCTCGGTTATACTCATTTTATTTATGTGTTGTTTTTTAGTTGTCCAACACCCTATCTCGTGAAGCATTGTTGGCCCTATAATTGTTTAAAGGTTTTCTTTTCAATTTCAGAGGTATCCATGATCATATAATATGACAGAAGTAACCTTTTACTTGAGCTAACTTATTTTGATTCTATGGGTTATACTATCCCCATTCTCTCTATCTTTATTAATAGTCGAACATAGATAGTGGAAATGCTTATTTTTTCGAATTTCATGGTGTATAATCTTCACTTTTGCACTATTTCTACTTCTATTCTAAATTCATATTCGACGTATTTAGTTTTTATTCCTACTAATTTCAAACCCTTTTGACTCTAATATACGTCTTCAACTTTGTAATTTAGCATTAGTCCCCCTTAAGTTTAATCCACCAAGACAATACCATGTGTAAACAGTATACACCATGGAAATTCAAAAAGATAAGGACTCAATAATAGCCTTGGTGTTACCATGCTTAAGTGATGCTCAATCACTCTCGAACAATTTCATTGTGTGAATCATGACAGTAATATCTCTGTAGTTGTCACAATTTTGTATATAGATAGGTACTTATATACTCTTCTTTCACTCTTCAAGCACTCCTAATTATTGTAATCTTTTAAATGACTTTTTTAACCAGGGCATCTCCACCATACCTAAGCATTTCCACATCTCAATAGGGATACCATTCAAGCTTAAGGTCATACCTGATTTCATTCTATCCAGTGCAATTTCCATCTCAAACTTACTTATTGTACAATCGAACATGTATTCCCTAATTTCACCAGACTACCATTTTCCTCTCCTTCTAAACTTCCAAAATATTTTACATTTAACAATTTTTCAAAATAATTTTTTCACCTTTCCTTTATATTTTCATCCTTCACAACATTCTCGAATCCTCACTAATTATACATTGTTTTTCTTTCTATCAAGACAACAAATTTATCAACATTCTTTTCTGCATCTTAATTATATACTATAGTATAAAAGTCGCCATAGCCTTTCAATTTGGCGTCAACTACAATTCTCTTAATCTGGCTGTTTAGAACTCATAAAAGTTTCCTTAGTTGTATCCCTTTTCCACTTTTTAAAGCATTCTTTTTTTAACCATGTCAACCTAAACATTTCACAGATCTATTAATATTTGTTTCACATTCTATATTTGATTAAAGAATAGAATAGTGATATTACACATGTATGGCATGCTTATATAAATATAGGTGAAATAAGTAACTTTGAGGTAGGGGTGTAATTTTGACCCGAAACTCGTAGGCGGCCCGAGGCCCGTGTTAAGAATAATAAGAGGCCATACCCAAAAAGATAGGCGAGTACTCTTATTTATAATAAAACTAGGTCACACCAATACATCCCTACACCCACACACATAATAACAATAAAGATATTACTACGATACATATATATCTAACACTCTCCTCAAGTTGGAGTATATATATCTACCATGTCCAGCTTGTTACATAAATATGAAACGTGAACCCGACAAGGATTTAGTGAAAATATCGGCCACCTAGTCTCCTGTAGGGACTGACCCAAAAGTCACAACAGATCTCTGATATTCCGTACGGACAAAATAGCAGTCAATCTCAAAGTGTTTTGTTCTCTCGTGAAATACTGGGTTTGTAGCAATATAAATAACCGATGTATTATCAACCCAGAGTTTGACAGATCCTCGAAGAAGAAAGGATAACTCTATCAAAATCTGTTGTAACCACATAATCTCAGCAGTCGTTAAAGCCATAACTCGGTAATCGGCCTCAGCACTAGACTGAGAGACCATAATCTGTTTTTTACTCTTCCAGGAAACCAAGTTCCCACCAACAAAAATAGAATAACCAGATGTGGATCTCCTGTCAAATGTACATTCAGCCCAATCAGCATCAGAGTACCCTTTCATTCCCATATGACCATGATCAGAAAACTAGATGCCTTTCCCTGGGTTTTTGAGCAAGTACCGTAGGATGCGTAACACTGTTTGCCAATGGGGAACAAGGGGATCAGACAAAAATTGACTAACTACACTCATTGGATAAGCAATATCCGGACGAGTCATAGTAGTAAGATAATTCAGTTGTCCCACTGTACGACAATACTGGTCAGGATCAGACAGAAGCACTCCTTCTTTCGGTTCTAGTTTGACATTAAACTCCATAGGTGAGTCCACCATTTTAGCATTCATATATCCTGCACGCTTCAGAATATCAAGAACATACTTCCGCTGAGAAATGAACACACCTTTTTTATTCTTGGTTACTTCAATACCGAGAAAATATTGAAGTTCACCAAGATCTTTCGTCTAAAACTTAGTACCTAGAAATGATTTAAGCTCAGCAATCCCTCCACTGTCAATATCAGTAATAACAATGTCATCTACATAGACGACGAGTAATATGCATCCCACGAAGGTATGACGAAAAAATACAGTATGATCCTTTGCGGATTACTGAAGACCAAACTCTTGTACGACAGAACTGAACCTGCCAAACCAGGCCCTGGGAGACTGTTTTAGACCATATAAGGAGCGCTTTAATCGATATACATGGGTAGGGGACCCCCCCTGAGCAACGAAGCCGAGTGGTTGCTTCATTAAACCTCTTCCTCAAACCAACAGTTAGGGTATCCAGCAGTTAGGGTTACCATGGGACAACAAGGAACACTGCGGTAGCCCTTAGACCACTCGGCTAAGGGACACTGCGGTAGCCCTTAGACCCTTAAACCAGCAGTTAGGGTTACCTTGGGACTGTCAAACTTACACCAGTGGGCTAACACGAAGGGAGGCACCAAGAAAAGCTAGGGTATCCAGATTGGCAAGCGGCTGGACTGAAGAAAAGAACAGAGGTCGCCAGATCTGGAAAGAGGGACAATAGGTTCTGTCAGCGTGCAAAACAAGGAACAGTCGCTGGAAAAGTCGCCAAAAAATCAACAGAAGGTGCTGTCGGCGCTGAGCAAGGACAGTCAACGCTGGAATGTGAGAGCAAAGTGGCTGTCGGTGCTGAAAAGTGGCTGTCGGCGCTTGAGGAAGGCTGAGCAAGGATTGTCGGCGCTGGAAAGTGGCTATCAGTGCTAGAAAGGGAGAGAAAAGGGTCTATCGGGGCTCCCAGGGTCTGTCGGTACTGGTTTGGTGGTAGTCGGCACTAGTTTAGGGTTAGGGTTGGGTCGGCGATGGGTAAAACGCTGAGATGGTTAGCTGTCGGCGCTGGTTTAAGGTTAGGGTTAGGTCGGCGATGGGTAAAAGGCTGAGATGGTTGGCTGTCAGCACTGGTTGTGGTGGGAACAAGGTTTGTCGACGCTTAGGGTTAGGTTCAGGGGTTGATGATGACTGGTGGCTGATGGCTGGTGGTCGTGGATGTGGCTGGAGGGAGACTCGGGTTTCGTAGAAGCTAAGGTTTTACGGTAACCTGATACCATGTTAAGAATAATGAGAGGTCATACCCAAAAAGATAGGCGAGTACTCTTATTTATAATAAAGTTAAGCCACACCATTACATCCCTATACCCACACATACAGAATAATAATAAAAATACTACTACAATACATATATATCTAACAGTCTGATACTGTGCGGGCCAAGTCCGGCCCGGGCTGAGGCCAGAGACGGGTTTTTTCGAGCTTGAGCCTACCCCTCTGAGCCCATAGGCTGGCCCAACAGCCCAAGCCTGACCCTGTTTGGCCCAAGCTCCTTATTATATTTAATTATTTATGTATTATGTATTATAATAAACTTAATGTATTTATTGTAACATAACTTAACATAA